>CM033711.1:81815807-82145858 GCA_019671005.1 Hibiscus mutabilis
GATAAGAGAAGCAATAGCAAATCAAGACGGCAATATTAATCAAGATGTTCGAGCGGGAGGAGGAGTGATTCTTGCACGAAATGTAACTATTCGAGACTATCTTGAAGAAGATCTTGATGGACTTAACCCAGGAGTTGTCGCACCCGAATTGAAGCCACCACTTTGAGTTGAAACCGGTAATGTTTAATATGATCAACACAATAGGTCAATTTGGCGGCACCCCGATGTCTTACGATTAAGATTATTCCCTATTCACCGAGGGATAGGCGGAAAGCATGGCTAAATAGCATTCCCGCCGGATCCATAGCATCTTGGACTGATCTTTGTCGTGATTTCCTTGCTAGATTTAATCCTACAAATTTAACGATAAGCTTCAGAACGACATTACTTCTTTTCGGCGGGGATGATGAATCCATGTACGAGGCTTGGGAGCGGTATAGAGAACTTCTACACAAATGCCCTCTACACGGATTCCCGGTGTGGACTCAAGTAACAATGTTTTACAACGCCGTGAATACACCAACAAGGATGATGCTAGACACCTCGGCAAACGGCATACTCTTAGATAAGTCGCGGAGGAAGCAATGCAAATTTTAAACAGGCTGGCCAAGAATGACTATCAATTCCCATCTACTAGAAGAGGAGGAGTTAGACGCTAAGCCACAATACATGAACTAGGATCATCGATTCAATTTCGGCACAATTGGCCGCTTTAACCAAGATGGTCCGAACATGCAAAAACCAAACAACACACATGAAGTCAAGGTAATGGATTCTTTTTGTGAGTTATGTAGTGATAACCATAATTCTTCCAATGTATGCGAGAATCCGGAATCTAGCTTCTATGTGGGGAATTACAATCGGGCAACAACATGATGTCAAATACATACAATCCAGCTTGGAAGAAGCACCGAATTTTTCATGGAGTAATCCCAACAATGCTCTAAACCGAACAATCAGAATGCACAAGCATCGGGATTCCAAGAAAATATGCCCACGACAAATGATGCCGCAACAACAACCGACAACATCTAGTTCTTTGGAAAATTCTCTAAATACTTTTATGATGAAAACTGAATCTTATATGGCTGAGAATAGTAATTTCATAAAAAGAACTGATGCTTTTATTAACAGGACCGAGATGAGATTGCAAAACCAAGAGGCGGCAATCAAATCATTGGAAAATCAATTCGGACAATTTGCTCAAAATCTGAACACTAGACCACAAGGAGGTTTACCTAGCGATCATCAAGTCGCAAGAGGAACTGGCCATGAGCAATGTAAGGCAATCACCACCAGAAGTGGCCAACAACTTAGAGAGGTTCAAACCCGCTCGTCAAACAAAACTCCACAAAAAGATCAAGACGAACCTAGCGGCAAAGTCTCAGATGTTGAACCAGGAATTGCTGCGGCAACCGGCAATAAGCATGCCTCGGCAACCGATGACGCCTCGGCAACTTGCGATAAGCACGCCTCGGCAACCCCAGTTGGTAACACATCGGCAACTCTAGATGTCCCTGTAATGCCGTCAATCAGGTTTCAAACCAATGAAAAGATCGAAGATATCCGACTTCCACCACCATTCCCACAAAGGTTGAAGCGACAAAAGCAAGAATACCAATTCAAGAAGTTTCTTGATATCCTAAAGCAAGTCCACATCAACTTGCCATTGGTGGAAGCAATTGAACAAATGCCAAACTATGCCAAGTTTCTTAAAGACATTGTGTCCAAGAGAACAAGGCTAGGAGAGTTTGAAACAATTGCCGCAATAGAGGGATGCATGGCAATGTTGCACAATCGTATGCCGCCCAAGTTGAAGGATCCCGGAAGTTTCACAATACCCTGTTCTATTGGAAATCACTATGTCGGGAAAGCACTATGCGACCTAGGGGCTAGCATAAACTTGATGCCTAAATCGGTTTTCCAGAAACTAGGAATCGGGAAGGCAAGACCTACAACAGTTATGCTACAGCTAGCCTGCCGCCCAGTCCTATGTGCATCCGGAGGGAAAAATTGAGGACATCTTGGTAAAAGTTGATAAATTTATTTTTCCCGCTGACTTTATTGTTTTGGATTGTGAAGCGGATGAGCATGCGCCTATCATTCTCGGAAGACCATTCCTAGCGGCAGGAGAACTTTGATTGATGTTGAAAAGGAGAACTCACAATGAGGGTGTGAATGGTGTAGCGGTAAAACTAAATGTGTTCCAAACACTAAGGCATGCCGATGATCCGAAGAATGCCAACTACTTCATGCCACGGCAAAGTTTAACTTCGATGAGGAATTTAGTTGCCTCGGCAACTACATTGCCGATCAAGAGGAACCCGAGGAGTATGAAGAGCCGGTCGATGAGGAACAACCAGAAGAGGCAAATTGGCTAGTCAATCGACCAGTACATACTTTGAACCACCGGACTACTCGGGTAAGGAAGGTAAGATCGAAAAACCCTCTATCGAAAATCCACCAATTCTTGAGTTGAAACAATTGCGAGCAATCAAATATGTATACTTAGGGATCGATAATACATTACCCGTAATTATTTCTTCTAAGTTACAGCTGAGCGAGAAAAGAAGCTGATCAACATGTTGAAGCTACATAAAAAGGCAATAGGGTGGACAATTGCCGACTTGAAGGGAATTAGCTTTGGCGGTGTGCATGCACAAGATCTTGTTGGAAGATGACCACAAACCTTCAATTGAGGCCCGAGGAGACTGAATCATGCCATGAAAGGGGTTGTAATGAAAGAAATCATCAAGTGGCTTGACGCCGGCATTATATACCCTATCTCCGATAGTACGTGGGTAAGTCCGGTACAATGTGTGCCGAAAAAAGGGAGGTATAACGAAGGTAAGCAATGAAAATAATGAACTTATCCCAACCAGATGTGACCGGTTGGAGGGTTTGTATGGACTATCGAAAGCTAAACAAAGCCACTAGGAAAGATCACTTCCCATTACCCTTTATTGATCAAATGCTTGACCGTCTTGCGGGTAAACCCTTTTACTTGTTTTCTTGATGGTTATTCAGGTTACAATCAGATTGCCATAGCACCGTAAGATCAAGAAAAGACAACCTTCACATGCCCCTACGGTACTTATGCCTTCCGAAGGATGCCGTTCGGATTATGTAACACCCCGCAACCTTCCAAAGATGCATGATGGCGCTCTTTTCGACATGGTCGAAGACTTCCTTGAGATCTTCATGGATGATTTTTCGGTTTTTGGTAATGACTTCGACGGCTGTCTCGGCAATTTAGAGAGGTGTTGGCAAGATGCGAAGAAACGGATTTAGTCCTCCATTGGGAGAAATGCCACTTTATGGTAGATGAAGGAATAGTGCTCGGCCATAAGATTTCATCCAAGGGAATTGAAGTAGACAAAGCCAAGGTGGACGTGATCGAGAGATTACCCCACCAAATTCGGTTAAAGGAATTCAAGTTTTCTCGGACATGCGAGGTTTTTACAGAGGTTCATTCATAACTTTTCTAAAATCACTAAACCTTTGTGTAATCTGCTTGAACAGGATAAAGTCTTCGATTTTGATGATTCTTGCACTCAAGCATTTGAAACCCTAAAGAAAAAGCTTACCTCGGCACCCATTGTTGTTCCACCAGTTTGACGCTACCTTTTGAGCTCATGTGTGATGCAAGTGATTTCGCGGTAGGAGCAAATCCTAGGCCAACGCCGCGAGTAAGACCTTCCATGTGATATACTACGCTAGTAAAACTCTTAACGATGCTCAAGTGAATTACACAACAACGGAGAAAGAGTTACCAGCTGTAGTTTTCGCATTTGACAAGTTCCGATCCTATTTAATTGGTACAAAGGTAATTGTTCATACGGACCATTCGGCAATCAAATACTTATTTGCTAAAAAGGATGCTAAACCTCGTTTGATTCGTTGGATATTACTTTTACAAGAATTTGATATTGAAATTAAGGACGAAAAGGAACAAAAATCAAGTGGCGATCACTTATCACGTTTGGAACGCAATAGGGAAGAGGACGCGGATCTAGAGATATGTGATGCATTCCCGGATGAACAAATTCTAATTGCCTCGACAACCCTCAACGCCTCGGCAACCCATGACGCCTCGGCAACCATGGATGCACACGCCTCGGCAACTCTCGACGCGCGCAGCGGCGGTCTTTGACGAGCACGCGCCGGCAATTTTGGGAGCGACACTACGGCAAAGACATGCCCGGCAATACCCTCGCACGCAGATTTAGTTAACTTCCTTGTTTGTGGTATTTTTCCGTATGGCATTACTCACCAAGGGAAGAAGCGGTTCCGCCATAATGCTAAGCATTACTTTTGGGACGAGCCTCTTTTGTTTAAACAATGTGCGATCGGGTTATACGCCGATGTGTCCTCAAGAAGAGCAACAGAATGTACTCGGCAATGCCATTCTTCACCCTATGGAGGACATTTTGGAGGAACTCGTACCACGCCAAAGTCTTGCAATCCGGTTTGTATTGGCCAACATTGTACAAAGATGCCCAAGACTTTTACAAGCAATGTGATCGTTGCGGAGGGGCGGGCAATATCTCTAGGCGACATGAGATGCCACTCGAACATCATCGAGGTGGAACTGTTCGATGTATGGGGATCGATTTTATGGGACCTTTTCCATCTTCATTCGGCAACCTCTACATCTTACTCGCCCGTCGACTATGTGTCTAAATGGGTAGAGGCAGCTGCGAGTTCCCAACGACGATTCCAAGACCGTGGTAACGATTCCTGCAGAAAAATATATTTACATGGTTTGGGATGCTTTGAGAGCAATTATCAGCGACGGGGGCAGCATTTTGACAATGGACTAATTGCCAAGATGTTGCAACGCTTGGCATATCACACAAGATCGCCACGGCATATCACCCACAAACCAATGGGCAAGCAGAAATTTCCAACCGAGAGTTGAAGGGAATACTCGAGAAAGTTGTAAATCCCTCAAGGAAGGATTGGTCATTAAGACTAGATGACGACTTTGGGGCATATCGCACTGCATTCAAAAACACCCTTAGGTATGTCCCCTTCCGACTTGTCTATGGTAAAACATGTCATCTACCGGTGGAAATCGAGCACAAGGCGTCTTTGGGCAATCAAGACCGTGAATATGGATTGGGAAAGTGCCGGAAAAAAGCGCTTGATGGATCTCAATGAGATAGAAGAATTTCGTGCACTCGCCTATAACAATGCACGAATCTACAAGGAGAAAACAAAGCGATGGCATGACAAGAAACTATTTCCACGGCAATTCACGCCAGGGCAACTAGTTCTCCTATTCAATTCTCGGCTAAAACTTTTCCCGGGAAAGCTGAAATCAAGATGGTCGGGACCATTTGAAGTCGTCAAACCATTCTCCCATGGCGCCGTGATAATCAAGTCCATCTCTGACAACCATGAATTCAAAGTTAATGGACAAAGATTGAAGCACTACAATGGTGCCCATGTGGAACGTAACAAGGAAGTGGTCAACTTAGGAGATGCATGAGCATGCTCTCCTTTCAGTATTTCCTTTTTCTTTTTCTTTTTATTTTCATTTTTATTTTTAGGAGATATTTTATTTTTTTATTTTTTTCATTATCTTTAGTTTTCAGGTTTTCTTTGTTTTCTTTTTCACAACAAGACTCACAACTACTATGCTAAGGAAATTTACTGCCGAGATCCTTGCCCCGACAACCAATGAAGAAGATGCCGTGGCAACCTACATCGTGCTGCACAACAAGATGCCACGGCAACCAACCATGAAGATGCCACGGCAACCAAAGCTGAAGACATCCCGGCAACAAGAAAACAACCATCACGTTCAAGCAAGAAAATCAAGACGCCAACTAGAAGGAAACTAATCATCTACGATGACGAACTCTCGGAGTAAGTCCTCGTATGCATTTTATTTTTTATTTTTATGCATGCATTGAGGACAATGCCTCACTCGAGTTTGGGGGGGATTGTTACTAGTAATTACCATGTTTAGTTACATTAATCTTAAGCATTACATTTAGGATACATAAATTGCTTGCCATGCCTTTAATTGGAACAAGAATTGCTTAGATTTGATGAATATTCAATGATGACTTTACCAATGCACTTAATTGATAGAATTTTTATTCTAGGATAACCATGAAAAACTTAGAATTTTACTATGATGCTAAACTTGATGAAACACGGTTGTGGTTTGATTGATTTAAGGAGTTCTAGTAAACTTAGGTTGATAATTAACTAATTGGGGTATTAGAATAAAAAATGGATGAATGCTAGAGGTGCCCGAAATTGGCTCTAGCATGTGCTAAAAATTGATCACTAGAGGTGCCCGAAACTGGCTCTAGGAGGTGTTAAAATTTTTTTTTTACTAGAGGTGCCCGAAACCGGCTCTAGTCGATTAAATTAACTTAAGAAAACTAAAAATAAAACACTAGAGGTGCCCGAAATTGGCTCTAGTTAAAACAAGTTAAAAAGAACCCGATGAAGTAATTTGAAAACCTAATGTTTGCATAGAATCCGAAAAATCAACTTGCACACAACTCTGCACACGCACACAAGCATTATAGTTTGATTCCGAGTAACTCCTCAGTTTTCCGAAAAATAAAAAGCCAATCATACTTTGTGCCCCAGTTCAGAGAATTGAAATCAAGTTCAAAGCTAAGTTTGTGAAAATTTGAAGTCTTGGCAGGTAATTATGAGTTTGCATTGCTTGAGGACAAGCAATAGTTCGAGTTTGGGGTGTGATAAGTGTTCAAAAGTACTATTTTTCTTACCCTTTTTACTCATATTATTGTTAGACTTAGGCTCATATTAGTCGCATAGTTAGCCATTCATGCATTAATCCATGTTTCCTTCAAACGTTGAACTTGATTACATAACTTGGTGATTTTTGTGGAAATAGATGCTGCTTTGGTGTGTTTTTGTGTGTGTATGTGCAGGATCACTTGCCAAAGCAATGCCGAGCTAGTTGCCGTGGCAAAGTGCATGAAGGAGACGCTGAGCCAGTTGCCATGGCATTTGTCGACAAAGACTAAAAGCAATATGGATGTCGAAATTCATGACTTTACAAGCCCAAGATGACATGGAGCAAGGCCCAAGCCCAAAGGAATTTGATTGCCATGCAGAGATTAAAGAAGAATTAAATTCCAAGAGGATAGGAGAAGTTCTAATAGGAATAAAATTATAATAAAGAATTATATTCTTTAAAGATAATTTAATTCCAACTCAAACTCCTCCTCAAAGAAGGACTTTGGCCTAGCCCTATAAATACCAAGGAGATTTCGACAAGATGAAGAGGGAGAGCAAGAGTTAATTTTGACAACTCCAAGAGAGGAAGCAAGGGGAATTTTCGGCAAGCTTCATCTTTTCTTCCTTGTTCGATTGGGTTCATGCTAGGGATTGTTTATCTTGTGTTTCTTTGGAACCTAGCCATGAACTAAATTTACTTGGCTATGGTTATTGTGTTTTGTGGTTGTGAGAAACTATTGGTTTTTGTTTAGGTAATAAGAGATTGCACTTTTCTATTTCAAGGTTTATTCATTCTTGATTCTTATTATTGTTTTTATGAGTGAATTGGGAGAGGATCTCGTGATTTCATCCATTTATCTAATATCGGGAGAGTTAGATTCAAGAAACGAATGAATATGATCTTTATTCAATCCAATGATGGTGAAGATTAATCCGGCTTAGGAATAAGTTAAGGATTTCAACGCTAAGAGGAGCGCAAGATTGGTTGTTGTTCACCCTTGATTCACGCAGGATGTATTATCAAGGCATGCACAAATAGCTAGAGTTTCGACTTAGGGATAAGAAGAAACCATTGAAGAACGCTCCGCCGAACCTTGAAGTTGCTGCCCGATCGCCCAAGTAGTTGCCCAACTAGTCGCCCAAGCAACCATCAATTAGTTGCTACGGCAACCCCGTCGTGCAAGTTGCCACGGCAACTGAGTTGCCCGTGCACTCTTTTACCAAGACAATCCAATCGGCTATCACACCTCAACTCACGATAACCTAGCCTATCTCTCTCATTCGAATTCATCTTTTCATTTACCTAATTGCTTTCTAGATTAGTTATTAGTTAAAACTTCTATAATCCTTTACCTGTTTTTACTTTTTACAGTGCAAGAGACTAGATTCTTGAAGTGGCACCAATCCCTGTGGAGACGATATCTTTTATACTATAACTTGCGACGTGTATACTTGCACAATTGCGTAGCACTTATTACGCGCAACACGCAACACTTACCTTTTTAGGTTTTATTGTTAGTTCGCAGGGTGTGGAAGTTGATCCTAAAAAAATAAAGGCAATTCAAGAATGGCCAAGGCCGACACCAGTAAGCCAAGTGAGAAGTTTCCATGGGCTTGCGAGTTCTTATCGACGATTTGTGCCAAACTTCAGTTCCATTACCGTCCCTTTCTTGCCATTAAGGAGTGTTTGATCAAAGCACCGGTGTCAGCTTTTCCAAACTTTGAAAAGATGTTCGAGATTGAGTGTGTGCTTCGGGTATTGGAATTGGAGCTGTCTTAACATAAGAAAAGTGACCTATTGCATATTTCAGTGAGAAGTAAAGTGGAGCTACATTGAATTGCCCAACATATGACAAAGAGATGTATGCACTTATTCGAGCTCTTGAGACATGGCAGTATTACCTTTTACCGAAAGAGCTTGTCATCCACATTGACCATGAAGCATTGAAGCACATTACCGGTCAGCACAAGTTGAATAGGCGACATGCCAAGTGGGTAGAATTTCTGGAATCCTTTCCTTATGTTATCCGTTACAAGAAAGGCAAGGATAATGTTGTGGAAAATGCTTTGTCCCGAAGGTATGTACTTCTTAATTTTCTAAATTGTCAATTAATTAGGTTTTCTTTTATTAAAGACCTTTATGCAACTGACCTTCACTTTGGAGAAAAGTTTAGTTTGTGTGAAAAAGGTGCAGATGAAAAGTACTACCGACATGATGGATACCTTTTCAAGGAAGGACGAATCTGTATTCCTCGAAGGATCTATCCGGGAAATTCTAGTTCGAGAAGCACATGAAGGTGGACTTATTGGACACTTTGGAGTTACCATGACCTTATATATTCTGAAGGAACACTTATTTTGGCCGAATATGAGAAGTGATGTTGAATGAATATGTGGGCGATGTGTCACATGCAAGAAAGCTAAGTCTAAGGTTATGCCACATGGTATGTATATGCCTTTACCGATTCCTAGTTCACCTTGGGTAGATATTTCTATGGAATTTGTAGTAGGTCTTCTGAGGACAAAGACAGGACGAGATAGCATATTTGTTGTTGTTGATCGATTTTCGAAGATTGCACATTTCATTGCTTGCCACAAGACAGTTGATGCAACAAATGTGGCTAATTTGTTTTTCAAAGAAGTGGTTAGACTACATGGAGTTCCGAGGACGATTGTTTCTGATCGAGATGTTAAGTTTCTGAGCCACTTTTGGAGGACACTTTGGAGCAAGATAGGAACAAAGCTGATGTTTTCTACAACTTGCCACCCACAGACTGGTGGACAAACCGAGATTGTGAACCGAGTTTTGTCTACCTTACTGAGATCCATTATCTGCAAGAACATCAAAACTTGGGAAGAATGCTTGCCTCACGTCGAGTTTGCTTCCAACCATTCTGTTCATTCAGCAACCAAGCATTCACCATTTGAAGTGGTATATGGATTTAATCCTTTAACTCCTATTGATCTTTTGCCTTTGCCTTTTGAACAAGTTGTGAATAAAGATGGCAAAGCCAAGGCTGAATTTGTACAAAGACTTCATCAGCAAGTCAAGAAGAATATCGAGCGAAGAACTCAGCAATATGAACAGCAAGCCAATAAGGGACACAAACGTGTTACCTTTGACGTTTGAGATTGGGTTTGGGTTCATTTCTGAAAGGAACGATTTCCAGCACAACGGAGATCGAAGCTATTACCACGAGGAGATGGTCATTTTCAAGTGTTGGAGAAAGTGAACGACAACGCTTATAAGTTGGATTTACCGGGTGAATATAATGTAAGTGCTACTTTCAATGTTTCAAATTTGTCCCCGTTTGAAAATGATGCCGATTTGAGGACAAATCGCTTAAAAGAATGGGGGATGATGTGAGCACATCAACACCATATGATTCAGAGGTCATGCCTACAGGACCTATTACTCGATAAGGGAAGTTCTTTCACATAAATGCATTGAAGCTTCCAACTTATTTCTCAATTTTTAGCCTTAGATAATAAGTTCTTCAATGTGTTACATGCTGATATGTGACATATTAAGTACTTATACTTAGTATATATTTATATGCATATTATTTACTAAGTTAAGTGTGTTTATATTATGTTTTCCAGTATTTATATATGTTTATTTTGTTTTTATAGCAGCACAATAAAGCGTGGAAGCTAAGGACTTTCCAACAAGCTCGATTGAAGCTCATCAATACGTGTATAGCTCAACTCAGCTCCAAACAGCCCACAAGCATGTTTTTTAGCTCATTTCAGCTCCAACACTCAAAATTAGCTCAATTCAGCTCAACTCAAGCTCAACTAGCCCAGCTTCAGCTCTAGTAGCCCAACTCCAGCTAATGAGTCCAAGGGTAGCTCAAACATGGAGGGACATGTACCTACACTTAAGAGAGTGCCCTACAGCAAGGTGCATCAAGCTAAAGGCTTCAACAAAGCTCTATCAGCTCCCCAAGCATGGAATCCACACATGGCAGCCTTGACACATGTGTGCATGTGTGCGGTAGATTTGAACTCCCTCTCAAAGCAATGGGCGGAATTTTCAAGGATAAGGCCAAAAAGTTTGATTTTTGAATTCAAGTAATTTCCATATGCATTTTGTTTGAAATTAAAGTGTTCCCTTTTCATTTAGGCGCCACTTTAAAGGCTGATCTAATTGTGATTTTTAAACACTTCAAAAATCAGCCTTTAGATCATTTTAAATTATCAACTTCCTATCTGCCACCCTTAGATTAGAATAGGTAGTTTCTATTTGAATTTTAAAGAATTCTGATTTCCCTCTTGTATTTCTTTATATATACTTCATACAAAGATTTAAAAATGAGCATTACATGAATTCAAATTACATTGTGAGAATTTCTCTCAACTTGGTTCTTCATTGAACTTTTCAGACTTCTTCAAGTCTTGTGCTTATGTTGTCTACAATCAGATACTTTGGGTTCTTGGTTTTCTAATCAATGGGTCCAAGTCCTTTGAGCATTGAACGTATAAGGTTCGAGTTTATACACTTTATTGTATAGGTTCTTCCTTGTTCCTTGTTCTTGTTTTTATTTCATTTTCCAGCAACTGAAACCCTTTCTTCACCGAAATTTCTAGCAACCAAATTCCGCCATTGTCATCTTCTTCAAGCCTTAGATAATAAGTTATTCAATGTGTTACATGCTGATATGTGACATATTAAGTACTTATACTTAGTATATATTTATATGCATATTATTTACTAAGTTAAGTGTGTTTATATTATGTTTTCCAGTATTTATATGTGTTTATTTTGCTTTTACAGCAGCACAATAAAGCGTGGAAGCTAAGGACTTTACAACAAGCTCGATTGAAGCTCATCAATACGTGTATAGCTCAACTCAGCTACAAACAGCCCACAAGCATGTTTTTTAGCTCGTTTCAGCTCCAACACTCCAAATTAGCTCAATTCAGCTCAACTCAAGCTCAACTAGCTCAGCTTCAGCTCCAGTAGCTCAACTCCAGCTAATGAGTCCAAGGGTAGCTCAAACATGGAGGGACATGTACCTACACTTAAGAGAGTGCCCTACAGCAAGGTGCATCAAGCTAAAGGCTCCAACAAAGCTCCAGCAGCTCCCCAAGCATGGCATCCACACATGGCAGCCTTGACACATATGTGTGCATGTGTGCGGTAGATTTGAACTCCCTCTCAAAGCAATGGGCGGAATTTTCAAGGATAAGGCCAAGAAGTTTGATTTTTGAATTCAAGTAATTTCCATGTGCATTTTGTTTGAAATTAAAGTGTTCCCTTTTTCATTTAGGTGCCACTTTAAAGGCTGATCTGATTGTGATTTTTAAACACTTCAAGAATCAGCCTTTAGATCATTTTAAATTATCAACTTCCTATCTGCCACCCTTAGATTAGAATAGGTAGTTTCTAGTTGAATTTTAAAGAATTCTGATTTCCCTCTTGTATTTCTTTATATATACTTAATAAAAAGATGTAAAAGCGAGCATTACATGAATTCAAATTACATTGTGAGAATTTCTCTCAACTTGGTTCTTCATTGAACTTTTCAGACTTCTTCAAGTCTTGTGCTTATGTTGTCTACAATCAGATACTTTGGGTTCTTGGTTTTCTAATCAATGGGTCCAAGTCCTTTGAGCATTGAACGTATAAGGTTCGAGTTTATACACTTTATTGTATAGGTTCTTCCTTGTTCCTTGTTCTTGTTTTTATTTCATTTTCCAGCAACTGAAACCCTTTCTTCTTCACCAAAATTTCTAGCAACCAAATTCTGCCATTGTCATCTTCTTCAAGCCTTCATCTTCAACATTTTCCTTCAACCAAATTTCCAGCCATCATTTACCCTCTTTCATCCTACATAAAAACATCAAATTACAGTCCCTCAAACACCATGAATTCTACTATCAACATCTTCTTTTGCAGCCACACTTCTACGCATGAAATCTTACTTCGATCCTAGATCCGACACAATCAATGGAGGCCTTCTTCAACAGGCAGCCTCGTAACAAAAGGAATAGCTATACAAGAAAATTGCTAGCTTTCATGGATTGTATTGTGAGTGTAGCTAACTATAGGTTTAGGACTAGGTCCTAACCAATCTTGTTTGGCATTTTTAACATGATGCATCATGCATATTGATAAGTGTTCAAAAGTACTATTTTTATTACCCTTTTTACTCATATTATTGTTAGACTTAGGCTCATATTAGTTGCATAATTATTCATTCATGCATTAATTCATGTTTCTTTCCACCGTTGAGCTTGATTACATAACTTGGGGATTTTTGTGGAAAAAGATGCTGCTTTGGTGTGCTTTTGTGTGTATGCAGAATCACTTGCCTAAACAAGGCTGGAACTAGCTGCCAAGGCAATGCATGAAGGAGATGTCGAGCTAGTTGTCAGGGCAATTTTTGACAAGGAATAAGATGATATGGTAGTCAAAATTGATGACTAGATAAGCACAAGATGACGTAGAGCAAAGTTAAATCCCAAAGGAGTTTGATTTCCATAAAGAGGTTAAAGAGAAATTAAATCCCAAGAAGATAGGAGAAGTTCTAGAAGGAATTTAAATATAATAAAGAATTATATTCTTTAAAGATAATTTAATTCCAGCTTAACTTCCTTCTCAAAAAAGACTTTGACCCAGCCCTATAAATTAAGGATCAAGCTGTCAACTCCAAAGGAGGGAGAGGAGAGAAATTTTGACAAGATCAAAAGGGGAGATTTCGACAAAGAGGCTTTGACCATTCTTCATCTTTTTCTTCTTTGTTCAATTAGGTTTATGCTAGGAATTCTTTATCTTGTGTTTCTTTGGAACCTAGCCATGAACTAAATCTATTTGGCTAAGGTTATTGTGTTTTGTGGTTGTGAGAAACAATTGGATTTTGTTTAGGTAATAAGAGTTTGCACTTTCAATTCAAGGTTTACTCATTCTTGGTTATTATTCTTGTTTGCGAGTGAATTGGGAGAGGATCTCGTAACTTCATCTATTTATCTAATATCGGGAGAGTTAGATTCAAGAAACGAATGAGTATGGTCTTTATTCAATCTATTGATGGTGAATATTAATCTGGCTTAGGGATAAGTTAAGGATTTCAATGGCTAAGAGGAGAGCAAGATTGGTTGTTGTTCACCCTTTATTCACGCAGGGATGTATTATCAAGGCATGCCCAAATAGCTAGAGTTTCGACTTAGGGATAAGAAGAAACCATTGAAGAACGCTCTGCCGAACCTTGAAGTTGCTGCCCAGCCGCCCAAGTAGTTGCCCAGCTAGTCGCCCAGACAACCATCGATTAGTTGCCAAGGCAACCCCGCTGTGCAAGTTGCCACGGCAACTGAGTTGCCCTTGCACTCTTTTACCAAGATGATCCAATCGGCTATCACACCTCAACTCACGATACCCTGGCCTATTCTCTCTCATTTGATTACATCTTCTTTTACTTATTTGCTTTCTAGTTTAGTTGTTAGTTAAAACTCCTACAATCACCTACTTGTTTTTTCTTTTTATAGTGCAAGATATTAGATTCTTGAAGTGGCACCAATCCCTGTAGAGACGATATCTTTTATACTATAACTTGCAACGTGTACACTTGCACAATTGCGGAGCACTTATTACGCACAACACACACACACACACACACACATATATATATACATGAGTATGACTTGATAAATTGGGGAAGTATGATGTTAAATTGAATGTTCTTGATCCATTTTTGAAATGCTAGCATGTAAATTGGTTCATTGAAGCTTAATGATTAATACACATTGAATGACTTGTTCTTGTAAAATTGAGACTTGAATTGCTAGCATACATGAGATTGTTAATGTTGAATGATGAGCTAAGGCTCTAATGGTCTAATGACCTCTTTCATGAATGAAATTGTCTTGATCTTGCTTGAATGAACATTGAATAAGCCTTACTTGACTTGAACTTGAATATGTAAACTTGAAACTTTAATTAAAAGAATGGACAGCCTTGGTTACTAGTTGTATAGGTAGGAAGGCATGCCTTAGAGTCTAGAGCTCTTGTGTAAGGGTGGACTACGGTCCAGGGCTAAGGCCCCTAATTGGCAACAGACGGAGGGTACGTATGTGGTCTTTGGCAACAGTATGAGGGTTGACCAGCACTACGGTGCATATTGTGGCGACAGTTGGTTGGAGACTCGAATACCTAGCAAACTAAGAACCAAGGATATTGTGCCAAGAATTGTACTAAGATAATAAACAAGCTAAAATGAACTTGAAAACCTTGTTACTTGTTACAAAAGACATGATTCTTTTGAGCTCTTGTTACTTAAGTATGATAGCTTGGTAACCTACCATGTTGATGCTAGAATTGAAATCCTTGCTTATTGATTCTTGATGTTAGAATGGAATGCCATGTCTATTGCTTCTTGGTTGATCGAATAGTGTACCATGCCTATTGCCTTCTTGTTTTATCGAATAGAAATATATGCCTGTGTTCACTTGCTTGCTTGTTTGATATACAAAATGAGAACTACATGACCTTATAACCATCTATTGATCCTTCTCTTGAAAGCCTTAGCTAGGTTAAGTTGCTTAAAGACAATACATACATGAAACTTGACTAGTTTTAGGAGTTACCTCACTAAGTACAAGCTTTGTACTTATCTCTCTTGGTTTCCATCCTTCCCCCAAAAATAGGTTAAAGTTATTGATCGTACTTGTCTTGGAGGCTAGAATCCTTGATCTCGAAGCAATCTCACAAGCAAAAAGCTAAAGTATGGTCTCATACATCTTTTGTAGTCTCCTAGGAGGTGGCACTAGTCTTGTATATAGAAGTAGTGAATCATGCATTTTGAGATCTTGAATGTTTTGTATAAGCATGTTCTTGATGGACCTATCATGTAACTAATTATATGAATTTAAGCTTGGAATGTAAACACTTTAAATTTGGTATAAATGTCAATGGTTGTTGCGCATATCTTGTTAATTGAGATGATCTCTATATGTAGTCTATCTTGATTGATCAAGTACCATGTATGATTGAAATATAAATGCTTGAATGTCACATGTCTAGTGAACCAATCTTGATTGCCGATAGGATACATGATTCTTATCTAAGACCTAGCCTTGAATGAAATGAACTATGATGTCTATCATGTCTAATTAAGTTTCAAATGAATCACCATGCCTTTTAATTGAAGTATTCGAACTTGATCATCTATTATATCTAAGTCATCGAATGCCTTGTAATGAAAATGTAAATGATAATGAAAGTTTAAAATGGATCACATGCTTGGTTTGTAATGTATTCAAATGGTCTTTCTTGTTGGCTATGTATGTTATGTTGTTTGTTAGTTAAGGAACTCATTAATAGGATGAGTTCTTCTTGCTTGCCTTGTCTTGGTAATACTCCTGAACCAGGTTACAACTAACCCGGGGTAAGGGGTGTTACAATAACAAATAAGCTTTCTCACATTGTCATCATTGTCAAAGTCTGCTCAGCATGGGTAACATTCAAGACATCTCACGACATTTCGACAAGAAGAGTTTTGGTCATTGATATTTGAATATTTGTAACTTTTGTTCTGTTTGCCACAATATTGATAAAATTTTGTTTCTTAGCCCTTTTTTCTTTGCTTTCACCATTTCCGTTCTTTTCGTATAAGCATCTTACATTGAAACGAGAATTAATAAATTTGACATCACTTAAAACGTACAAAAGATTTTTGGGCATTACTTTGAAATTTGTTTAAAAGGATATTGGAACTATGAGGTGTTTCGTAGTTAAATTCAGAGCTTAGGGCATAAAGAGAAGCACACTTATGAAGAGATTTAAGATGGGAATAGGTTTCGCTGCAAATATTTCCATTCAAAGATCTTTGCGGAAGACCCTCAAGAGATGTTTTAGCATTACCATAAGGCAATATGTTGCAAAACAAAGATGCTTACACGAGATAATTTGTTTTCTATAACAATGAGAACAGTTTTTACAGGCATTGGAGGAAATAGCTAAGGATATGAGACACTGGGAGAACAGTAGGATTCTAGGAAGCTTGTCACTGAACATTGATGTATGAACTAAAATGATAACTTGACAAAGGCAAAAAGAGTGTTGAAGAATATGAGGATGAAGTTAGCCTTTCCAACCAGGAATATAAGATAACTGGATTGAGCGAGCAAACATGCAAAAGATCAGGAATGTTCTCAGTGAAGCAAAGAAGTACTAAGAATGAGAACGGTGAAGCAGAGACGATAAAGATGACTATCTATGATTATTTTGTCAATCATCGTAGCATACAGTTGCAATATTCAGATGATTTCCCACGCATTAATGATGGCAAGTCTAAGCATCCCCCATATATCCCCACGGAGTTTCGCTCTTAAGTGTTCTAGCAATGATGTATACTTTGCAAAGAGCTTTCCTGGTTTAAAAAATCAAGGTAGAAGTCACAAGAAAAGATAAATGTAGCTATGGCATTGAACCTATGGTACAACGTGGCAGTGTTTTGGTGAACTCCAAATCGAAGGACGTGTCCCACAATTCCTGAAGTTAAGAAGGCAATGGTGAAGATTATTTTCTGAGGAATGGTCGATGGAATTTTAACAACAAGAAAATGGTGAAGTCAACTAGTGTTGAAGGATGGGCTGGTGCAAGTTTACTTTCTCATTGTGGTCCTAATAACATGGTGCAAGGCCTTTCAGTGTAGAGAAATGAAAGGAAGTCATACTACTTCATTTGATGGAATGGATCAGAATAGACACTTACCATCTGTTGCCAGAGTTGAGAAAATGTTTGAGATGATATGATTCAAGAAAACTAATTCAGATAAAAGGATTATAAAAAGCAAAAGAGACATGCATTCATGTTTTAGACATCCTTAGGGGCATGATCATCATAACTACATCATATGTCAGATTTTTTGCAGGTGTGAAAGTATTTTCTGCAAAGGAACCTACCTATCCATTCGGGCATCAAGAGAATGGAATCTGCTTATCTATTCGAGCGTAAGGAGAACAGAACCCGCTTATCCATCCAAGCATAAGGAGGATGGAACCTTTTTCAGCCTGCTTATCTATTCGAGCATAAGGAGAATAGAACCTGCCTATCCTTTCGGGCATTTGGAGAATGGAACCCTGCTTATCTATTCATGCATGAGGAGAATAGAACATGTCCATCCGTTCGTACGTAAGGAGAATGGAACCCTGCTTATCTATTCGAGCATGAGGAGAATAGAACCTGTCCATCCGTTCGGACGTAAGGAGAATAGAGCCCTGCTCATCTATTCAGGCATCAGGAGAATAGAACTCGCCCGTCCGTTCAGGCATCAGGAGAACGGAGCCAAGCGGCAAATCGGTGACTGGTGAAAATCAGTGCCTATTGTTCTTTGCTATATCCATGTTTCACTGGAATAAGCAAAGAATTGGCAGTTGTTGTCACTAGATTTTCACCTCTTCTATCATCATCATCATCATCATCATCATCATCATCATCATTATTATTATTATTATTATTATTATTATTTTTATTATGCTAGTATTATTATTAGCTATAAAACCCATTAAAATAGAAAGGTGTCCATTTCTTGAATAAAACTCATTTTTTTAAAAAAAATAATAAGGACCCATTAAAATAAGGCCCATTCAAAAAATAATTAGTCCATTTTAAATTAAAAGGGCCCAAACTAACCCATTTATTTTGTTTTTTTTTCAGGTTTATTTAAGACCGTTGGATTAGGGGCTGAAACAATGGATGGCTTGGATCAAATGAAGAAAAAAAGGGGGAAAAGGGGAACCCGTGCTGCCACGCGCCAGCGCGTGCGTTGCACGAGCGTGAGATCATCTCTCTCAAATCCCCAGCCTGGTTCGAATCAGGTTGTTGCCGGTAGCCGGTGCGCCGCGCCTAGGCCACGGCAGTTGCCGTGGAAGGTATCGGTCGACTCGCCTCGGCCGGCTGAGTCCAACGCTGCCGACGCCATCCCCTGTCGTTGCTGGTAACCTGCAAAACGTAGAGGAAAAGGGTTCAAACCCTAATTAATTTTGGGGGCAAAATTCCCCAAATTGAAGCCAAATCTGATGAAATTCAGATTGAATTTCAATCCCGATGGATAAGTCAAAGTTGTTCTGATCATTTGGGATGATTTTTGGGACGAAATTGGGGATTTTGTCCCCAAATTGCCTTCTTTTCTAATCCCTAAAACCCTATAAATAGTGATTCATTTGTGCCTTGTTCAACATCCATCAATTGAGAAGAATTCACTCAAAAAATTCATCTGAAAATCACTTGAAAATTGCTGGAATTTGTTCGAGTTTGGAGCAGCTTTGGTTCGAATTTTCGTGAGGAGTAGAAGATAACAGTTCGCCTCTTCATCAGTTGCTGGAAGTTGTTCGAGTTTAAAGCAGCTTTGGTTCAAATTTTTGTAAAGCTAGCGGTTCATCTCTTCATCGGTATAATTTCTCTTCTTTTTTCTTTTAAAATTCTATTTTTATTTATATTTTTATTCATGTGATGTTCTTCTTTTGTTTTTTTTAAATTAAAGTTTAAATTAAAGTACAGGTTTTAGTTTGATTTAAAAAATTTAGAGTTTTTTTAACCCTTCTTTTTGAAAAATAATAATTTTTAGAGGAGATCACCGCCGGTGAGCGGCGGCCGGCACGGTGGTCGTCTTTCTTGTTCATCCTTTTTTATAAACACCAAGAACAAGTTTATTTTTTGTTGAAAAATGATGTTTGATCCATCCAAATTCTTTAAAAAATATTTGGGTTGTTTGTAAATAAAATGGGCCTTTAATCTATTTCTTTTTGGTCCAAGTACCATTTTTTAAAAATCAACTTTTATTATCCTCTTAAATTTTTATACTTTCAATTTTTTTAAAAAATTGGGCGGTGACCACATTTAAGCAAATTAAAAAAATGAAAATTGTTTTACAAATAAAAAGAGAATAAAAGACAAGGAATGATCCAGGTTCCTTAAAAAACTTTAAAATTTTAATTTGTGTTTTATTTTCTTGCCTTGCTTTCATTTTGCTTTAGTATAAGTTAGCCTTACGATTAAGTTCTTCAAGCCTTAGATAAAGACTCCTTTTTGATAAAACTTTCTTCATGAAGATAAAACACACTTAATAAAAACTCAAATCCATAAATAGAAAATATTTAGACTCTTTTTAGGAATAATAAGTTTTAATAAAAAATATTCGACAAACTAATTTCCTTTGTTTGTTAAAAAGTGGAATTAATTAATGTGGTGTCTTATCAAATGGAAATGACAGGTTAGCGCTAGGAGTGTTGGCGGTGATTGGAGTTCATTTTCCAGGCGATAAGGCCGTTAAAATAGATTTATATTCAGTTAATGGACGAATAAATTGAAACTCTTTTGAACTTGCAAATTTCGGTTTTCAAAATACTTTCTTGAGATCAATTAGGTACCAATTTCTGGGCGATGTGGGGTGCTAATCCTTCCCCACACGTAATCGACCCCCGAACCTGTTTTCTCTTATTTTCGTGGACCAAAATATTATTTTGATAAATAAAAGGTTTTATTAAAATAACCCTTGTTTTAAAAGTGATCCAATCACACTTTCCTCAAAAAAATGGTGACGACTCCGTGTATTACTTAAGTTTTCCAAATAACGTTGAAACCTCCTAAAAAGAGTTGCGATAATTACTTTGTCTCGTGGGTATTCACCTCCGTATGGTGTTGTAATTTGCTTCCGGGATTCGATCCTTATATTTCGTAAGGTCCACACCCCTGTATGGTATATGGGTCGTATCCCCCCGAATCGATGTCCTAGCGACAATTCGGGTACCCTTTACTTTAGATACAAACCGCATATAGTGGACCATAAGAGCCCAACCTTTAGAGCCATGTCGAAACTCTGTATGTTTAGCGGTAACCCTGTTAGGCATTGTTTAATATATTTATGCCTTTATTTGTTATATATGTCATGTATGTGCTTTTAATTGCTTTAATTATTATCTTTGTCATTTTGTTATTTTATTTGTTTATTTGATTATCTCACCCTACTGACTTGGTTTCTGTTGGTGTTTGCTTTTTGTTTTCTTTCCCTTTTCATGCACTTATGTTGCATGCCACATCATACCATAAATGTTGATTCAAGAACAGTCTAATTTAGAGGGAATTCGAGATGGGAGAGAAGTTTGTGATGCCAAGAGAGATAATGATACAGTATCGAGTTGGGCCAAACAAAAACCAACGGAGAAAGAAGATAGTTTGACAGTGAGACATGTGTCGAAGACAGAGACGACGTATCTTAGATACAGAGGTGGATCCTCATTGAAGCTACTGGGGACCACAACCCCCCCCCCAGTTTAAAATTTTCACATTTAGCCTCTTAAAAATTAAAGAAATTTTAATTTAGCCCCTCCAAAATTTTTAAAAGTATTATATTTCAAAATTTTAAATAATTTTCAATTAAACACCTTTCTAATTTTTTTAAAAAATAGGCCTTGATAAGTTTCAATTTTTTCCCGAAATTTCTAGTTAAACTCCTACATTTATGGAAAATTTAAATTAAACCCCTCAAAGTCATTGGAAATTTTAATTTGAGCCTCTAAAATTTTCAAAAAATTTAAATAGGCTCCTTCAAACTGGATTGCTAAGATCTGCCCCTAAAGAAGAGACTTGTCCATATTCTGCCTGCACGGGTTAGTGATCTTTCCAAAAGCTCCGAGGTACGTAGATTACACTGTCGTAAACCTTTTAAGTAGTAAAAGAATAGAATGGTGAGATCGCCCCTCAGCCCGAAAGTGATGTTAAGACATGGAGTGCGAGCCTTGCTTCACGAAGTCGAGATGTCAAGACGAGAAGCTAATCATTATCTGTAATTTGTTATTTCAGCTTCTTGTAATCAGACATCTTCCCCGTTAAACGGTTGTCTTTCTAAGGACTGTTTGCGAATCAACGCCTTATTTGCATTCATTGCATTTTATACATATTGTTCGCCCTTCTAGACTTTTATTCATTTATGACACATTTCATGCATTGATCAATTAAATGATAAGATTTTTGGGTTCAGTGGAGTAATCTGAGAATTAGTTGAAGTTTTGTTATGGATGAAAGAATTGAATAAATTTTGAGATCTCGAGCAATTAGAATACGGACTTAAGAAAGTGATCAAGATTAGAGGAGATGTTGACAATTCCATCATATTGAATATAAAAGAACTTTGCCTAGTCCCTGATTTGGTCATCGCGCCTGATTTCAAGGTCCCAACTTTGAAAAGTATGGTGATAATAGCTGTCATATGACTTATCTGCCCACGGTTTTGACTCGGGTAGTATTTGTGATTTTTGTATGGGGGCACCGGGGCATTTCAACAGAAAGTGTAGGCCTTTATTGGAAGAGATCAAGAAGCTAGTTAGGGATGGAGTTTTGACACAAGAGCGAATCCAGTAGTGGAAAACAAGGGAGATGGGCAAGCTTACACCAAGCTGAGAAGGCCATAATGACTTGAAAGACCCTATGCTTGGGTTTTATCTCTTGGGTTTTATCTCTCTTTATAAAGATGTTAGTTTGATTCCCCACATTTTGGTTTCTCCCTTTTAGAACATTACACAGAATAGCCATACGATTTAAACCCAAAAACAATTGGAATGTTTTGTAAAAGCACTTGTAGTTATGAAAATGTTGGCGTTTTGGCAAGTCCGACCGAAATGTTGGCATAACGTACTTAAACACGGTAAAGTTTAAACAATGGATAATTCAAAAATTCATCGAAAATTCATTTTTAAGAATGGTCAAAGGAAAATAAATCATTTGGAAAAATCCAATGTCATGATTGGTATAAACTGATTGTACCCCGGGGAATGGTACAACTAGCCCAGAGCAAACGGCTACCGGTAAAGGCAACTCAAAACCGTTGATCCATGTGCATTTGGGAAAATGCAAAAGAAATATATGAGCTAAGGTATAGATTTTTTTAAAATCAAATGTAAGAGTGTAGTTATTTTTGTCATAATGAAATTTTCATTTTTTATTTAGAAAATATTTTTTCATTCTTTGATTCTTTAAACATTTCATTCATTGTTATGAGGTAGTTTTTGTTCTTCCATACACGTATTTGTAAAGGACATGCATATGTACATATCATTTTTATTGGGACCTTAAATCTCAATTGAAAAAGTATCGTTGATTCAAATCTAAAGATCAATTCCAAGCTGCTTTTGTTTAGAAGGAATTGGATGTTGTGATGATATTGCAAATGTGAGCCTTTGATAATCTATTTAGGTCAACGGGGGAACAAAACGAGTGTTCAGGTAATGAGCAGATCTCATTTAGTGAATTCCTCTCTCAAGCACTTGTCGTTTAAGATCCTTGAATCAAGTTTTGACCCTAAACTTCTACCCCTGAAGACTTTCTCTTGATGTTTATGAATGGGGCGATGAATGGCATGAGACCAAACATATTAGAATCGAGGGCCATAAAATTACCAGAGGAAAGAGATTGAAGATAGTATTACGTTCAATGAGCAAACCAAGAAAAGAAGGAAAATGCTATGCATAGAATTGAAGCAATCCAGAATGAGCATAGTAAGTTGAATAGTGCAATGAAGAAAAAGAATGAGGTACATGAAGGATTCACCAGTCAATAAGCATCAAAAGAGCCATGTAGAATTGATTACTTCGAATTAGAAATAAGCGTCAAGGTCTAATACATATACAATAAAAGAAAAGAGATTCGAGATTGAAAACCTGAAATAGTCCGTCTAAAAAAAGAGAGAAAAGAAAAGAATAAAATAAAATAAAATAAAAAGAAAAAAAGAAAAAGAATAAAAGAGGATAGAATATTTTACATGAGCACACATAGATCAAACAATACAAGAATGAAGCTTTAACTTGAAGAAATTGTCGCAACCTTTTTTCGGAGAGCTCGACGTTTTAAAAAAACAAAACAAAAACAACGGATTCATCACCAATCTTTTAAAAAAGGTGTGATTGGATCACCTAAAAATGGGTCATTTTAATAAAATCATTTTATTTTATTAAAACAACATTTTGGTATGCGAAAAACAAAAAAAATGGGTTCGGAGTCTGTTACACGTGGAGAAGGACTAGCACCCCCATAGCGCCCAAAAATTAGTACCTAGCCAATTACAAAAGGTTTTAATTTCGGAATTTGCAAGTTCATATAGAATTCAACTCATTATCTGTTTATGAATATGATCTCGTGTTAACGGCCCTAATATCCAGAAAGTGAACTGCATTCACCACCAACACTTCTGGAGCTAACCCGTCACTTTCCTTCAATAGGACACCGCATTAATTAAGTTCCACTTTTTTATCAGACAAGCAAGGAAAGAATTAGTGTGTTGAAGCTTTTTATTTACTCTAAGTTAGTGATTATTAACCTAAAGAATAATCTACATGAATTGTACCTATTAGAGTTAAAGTATGATTAAGTGTGCTTTATTGATTTAAATGAGTAGTGTTTAATTTTTATATTTACAAGGCTCTTACTAAGGTACTTTGATACCTAAACCTATGGGCTTTATTTTATCCTAATCATCTAATTAAAAGAAACCATTAATGCTTTAGTATTTTAGGAAAGGATCTAAATAAATAAATACATGGGAATTAAATTTAAACAATTATATCAGCAAAAAAAATAAGTGCAAAATCTTCAAAGAAAAGATGAATAAAATGATTCTTTTTTAAAAGGAATGTGTATCCTTCCCTAAAATAGGACAACACAATATACGAATTAAATTTTTCTTTAAAACGCATATGTGTAAATTAGAATTTAATTTAAAAATTTACAAAAGGGGTTAAATTACATTGAAAAAGCTAAGTTGAAAAACAATGGTTTAAAAAACTTAAAAATTAAAGGATCCATGAAGATGGTGAATTGGATGTAAATAACTCAATTAAAAAAAACACTCTTTGCAAATTTCTTTTAAAAAGAATAGATCCAAACATCAACTTTTATTTTTTTAAAACATGAATGAAAAATCATACATTCGAACAAAAAGAACATAACAAAAAAAGATAATTAAATACCTCCAAAGATGCTTCAAACTTTTATTTCAACTGTGAATTCAAGTACAAAAGTTTAAGCATAAACTGTGTAGAATTCTCCCAAAAACTCTCAAAACTCTATGAACTCAACTGTGTTTCTCTCAAGTAAACTATGTGTGTCCAATTACAAAGGCTTGAACCCCTTTATATAGGTATTTTTTGACCTAAAAATTCCAAAATTCAGAATAAAAAAAGATCTATTTTTGGGTGATTTTCCCTTTTTTCCATTTAATGCAGATACGATATGATTTGGAGTTGATTTGATTCAAATTTTTTGGGAAACTTTGGGCTAATTCTTTCCTATTTCCTTCAATGCAGATTCAGATACGATCTGACTCTTTCCATATTTGAATCAAGAGAAACCCTAACCATAATCTATTTTTCCTTTTGCCTTGCAAGGTTTCGGTCGGAGGGGGGAGAGCGGCGGCGGCAGCACAACTTGAAGCTCGGTGACAGATGCTCATTAGTGGCTGTTGTCGTCATGGCAACGACGCTAGGGGCGAGATGTTGCGCCTGGAGATTTACGTGCGCGAAGGAGGCGGCAGCACGGCGCGGTATGGACAGGAGCTGGATGATCGTGGGGGGCTAGCCAGAGCAACCTAGCGACGTGGTGTCGTTGTAACGGAGGCCGAACAGCCTGGGGAGTGTGCGTGTGGCACACACGCGCTCGGGGGTAGCCGCGAGTGGCGGCGCGAGTAGACTGGTCCCTCCCTCTTTCTCCGATTCAATTGGGACTATTAGATCTCTAACCCTAGATCTAACGGCTAAGATTAAAGCCTACACATAGGATAAAAATGGGGTTAGCTTGGGTTTTGTTTTAGGCCTAATAGGTTATCATTTTCATGGTTTTTATTTAATTTACATGGACCAATAAAATTTAAAATAGACCTCTTTTATTTTCTTTTTGGGTCTTATATATATATATAAAATAATAAAATAATAATAGAAATAATAAAAATAAAATAAGGTAAAAAGTAAGTGACAACATAAATGAGTAAGAGACTTCTTCGTAATCCTTCGTTCAAGTAAATCAATTTTGAAGAGCCTTGGAGGATCGATCATCTTTGAATAGAAAGCAAACATCAATATCTAGTCGGGATACAAGCCGGTCCAAAGTTATAGGAGAAGAAAATGAATTCTAGGGTGAAAACCCAGAAATAGGCAGTCTAGAGTGATCCAAATAATAAAAGAGAAAAGGATATTTCATCAAAGCATACCACACAACACATGAATAAGATTGTGATTAGAAGAAGTAACCCTAGAGATTTACTCCATTCCAAGGAATCTCAATTTTGAAGAGACTTGAATGATTGATCGTCAAGTATCCCACCAAGATGCAAGATGGTCGAAAGTTAGAGAAGAAGGAAATGAACTCTATGGTGAAATCCAAAAATGGGCAGTCTAGAGCGATCTAAAGAATAAAAGAGAAGAAAGTATTTTAGTAGAGTATATCCAGGTCAAACAAGTACAAAAATGTGGTTTCGCTTAACCGTGACCCATGGCCTACACTACGAGACTACAAAGACCATTTTGATCATACATGGATATCTAAATGGATGAGCCTGTCTTCAGATTACATTCCGCCTATAAGGGTTAACCTTTCTTCAAGGAACGTCAAAATTCAAATGCCTGATTGACACCCAAATGAGGGAAGGATAGGTCATAGTGAGATTAAGAGAGCCACCTGAAATGAGTTAGAATTTAGGTATGCGAATCATTCATCTCAGAAGTCTAATAGACTGGAAGAGGCTACATATGTACATATATCGTCACAATAGTCAAGATATTCTAAACATACACTTTATTCGAATTGATCTTTTTCAATTTAAAGTAAATGTGCTATTGCGTTTGATATTTCGAGGCCGAACATTAGTTTCTAGAAATGTTTGGAATTTACTCCAATTTTGATTTTTTTCAAACATTAGTTTTCAAAAATGTTTGGCACTTTTCTCCAAATTTTTATTTTTTTCTCTCCAAACATTAGTTTTCAAAAATGTTTGACATTTTTTGTCCAAATTTTGATTCTTAAGATATCTATAGTTTTTCTCCCAAACATTAATTTTCAAAATGTTTGGTATTCTCTCCAAGTTTTATTTTCAAAATGACTGACATCTTTAAAAAAATTGAATGAGAATTGAAGCATAGGGAGCGAGAGTTGATTCCCGCCGGCATGTTGCAGAAATATTGAATTTAAGGATAAGTTTAGATAGTGAATGCATTTTGCTCACCCCGATGTTGAAATAAACAGGGACTCTGCATGTTGGGTCAAAAACAAGGAAAATAGTTGAGCCAGGATTGAATGGGGCAATGAAGAACAAAGAGAATGATGAGAGTCCCTACGTGAGAATAATATAAGGCCTAGAATGAGATATTTGTGAAAATGGGTAGTAACCCCAAAGAAGACAAGAGTACTCGCACAAAAGAGTTAAAAGCATGATTCAGATGCGAGATGAGTATTCGATTGAGAAAGATGAATATTAAAGAGCATACTGGCAAAGAAATGAAGGGAAGAAATCTGAGAATGACATTTCAGGGAATAGGATTTTAAAATAGATTAGAAAATGTTACAATGCATGCATCATGTATAGATATCCCTATGTTAGGGGCATGCTAAGACAGGTATTTGAAGATAAGCAAAGACTTTGATCTACAACTTCATGTTGAAGAAGTAGATCTTATTAAAGATCGATTGGTAGTCATTTTAGCGTGAATCCAGTTCTTAAGCCCTTCGAGCCGCGGGTAGATACCAGGGTATTATTTTAAGAGATTCCAGTAGCCATGTTGGCGTGAATCCAGTTATTTGGTTTGCAGCTTTATGTTGAAGAGGTGGATTTTATTGAAGATTTTCTATTGGTAGTCATATTGGCGTGAATCCAGTTATCTGGTTTGTAGCTTAGTGATAAAGAGGTAGATCATGTTGAAGATTTCCTATTGGTAGCCATGTTGGCGTAAATCCAGATCTTAAGTCCACTGGGCCATCAGTGAAACCTCTAGGAATGATGATAACCTTATTTTGATTCCAAGACGACCAGAAATCGGGGCATCATCTTAAAGATTTCAAGTCTTTAGCCTTTTGGGAAGTAGAGGAAATTTTTTCAGTACTCACACCATAGGAAATATGGTTTCATTTTTGAAGGTAAAGGTTCTATATAGGAAGAACCCGCATTGTTAAGACTTTGAAGTGAAAGGTTTTATATAGGAAGAACATGTAACTTCAAGGTTTCAGAGCAAAAGGTTCTATATAGGAAGAACCCGTCAAGTTCTATATAGGAAGAACTTGTAGCTCAAAAGATTAGAATCAAAAAGTTCTATATAAGAAGAGATCGCACCTTCAAAGATTTCAAAGCAAAAGGTTCTATATAGGAAAACTCGTCTCTCCATCATTTTCAGAGTAAAAAGTTCTATATAGGAAGAACAAGCAGCTCCAAGATTTCAGAGTGGGAGGTTCTATATAGGAAGAACCCACAACTCTAACACTTTGAGATGAAAGGTTCTATATAGAAAGAACCTTTAGATCAAAGACTTCAAAGCAAAGAGTTTTATATAGTAAAAACTTACGACTCCATATTTCAGACTAAAAAAGATAAAAGAATATGAAGAAAAATAAGGAGATGGAGAAGGAAATAAAAGAAGAAAAAGAAGAAGAAAAAGAAGAAAAGAAGAAAAGAAAAGAAAAGAAAAGAAAAAATAAGAGAAGAAAAAAAGGATAGTTTTATATAGGAAAGACTCATAGCTTCAAGATTTCATGGCGAAAAGTTCTATATAGGAAGAACTTGTAGCTCAAAGAATCCACCTAAAAAAGCAAAAGGTTCTATATAGGAAAAGCATGTAGCTCCAAGACTTGAAGGTGAAAAAGTTCTATATAGGAAGAACTTGCCACCTGAAGATATCGCCAATGATAAGCTGAAAATTTCTGTGTAGGAAGGACTTGTAGCTCGAAGACTTCAGATAGAGGAGAAGTGAACAGTTCTATATAGGAAGAACTCGAAGCTTCGAATCTCCATACAAGGAGGTGGGACAAAAATGAGTGCTTATGATCTTTGCTTTGTTCTCGTTTCTCAAGAACAAGCAAAGAGGGGCAGCTATAATCACTCATTTTTGTCTAGATATAGTATTATTATATCTTATTATAATAATAAAAATAAAAAAAGCAAATTAAAAAAGGCAAAAACCAAAAAAGGGAAAAAGAGTGGACACATAGCGTCTACGTCACCCCTACCCCTTTGCATTTGCCTATAAAAGGTGGGGTGAGGGGCAGCCATGAGATAGGAAGGCGAGCGGGGGCAATGCCCCTTAAAAGCTTGAGAGCAGTGCTCTCATCGGAGAATTTTTTATTCTCCGGATGGTTCGATCAATCATTCGATCTGAGGTTCTTTTTGAGGTTCGATCGGGTTGGTTTTTGGACAATGGCTAGATGATATGAAGATCTTGGTAGGGGTTGGTTGAAGTTCTTCATTCGAGCTTCTAGTAGGGTAAACTTTGATTTTTATCTCTGTATTTATTTTAATGTTGGTTTAGATATAGGGTAATATATATTTAATTATTGACATATTTTTATAATAAATATATTTTGTATGTCATGTTTATATGTGTATTTTAAGTTGTATGAATTATTTACATGAATAAAATATATTTATATATACTTTGGCCATTAGAATTCCATATTTATGTTTATGCTTCCATTTATGCATATTAATTGTTCATATATGTATTCGTCACATATAGTTTAGGTCTTATTGTTCTGATATCTTAGTGGGAGTGTCATCCCGGTCTTCGGGTGTTATCTTCTTAGTTACCGTGAATATTCGTGTATTTGTCACATGCAGTTTAGGTCTTATTGTTCTGGTATCCCAGTGGGAGTGTCATCCCGGTTTCCGGGTGTCATCTTCTTAGATACCGTGAATACTCGTGTATTTGTCACATATAGTTTAGGTCTTATTGTTCTGGTATCCTAGTGGGAGTGTTATCCCGGTTTTCGAGTTTCATCTTCTTAGGTACCATGAATACCGAGGCAATTTATTTTTATCAGGCATGCATACACTTTTCGGGATTAAATTTTAATTTAAATTGAATTTTAGATTTTCTTTGCATTTATGATATGAACCCTTAGGTACCAATTTTAGGCGTTGTGGGGTGCTAATTCTTCTCTACACGTAATCGACTCTCAAACCCTTTTTAAATCTCTAGTTTGCCTTTTTTGTGTCCAGTCTACCTTATCCAAGTGACCAGTGACAACTCTAAATTTCATTTTAAAATATGATTTTTTTTTAAGAATTCCACCTCAATTACAATCTTTTAATTATAAAAGAATTTTCCAAACAGACCCGAATTTAAAATGTCGCTACACCCGTTATTACAAAGATTAACAAAATATAAAAACGGATTAACACCCTGAATAAAATTAGTGATTACAATGTGTCAATATGAAATGAAAATAACACATTCATTAAAAAAAGGATTATGCTGGAAAAGAAAATATTTTTCCTCTTAAAAAAAATTAGGTTTGATAAATTTTGACCATAAAATATTTGCGAGTTTTATTAAGGATTAGATACTACAATTGCCATTGCAACTTACAATTTGCTATGAATCCACAATAGAAGCCGGTACTGCTTTGCGGACGGGAAGGGAAACCAGACAGAAAAAAAGATGTACACAAACACCACTCATTGAAATGGTATGAAATACACCAATTTCTGGAGGAATTCAATGGTGAACACACATGTCAAATTTTATTTCTTTCTCCTCAATCATCGGTGCTACCTCAAGAAGAGAGGGAAAAGAAAGAAAGAAAATCAGGCCTTGGAATCAGACGCAAATATCTCCATGAGAGAAGACCAGGTTCCAGAGATCCCCATAACCACACCTAAAACCACAATGACCGCATCCAAAAGCAACCCATCCCACCCCAACTCGCCCTTGAACACCATCAAATGAAACAGAGCCGGCAACACAAACCCCAGAGTACAGCACACACTACTCCCCACCAGGGACAAGAAATCTGCAAAATTGGGGACCAGCAGAGCCACCAGGCTCACTCCCAGAACCACCGCCCACCTCAGCCACAAGCAGTATCTAGAACCACACAGCCGCCTCTCCACCACCTCGTAAACCGGGTTCATCATCAACGGGAACGTGATGAACAGATTGATACACAGACCCAACTGCACCAGAGTGCTTATCAATCCAGCTCCCAGGTTGGTGGTGATAATATCTTTGGTCCCTTCACCGAACGCCATGTACCCCAACAATCCAAATGCACCGTACAGCAATGCAATGAACGCCATGCAAAGGCCCAACACTTTCCCGAACTTGTCTTTGTATTTAGCCTCTAATTCCAACGGCACTATCATTCCCACACCTTCAAAAGAGTAAACAGCAACACCTAAGCCATAAAAGAATACGGAGAAACCACCAAAAGCCTTCAACTCGGGTCTGTTGTTCAAGAAAACAAACACATCCTCCACCATCACCACCCCCACCGCCGCAAGATCCACCACATCGGCAAAGATACTCAAAGGAGCCAAATGGGTCAACGTTGCAATCGAATTCAAGCCTAACTGGAACGGAAAACAAGCCCACAGATACAGAGTCTTGGGACTGAGCCCGAGAATACGTGCCTGATTGTTATCTTCACTGCCATCGGCATTGAAAACATAGGCTAAAGTGTTGGCAATGAAAATGAGATAACTAACACAAAACCCAGCCTGGGCAAGAACTATCATGACATCAACCGCTAAGCGACCGAGGGGGCCACAAACCTCGAAGCCGAGATCACCGAACGAGTTGATCTTGGAGAAGCCATGGAGGGACTCCAGCTTCCGGCGAGTGTAAACCAGAAGCATCATGCAGTGATAGGCTAAGATGGCGACGGAGAAGAGCATAACGGAGCCCATGAGCCATCCTGTTTTTTTAAAGGTGTACGGAAGGCCGAGGACGCCTGCTCCGACTATAGCTATGAAGACGTTTGCGAAGGTCTTGGACTGAGAAGAGAGGCGGCGTGGTTGGCCCAACAGAGGGGTGTCTTCTCTCGGGAGCGGTGGCACTTTCAGCACATGCGACGATGAGCTCGCTTCCTTATCAAACCCCATATCTGGAACTATATGAGAAAACAAACGACTGCAAATTGATTGGTTTTTCGAGATATCTGAATTGGAACTGATGCTATCACTCTTACAATCTGTAATTCTGTATCTTCAGAGAAAGAACAGAAATTGTCAAATAAAAAGGTGGGGGGGGGGGGGGGAACTGTTGAAGTCGAAGATGAAGATATTTTTTTGGTTTCTTTTGTCGTTTATATGAAATTGAGAAATTATGCAGATGAGAATCATGAGATGAGATGAAATGAAATGAAATGAAATGAAGAGAAGGTGATATTTGTTGTGTAATCTCACTGTAATTTGAAATGAGATGGTATGAGTATAGCCGTATAAGCTAAGCTAACTATCTTAAAAAATCCTCAACAGTTGAAGGTGTTCAGACAAGTTGCAGACTTGCAGTTAAACACGCAAAGCATATTGATAATTGATAAATGATAAGAAGAAAGGCATGCTGAGGTAGCTAGCATTGGGTGACCATTTTCAGTTTGCCGCGTAAGCCTCAATTATTGCCTTCTGTGGATGACGATGCCCTCACCACCATCCTCTTTGTGGGCCATTTGTTTGAGACAATTTTGTCTTTTTTGCGGACATAAATGCCACCCTCCAAATCAAACTCAACTACCAAATAGTTCTCGTACTACGTATAAATTAGGGGTTTTGGTCCCTATAGTTTTAGTCAAATTTAATTTTATGTTTCTAAATTTTGAGATTTCAAACTCGGACCTAAATAATTCAGTATGACTAAATTAAAGACGCTCAAAAAAATCAAATCATAAAACATGATTTAAATCTATAATTTTTGCATAATACATAGATTAATAATAAATTTTAACGTAATGTATTTCATGACTATTGCGTGGTTGGATATTGATATTTTGAACAGAAAACTACTTTAGTGATCACCTAATTATTGCTCATGATCTGTTTTGACCACCAAATTAAAAAAAATTAAAATTTGACCACCAACTATTTAAATAGACTTATTTTGACCACCGACCATTAAAAGCTAATAGAAAGGTGATGTGGTTGTTAAAGTAAAATTTGTATAATTACACATCTGATCCTTATTAGTTACTTATTATATCAATTTAATCCTAATTTTAATTTAAATAAATAAAATTAATCAACCAATATGGTGATGACATGTGTCGTCACTCGATTGGATGATTTTAATCTAATTATTATTTTATTTTTAATATTTAATATATTTATTTTCCTCCAATCAAGTGGTGACACGTGTTACCACCTGATAGAAGAAAAATTCAAGAATAAAAGGAAAGAGCTTAGCATGGAGTTTGAACCTAAAACCTTATGGGTGGAACCCCATGACTTTACCACTGCACCAATCTAATCTTAATGAAATGAATTGCACCAGTTTTTATATATCTTATAATGCAGTAAATGCTAGGGAATAAAGAATTAAAAATGGTTGCAAGGAGACTCGAACCTAAATCACCTGGGATGTGTAAAACCATACAAACCATTTAACCAATTCAAATAATTAATTTAAATATGAATATATCTTAAATATATTTAACGTATAGTTAAAGCAAAATTTAAAATGAAATTAGATATATGATTTTTATATTTTTAAACTAAATTAAATATTTTCTTTTTTACATTTATTTTAATAATTTCATATATATATAGTTTAAAAATTATTAAAATAAATGTGAAAAAGAAAAATATTCAATTCAGTTTAAAAATATAATTTTATTTATTTTAAAATGAAAAAATATATGAAATTATTAAAATAAATGTGAAAAAAATATTCAATTTAGTTTTAAAATATAAAAAATTATATATTTAATTTCATTTTAAATCTTGCTTTAACTATACGTTAAATATATTTTAAATATATTTATTTTAAATTAATTATTTGAATTGGTTAAGTGGTTTGTATAGTTTTACACATTTCAAGTGATTTAGGTTCGAGTCCCCTTGCAACCATTTTTAATTCTTTATTCCCTAGCATTTACTGCATTATAAGATATATAAAAACTGGTGCAATCTATTTCATTAAGGTTGAATTGGTGCAGTGGTAAAATTATAAGGTTTTACCCGTAAGGTTGTGAGTTTAAATTCCATGCAAAACATTTTCTCTTTATTTTTGAATTTTCGTTCCATCAAGTGGTGACCACTTGATTGGAGGAAAATAAATATATTAAATATTAAAAAATAAAATAATAATTAGATTAAAATCATTCAATCAGGTAACGGCATGCGTCGTCACTATATTGGTTAATTAATTTTATTTATTTAAATTAAAATTAGGAGTAAATTAATATAAGAGAAATTAAATACGATCAAATTAGAATAAATGCACTAAAAATTAACAACTAAAATATTGTGCAGGACTAATAGAAGAATTTAACTTTTGGGGGATAAGAGTAAAAAAAATTGCTTCCGCTTTCTAGTTTTCTTTTATTTCTTTCTAGTGCTTTCTAGTTTTCTTCTAACATAATAGTGCTTTCCAGTTTATTCTTCCTGTCACATTGTTTTGGTTTTTCAGTCTCTATGTGTGGACAAACTCAAAAGGCTGGATTTTAAAATCACATGGACTTTTTTTTATAAATTTTAAATTTTAAATTTAATTTTAACTCTACTTAAAAGAGAGGAAAAAATTTATAAAAAAAGAAAAATATTTTTAATGAGAGTAGAATTTATGATTTAAAAGAATGAGAAAATAAAAATAAACAGTTGAATTAACCAACTAAAAATACTTGCTCTCATATAAACTTTATTAAGTATTGTATTAAGAATACAAAATAATAAAAATAATGTATTTCTTCCTCCTGCAACATTCTTCGCTCCTTATATATAGATAGAGATGGACAAAAAAGCATGTATTTTTTAAAATTTAAAATTTGTATATAATTTAATTTTTTATATTTTTTATTAAAAAATATTTTTTATTTTTAAAAAAATTAAATTCACTCTAAAATTTTATAAATTCCCCTCTTAACATAAAATTACCGTCCATCATTGTCTATCCGTAAGTTATCACTCTATCCGTAAGTTATCACTCTATCCGTACATTATCAGTAAGTTATCACTTGAAGAACAAAAGAGGCCACACCACACTTCTCATATGTGCACTTATCAGTAAGTTATCACTCTATCCGTACATTATCAAATGTGAAAAATCTTTTTGTAATAACTTTTTTTAAAAAAATCATTTAAAGATAAATTAACTTATTATGTATTAATTAAACTAAACACTTTATTTTTATATATTTAATTAAACGGTAAAACTTTGATACACAAGCTGTGTAAAATTAATTTTACACAAGCATGTGTATTTACACTATAAAAACCCAAATCCTAAATTCCTAACCATAACCCTAAAAAACTAAACCCCATTATCTAAACCTTAAACCCTAAATTCTAAACACTAACCTTAAATTCTAAACCCTACACCCCAAACCCCTAAACCCTAAACTAAAACCCTAACCCCTAAAACTAAAAGACACGTGTAAACTAAAATTTACACGGCCTGTGTATCAAAGTTTTTTCCTTAATTAAATTTAAGTAATTAAGAAGAATGGCGTATTTAAATAGAAAAAATGTAATTAATTTTGAATACAAATGGCCCATGAAATTAACACATCATTCTCTAAGTTGGACTTTAAAACCCTCATCATCTCTTAATAATGTCATCACTTTAGTGTCACGTTTTTAAAGTTTAGGAAGCATTTTGGCCAAACTATCTAAGTTGAGGGAACAATTTGATCGAAAAAGTTCAAGGGACAATTTAATCAAAGTTATCACATTTTTTATTTTAGGACTAAATTATCAAAAGTTAAAATTAAGGGATCAAGATGGAAATTTTCAGGAGTAGGGTTGTTGCAAGGAGGAGAGTAACAATTGAGACTTAAATGAAGAAAATAAAATCTATGGGGTCCCAAATAGTATGAACTTTGTGTTTTTTTGCATCTAAAATGAACAAAATTAAAATTATAGGGATCAAAATAAAAAAAATAAAAAATTCCATTGAAAGTGTGCGTTTTGTAGATTAATCTAAAAATTATTTTTTTATCCTTTTCTTTTTATTTGTTTTGATTTAATTTAGTCTTTGTCTTTATCTTTATCTTATCCTTTTATTTAATATTTTTTTGTTTTTATTTTTTTAGGATAAGAATTTTAAAAAGATGAAGAATTGGCTTAATAGATAATATTTCATTCAAATGAAAATTTTATCTCAAAGAGATAAAGAGTTCGACAATTTAAAAAAAAATAAACAGTTTTTGAAAAAATTTCACCCAACAATTTTCCCCCTCCTTCCTACTTTACTCTAGCCGCATATCACGTCCTTTTACACCAATTATTATTTTCTTTTTCATCCATTGATAAAACATTAATCCACCTTTTATCTCCATCACCAACCTTTCACTCCACCATTATATCACAATAAACACCCATCTTTTTCTTTTCACTATTTTCTTGAAACTCTTAAGTTTTATTGTTTCCTTATTATTTTTTCTTGTTCGAACCAAACGTCTAGGCCAAGAAATCTACGCCCAAAGCCCTATCGTCCAAGGCCGCCACTCTACCGTCTGTTTGTCGTTTTGCCACACCAGCCACCGCGTCGAAGTACAAGATGAAATTTGCCAAGCTCAAGGTTTGGGAAGAACAGGGCTTTACGCTAGACATGGAGCACTTGGATTTTGGTCTTGAGCAGTTCGTGTTTGGGATAGTTGACAACCATCAATGGGCCATTTTTTGCGAATAACTGGGAAAAATCAATAGTCCATGGATAAGAAAATTTTCTAATATTTCAGACCCTAACAATCATTTAGTTTTTGTACATGGCAGAATGGTCTTTCTTGATGCAAACGCCATTAACGCTCACTGTGGGGTGTTCGTGGAGAACGATGAACATGAAGAGTTTGCCGAGAATATAACCTCAGACAAGTTGGAGAAAGCTTTCCGAGACCTCACTATCGAAGGAGCTACGTGGAATGACAAAAATATGAAGGGAACGGTGAATGGGTTTTGCTTAAGCCCGAGGTGAAGTTGTGGAATAACATTGTGAAAACTCGCTTGATGCCGACAACGCACAACACTACAATTTTTTTTCTCGTTCACTTTTGCTACATTCTATTTTGAATAAGCGTACTATTAATATTGGTCGCATAAATGTTAATGAAATATATGTATGCAGCAAAAAGGATGTGGTCGTGCTATATTTCTCCAATTTGATCACGGCTCTTTGTAAGGTGGTGAGGGTGCCATCGGTTGCAATGGACGAGATGCTACAGTTGAAAGAAGGTTGGTCCAAGAGCCATTATATGAGGATGATGCAAGAAGGACTAGTATGATTGCCTACGACAACGAAAGGAGAACATACTACCAAACATGCCACGACAAGTGCAAATGTCGCGGCATCTCTCCTGGTGCTAACAGATCTTCTATATCTACTGCTGCATCAATTCGAGCAATGGGAAGCCAAGCAACAACTGCTCTATTGTTATATGAATGATAGGAATATTGCCCTTGAAAATGTCATTTCAGAGATCAATCCCAATATAATTGTGCCCTTCCAGTTTTTTCTTGTTGAGTTACTTGCCCCGGTGATGCTGGGCCAGCTGCAAATGACATTAACGCGGCAACCACTACACTACGTAAAGGTAAGGAATCAATTCAAGAACTGGAACGTACTGGATCGTATCATGATTTTTTTTTAAATTTCGAAGACACAACCTCTACACCGTTGAAGTCCCTACCTTCGGATGTACCATCACAGAAAGATTCGAAGTGTAAGGCTTCACTACAAGAGGAAGCCGAGAAGGAGGGTGAACCGGTTGAGGAGGTCAAAAAATTGAGGTTCATGTCCCTGTACAAGCTCCTCGACCTCATCAACCAGCTCACCCCCCTTCTCGGCTTCGTCTTGTGGCGAACCCTTACGCTTCGAAGCTTTTTTTGATGTTACATTCGAAGGTAAGGACTTCAACGACGCAGAGGTTTTATCTTCAGAATCTGAAAAATCATGACAAGATTTAGTACGTTCCGATTCTTGAATTGGTTCCTTATCTTTGCGCGGTACAGTGGTTGATGCGACAATATCACTTGTAGTTGGCCCAACATCAGTTGCCAGGGTAAGTAAGTCAGCAGGAAAAATCAAAAAAGGACACGATTGTCCTGAGATTGATCTCTAAAATGGCATTTTCAAGGGCAATATCTCTATCCTTCATATAACGATAGATCAACTATTGCTTGCTTCCTATTGCTCGAATTGTTGCAGCAACGGACATAGGAGATTTGTTAGCACTTGAGGAGTTGTCGCGGCATTTGCACTTGCCATGGCAGGTTTGATAGCCTACTCTCCCTTCATTGCCATTGGCAATCGTACCGGTCCTTCTTGCATCTTCTTCAAATAATGGTTCTTGGACCAACCTTCCTTCAACTGCAACATCTTGTCTGTTGCATCTGATGGCACCATTGCTGCCTTGCAAAGAGCTGTGATCAAATTGAGGACATATAGCGCGCCCACCTCCTTTGTGTTGCATGTATAGATTTCATTAATAATTATACGACCAATATCAATAACATGCTTATGCAAAATAGAATGAAACAAAAGTAAATGAGAAGAGGAAATTGTGGTGTTGTGCGAAGTCGGCGTCAAGTGAGTTTCGACAATGTTATTCCACAATTTTGCCTCGGGCTTAAGCAAAACTTGATTCACCGTTCCTTTTATATTTTTGTCATTCCACGCAGCTCCTTCGATATTGAGGTCTCAAAATACCTTCTCCAACTCGTCTAGGGTTATATTCTCGGCAAACTCTTCATGTTCATCATTCTCTATGAACACCCCATAGTGAGCGTTAATTGTGTTTGCATCAAGAAAGACCGTCCTGCCACATACAAAAACCAAAGAATTGTTAAGGTCCGAAACATTACTATAAAATTTTCTTACCCATGAACAACTGATTTTTTCCGGTTGTTCGCAAAAAATGGCACATTGATGGCTGTCAATTACCCCAAACACGGATTACTCAAGATCGAAATTCAAGTGCTCAATGTCTAGCGCAAAGCCATTTTTTCCCAAACCTTGCCCTTGGCGAACTTCATCTTGTACTTCGACGAGGTAGCTGGTGTGGCAAAACGACAGACAGGCGATAGAGTGACGGCATAGAACGATCCAACTCTGGGCATGGATTTCTTGGTCATGACGTTCGGTTCGAACATAATGTGAGTATGATAACTTTGTGTTCACATTTTTTTAATTTGCATTATTTTTCAAAATCTACGTGCTTGCAAAAAGCCAAAGACCCTTTGTCATTGTGTTCGTCCCGAAAACCTTATATTGCTTGTAAACTTTATTTTATTCTTGATATTTATCTACAATTTTAAATATGGCTTCGATCTTTTAGTATATTAGACTTGAGAATTTCATTTTTCTGTAAAAAAAAATATAGATCATAATTTATAAAATATTGATACATACATGTAATTTGCTATTTTCTAAAGAAATTCATTTTAATCCTATAATATTAATTTCTTTTCAAATTGATCCCTATAATTATTTTTTAATATCCCGATAATTAACTTTTTAGATAAGCTAAACACGCAATTTCTCTTCAAATTTACAAAAAAAAAATCATTTTGGATCCTGTAATTTTAATTTTTTTTAAAAGTTTTACAATATTCTTATCGTTCAAACATCAACAGAATTTAAATGTCTTTCCATATACACTGTTTCATTTTAATGACTCAATTTTAAAAAAAAATGTAATTTTTAATATTATAAATAAAAATAGAGTGAAGCTATCAACAACAGCACATAACTTTATCCAATAGTATAGAAATCATCTCATTTCTCTAAATAATTTCGAAATATACTATTCCTCTCTCTTTTTCACATTATTTTCCTAAAAAAGGCCGATGACTTGGGTTTAAGGCTAAAATTGGGACTACGTTGATAATGATATGGCCCAGTAATTAAACATTAGCAATCTCAATCTCAGAGTTAATAATATTGACTTACTCCGAAGTAACATACCGTTCATGTGTCTAATAGTAAATAAATTTTTACAATGAAAACATAACATCACATTGTAGTACTACCTCAAACGTGCTCATACTTGGAGCTTAATTGCTCACTGAAAAAAATCCCAGAATCCAACATCAAATCTCTTGAGGTTGCCCCAGGCAACTTATTACTAGCTTCAGACTGCAACTCAAAAACAGAAAAATCAAAATAAAAAACAAAAACAAAATTGTATACCAGGATTGAAGAACTCATCAACTATTCCTATCTGGTGGGAGGGACCAGTTGTTATTCAGAAAACAATGGCTCTCCAATTTGTTTGAACTCCATTGCTTTCTTCTTCTTTTGTACAAGATACACAATTCTTCATCACTCATTCATGCGTTGTTCAACACCCCCTTGAGGAGATCCAGCCCTTCCGCTGATATACTCCTCCTCTTATGCGATCTCGGGATTTCGATCTTCGGAGGCGGATCTGGAGAGAAGCAGACGACGACCGTGGTCAGATTATCGCACGTGTTGCGTTGCAGTGCCTCCTTCACTAGTGCTTTCGAGCACCTCTCGGGATCATTATGCTGCATTAGCTCCTTCCGCACCATTGTCACCGCGCATTGGCTACTCATGACATCCCAAAGTCCATCACATCCCATTATTAGGAACTCATCCTCTTCCGTCAGCTGTATTTCTTCCAATTCTGGCTCACAGCTTAAGGGACTCTTCGAACCTTTAGCGCCCTTGATATGCCAGTCTCCGAGAGCGCGTGCTACCGAAAGCTGGCCGTTCAGGTATCCATCGTATATCACACCACCTAGTTTCTCAATTCTTAACCTTTCCGAGGTACAGTTGGGTTTGTGGTCTTTAGACAGCTCGATTGCCCTTCCTCGTTTCCCCAATACAGCTCGGGAATCCCCGGCATTAGCGATGATCATGGTCCTGACACAGAAACAACAATCACAGGTAAAATATTAAATATGTCCATATCAATGTCGAACCGAACAATGCACGCACCAAGATCATTAAAACAAAACAAACATTAGCATTTGGATTCTTACCTATCCAAAATGAGAGCAGTCAAAGCCGTGGTTCCAGAGGACTTATCAAGAGTTTTAGCATCTGCAAGTGCATGATCAGCTTTCACATATGCACTCTTAACCGCCTTTTTTGTGCCGGTCGCAAAATTCTTGTCTTCAACGATGAAGTTGAGAATGTTCTTCCGGGTAAAGGATGCTGCATCAAGACCACCATGCCCATCAAACACCTATAGGAAACAAACAAAACAAAAAACAGAACCCTCAGTTCTACATTAAAAAATTTGGTCTAAATCTAATACAGGATAAATTCGACAATTATGATAATGCTTTCGTGAAACGATCGTACTAAGGTGACTAATTGACTATTACATATGAAATTCATATGGTTGAATATATTTCATTCACTATTGTGCACTCAAATTACAAAAACAGTGTCCTGAATAGTATTCTAACCTAACAGAAGTTACACACCCCATAGAATGCTCCTAGGTAAGGAAAGCCCGCAGGCGAGCCAAGATGCTGAAACAGATTATCAATACATATATACTCATCCTCCATATACTGTTTTGGTCCCTTCTCAGAACAGCTTCCCGAACGAAACACAGGTAGAAATGCAGAGTCCTCTCTCGGTGGCGGTGACTTCAAGCCCCCGGCACCCATGACCGATTCCTACACCAAACCAATTCCGGAAATATCATTACATGAACACAAAACCATTGATTTTGAAGAACTGTGGGCAAAAAAGACTAACCCTTTCGATTAACCAAGCAGAGCTCGTGCAATGGCGCATGGCCGGGACCGGGAGGCTTCTCGGAGGTTTGGCAGCGCTGGTTTGGCTCATATTCCCCAACGTGTCTTGGTTTTCATCTTCCCCTGATTTGAAAAAGCTTCCACCTTCCAGTTTTCTTGCAGGCGATACATCCGTCGCTGTAGCCATTGATCTCTCTCTCTCTCTCCACAACCCACCAAAGAAAACAAACAAACAAACAAAAAAAAGAACACTAACCCATCATTTCAAAGCACAAAAGAGCCCATGTTTTGCATGAACCAACTGCCAAAACAGGTGAAGCGCTTGATCCGAGGATTCCAAGTAAGATTCAATCCACACAAGACGTATGGTATCAGAAAAGCCACGAGTTGGAAAAAAAGGTTTTATTGGTTGGTGTGAGGAAATAAAAGCAGCCCCATTTGCCAGGTTGTGTACACCCTATCAAAAAGTATGATCAAATGTAAAAGAGAGAGAGAGAAAATGGTATTAAAAGAAGAAGGAAGAAATTCAAAACCAAAGCATGGCAGTAGGAAAAGGGGAAGGGAGGACCGGTTAGAGAGAGAAGAAGCACCATGTCTGTTATATATATTTATGGGATTCCAAGTTGTGCGGGCTGTATTATAGGCAGAGCTTCAAGGGGGATTGGGCTTTTGAAACGTGTCTCACTTCCTCATCGTTTTACCTTTCCCTTGGTTTGGCTTTCTTCACTTTGATAATCGTCAATCTCTCACCTCGTGCTTTTTAGCTTTTCTTCGCTGCTTGTGATTGAGTCATCCAACCAAAACCAACCATGTTGAATGCTAAAGTGGCCAATCCTAATCACAAAGGCATTAGGATGTACCTAAATATTACCTATATAGACATGGAGGGGTTGTTTTCTAACTTTTTATAGTAAAAGAATCTAACAAAAAGGTTTTATAATTGGAGGACTTTTTACATATTTTTCCTTTTTTATTAAGATTATTGTTATTTACATGAGAGGAAACTAGTTCCCTTTTCCCTTCTGCAGTTAGAGCGAAGCTAGAAAAAGGTTTTACAGTGAATTATAATTTCTTTAGAGTTGAATTGTCATTTTTATCTTTGTATTAGTTTTTGATTTTATAATTTCAAGTTTAAGAGTGTTAGAAACTTTTAAATTCTGGGCAAAAATCAATTGAGTTTATGATTTTTTTTACCCAATTGGATAAATTAATTCATTTAAGCTTTTAAACTCGAGAATTGACAAGCTTTAAGAATTTTTTTGAGATATTTATTGTTATGTGGCATAATGTAGTTTTCACTCGACATTTGTAGGCTTTTTAAAGAAAAAATTTAACAGTTATCAAATTTTTAAAAAAAATAAAAAAATTATATTTCTATAAATATCACATGAAAATACCATATTGCGACATATGACATCAAGTGACCTAAAAATCTTTATATTTAACGGCAAAGGAATGAATTGATAAAAATTCGGAATACAAGGCTTAATTGCGTATAAAAATTTCAAGAAATTAATTAGTTTTTTAAAAGTTAAGGGCTTTTGACGCTCTTAAACCATAATTTTATAATTTTTAAAAAGACTAAGTTAAGATTTTATTATTTCGAACACATTAAGCGATTTTAGTGAAAAATAAACATTGTTATCCTTAAAAAACTCGTGTAATATCAAAGAATCCGAATGTTCGTTTGTAAAGTGCTCACGCAGGAAATTGATAATCCTAAAGATAATTTATGGAAGTCCATTTGAAAATTAAGTGTACCTGGTGTTTATGTGGCTTGTTTTGAGAAAGAAGTTTAATTACAAATGGTGAAAGAGTGAGGCGACATCTGACTGATGATGCTCGATGTGGGATTTGGAGCGATATGTTAGAGGATGTATTGCACGTTCTAAGGGATCCTAGTTTTGTAGAGAAAGATTTCATAATTATGAGCAGTCTGCGTCTTCTGGAGGAAATCAAGGAGAATACTGCATTATCTTGATCACTTGGAGGACGATCGGGCCAAAGGTAGAATGGTGTGAATGCTTGGGCGCGACCGAAGGCTGGGTGGGTGAAGGTGGATACAGATGGTGCGAATGCGATGAGGATAGGCGATGGTTACACTTACGCCGCTGCGGGTGGTGTCATATGCTTGGACTAAGGAGAGTGGCTGTTCGGATTCTCTTGCAGTATAAGTGTTCAGTATCGAATGGGGGAATTGTGAGCTATCTATGATGGTCTTCGTCATGCATGGAGACTTGACTATCGAAGCATTAAACTTGAGTCGGATTCGATTGAGGCAACGAAATGTTTGTCTCGAGCAAATTCGGAAGGAGCGCATAACGCCTTAATTGTCGTGATTGATGAATTGTTCGAACGAGACTGAGAGGTTCAAATAGACTGTCGAAATCATTTTTTACGCTGGAAAATAGCTTGACGATTAATTTTGAAAATTAAAGGTTTTTATCTTTTTAATTCGATTATTTTGAAAATTAATTTGGAGTCGTCACCGGTCACTTCGAGGTAGACCGGACACCATAAAACAACCAGAGATTCATTTAAAAAAAATCGATTCAGGAGTCAGTTATATGTGGGGAAGGATTAACATCCCACGAAAGCTCGTTATCGGTACCTTTAATTTTATGTGGCATTTCGGCAATTTCGAATAATATTTTGAATTTAATTTAACCCTAATTATTAACTGGATTTAAATTCCAAATGAAGATATTCTTTTTACAAAGAAGTACATTTTTATCCGAATATGAGATTAAAAACACACTTTTACATTCGAGGCACTCCATTCATATTCAAAAAAATATTTCCAACATAAAAGGTTTAAATACATGATTTATTATTGTCTTATTTATTTTAGGTTCTAACTTAAAGATGCTTTAATTAATTAAGTTATTTTAGACTATGAATATTATTAAATTTAAAGTCTTCCATGAGATAACAGCCAATTGTTTGGGCACCATCCATATTAAAACCCCTAAATTTAAATAATATTCACCGATTTAATTTGTCATTTTAATTAATTAAAGTGATAATCCTAATTAAAGATCTATTAATTAACTAGGTTATTTATTTAGTTCTAAGTTGTAATGAATATTAAGTGTTCATCTTCAAATCCAATGTCGAGATAACACCCCATTGAAAGCAATAGAACACCATCCAAATTTGAGCCTCAAAGTTTCCACTTAACAAACATTAAATTGCAACAATGATCTTCCTAATTAAATTATCAAACCTTAATAAGAGCATATGACTAAGGCTTTAATTATATCTTAATTGAACTAAGGTGTTTAAATTATCTAACAAGTAATACTACATGCTTAATTTAAAACGTGCATCATACAAATAAATATATTACATATAAAATTAAATTAAACAATTAAATTAAGGACTAAATTGAAAGAAATTAAAACTTAAAACAAAAAGTGCAAATTGAATCTTTATTAAAATTGGTGATCGAATTAAAAAATAGGCGCGAGCCTAATGGGGATTCACGGGGTTCGCGGGCTTACAAGCCCGGATACACTGCCTATATAAAGGCTCTATCAGCCACTTATTTTTTCTTTTTTCTTTTTTCATTTTTCATTTTTTGAAGTTTGCACTCTTTCTCTATATCTGATTTTCTCCCTCTTTCTCAACAAACACCCCGTGACTAGATTTCTTAGCCAAGATGGATCAAAACCATATGTTTTCCATTGGTGTTCTTCGAAGTTCTTCATAAATTCAGTTGCTAAACCACCTTACCCCCACCGCTCGATCCAACTCTGCCACTTACCGACCGCTTTCAGCTGTTCGCCGACCACCGCCTAATCCGGCCATTCCCTACCTCACTCCGACCACCGTTTGAGGCTAAAGCCCTAAAAAATTTCCAATTTTCAACCCAAAAGCCCCTAAACTACTCCTGGTTCGATAGAACCACTCAATTCACCCCCTAAGCTTAAAACTACCCGAAACCCTCACTCATATTCAACTTCGCCGTAGCCAATAAACACCTCGGACGCCACAGACAAGCTTCTATTTCCCCCCCCCCATTTTATTTCTAATTTTGCTTTTTATCTTGTTTTGGTTCAAGATGCAAGTATAAACTAACTCTTGTTTCTTCCTTTTTTTACAGGATCAAAAATAAAGAAAAATATGTACCTCCTTAACAGCGAGATCATGGTGTTGGCTATCTTCTCCGATATCTCTTGAATTCTGACGATCGTTGAGCACTTTGGTGATGCTCCAGCTCACGAGCATTTCGACTCCCAAGGCAATTCGGCTCCTGAGGATGGTAAACTCTCTCTCCTCTTTATTTTATTATTATTATTATTATTATTAATGGGTATTAATTATGGTGATTGGTAGTTAATGAATCTGACACTTTGTCTCCTATTTATATAGGGATTGACTCGCTGATGTCATGATGATATCATGCGGGTGATGTCATGATAGTTGGCTCCAACTAAAAACACATATCCAAGTGAAACTGATTCGGGCCAACCAAGAGCTGCCACGTGGCGAATTTGGGCAAGAAAATCTGATTTTGGACCAATTTGTGCATCTTTGACTGTATATATTTGAATTTGGTTGGAAAAGTTATTAAAACTAAAAAAATGGGCTTTAAATTGGGCTTTTGACTTTGTGTAAAGGGTTTTGGGAGTAACACCCCTTCCTCGGCCTGGTCGAGAACCGGGTCAGAGAGTTCTACCAATGAACAGAACGGTGATCGGTGCGATAAAATTTTAACAATGCATAACACATAATCATTATTATGCCTTTCGAACATTACCCAATATCGATATTAGCCTAATTTATCCTGCTTGGAACAATGATAGGTCAAGTAGGGCCAATTTCTAACTTTTACAAGTTTTAGGGATTAAATATTGAATCTAATAATTTTGAGGTCCTTTAGTGAAATTAGCTATAAAATACTGAAATTCATTACATCAACAATGTTCCTATAAATTTTCATGTCATTCTGATATCATTAACTCATCCGATTAGGCCTTGCTATGTTCAGTGATCGTTTTGTAAATAAATTAAAACTGTGTTCAATACCTTTTAACCGAATTACCTACCTCCGTATCGATACCCCTTAGCTCGTATCGGTACGATATGCACAAATTCGATTTTAACTTGAAGGATTAGAGACTCCGTATCGATACCATAGGGACTGTATCAATAAAGGTTGACCCGTTTCGGTAAAGCCTAAGACCGTACCGATACATTTAAATGACCAAACTCCACTGCCTAAGTCTGTATCGATACACTTTCTTTGGGTATCGATATTCCCTATTTCACCATGACCAATTATGCAAGGTCGTATAGATACAGGTCGACCTATATCGATACACCCGTGCTGTAATGACAGATTTTAGCTGATTTTTATTCAAATTAACCTGTTGAACGATGTCCAAATGCAATGAAATTTTAAAAGGAAGTTCTTAATCCTTTAATCTACTAGCATGTCAAATTTTAAGGTTATTTGAATTCGTTTGCTAGGTTTTCACCTTTAGGAGCCAATTATGCATATTTGGTTACTTTTAGCCCCTCATACAAGTCGTTTTAGGTCCACTTATCCTATTACAAAGTAATGACAAAATACTTTACTTTAGCTTGTAAGTGACTTGTCCAACTTACGACTTCTCTAATCTCGATCTAACAATTCGATCAACCTGAAATGCATGAGATGAAATGTATTAGGCATACTTTGCCTAGTGAGGTAGTCATAAACAATGTCAATATCAATGTTCTGTATTTTCATCCCTATACTATGAATGGTTATACAATAGATCGATAATAACAATGCAATGATCATGTTCAAAAGCAATAACATCATATTTTAGCAATAACCCTTGGATCGATTTCGAATAGTGGATACGCGAATTCCTACGCCTCGCTAAATCAATAAATGGTCTAGTCCCTCCGTCTCGCTAATATGACTAATATCACAGCACATCCCTTCGCCTCGCCAAATTTTGTTTTATCCAAAACTCTCTAGGATTGTAAAAGCCTTTAATTCAAAGCAAACTCTATTCCAAAGAATAAACTAGAATCAAAACATACCAACCACTAAGACAATCATCAAAGATATCATCAAGCCATAGATAAACTCTACCGAGCAACCATAGTAAACCCCCACACTATAGGCCTAAAAGGTAATACTTAACTAAAGGTATACAATCTAACTTGTTCATCAAGTTAAAGTTTGAGTAAGATAATGATGTATATCCAATTTCAAATTATTTCTACAAGTCATTTCGATTCTATAAGTTTTCACACCTAATTAGACAAGCCACAATATCTTAACATCACCTAGCATAAAATAGCAAGGTCCTAGGTAAACCATGGCATCCAAATCTACCAACCAAGTTTACTCGATCAACGATAATCCATAGATAAACATCAAGCCAAACATATGATATACATTGCTTTCAAAAGCTTAATATTTACATACTGGCCCAAAATACTTAGGAACATAGTCAAGACATTCCTAATAGTGTCACCTTCTAGGAGTTTATCTAATAACAAACCAAGCACACATTAGAACTTTTAATGACCTTGTTTTAACTCCCCAAGCTTGATCTAGCAAACGGCCTTTCCTGTGAAGATAAAGAGTGAGCGATTAGGTTGATAGTCTCGCAATTTAACCAAATAAGGAATATAATCAGCTTCCCTATAGTTACATTGTTCAATTCGTCAATTTGGATAATATGCTTACAACACAACAATCAAGAAGCTTATACTAAGCTTAGTTTGACTACAACCTATCATCATGCTTTCGAAGAAGTGTCATGCAATATCAAGCAACCATTTGATGTTGTTCAATTAAGCATTCGTGCATTTTAATAATTAATCTTTCACAAGCAACCTTAGTTGAATGACTCGGCCTTGACTAGTTGTTAGTCTTAAAATATACATATTCAATCGAAACATCTTCAGGCAATGGTAATGTATTACCATTTAAATCTCTAATCTGTTTAAGACATTCAGGGGCACCTTAGTACCATTCAGGGGACCTTAGTCATGTTCAGGCTGAGCTCAAAAATCCCTATTGGCATGCCAAGCTAGCTAGAACTAACACTAATCAAGGCTCACTACACAATTTCATTGGTTTAATCAACCTTCTTTGTTTTTTTCAAAATACAAGTACATAGTCTCCATTTCAAGATGCTATTAAGAACATTGGAACTAATCACATACAATCAAGCTTGATTCTACCAAACATACAACTTACCTTGGTACTTACCTTCCCAAGTTTTTGAGCAAGCTTAAGCAACATAGGCTTTTAAGCCTCAATGATCAATTGGATAACTTAATTGATTCAATAATCTATGCTTAATTAAAACATAATTTCACTCATAGATACACCGAGCTATTCTTGGTCGTGGATCACAACTCCCTTCAACTTTTCGTCTCCTTGTTCGACTCATTTCTTGTCTATTTTCAATAACAATTCAATGGTGTATTAAAATCATTTCATACTCACTTAAATCTTTTACCTATCTATCAAATGCATGCTCAAACAAGCCTTTAAACTAGAATTTCCAATGTTTGCATATAATTATCCCATAATTAATCAATTTCAATCATGAGGCATATCATATTCATACCAAATAGCCTCTCCCCCTAACATATACAATTCAAAACTGCCTATTGCTCTACTATACTCTTTTATTCACTTAAACAACCTTTTTATCAAATACATAAGTATATCCAACTACTATTTAACCACTTGTCAGAAATTAAGTTATAACTTAGCACTCATCTTGGCCTTAAACTATGCTTAGTGAATTAATTCTCCCTTAAACAACCCCATAAGGTAGTGCCCAAAACAGAGCAGTCCCTAACTCCTTTCAATCTCACTTAACACTTATCAAAACTCAATCTGGACTATTCCCCTATTTTAGCTTTAATTACTATATTCTTGCAACACCTTACATCCATTATTTTAACATCAATTCCAAGCCTAAACAGTCCAAAGATCTCCAATTTGCTAAAACAGTCTCAATCCAAGTTATCGTCGAACAAAACAGTTTCTAAATTCTCTATAAAACCATTATTTAACATAGCATGGATTTGTAATGTATTTTCCAGCGTCAAGAACTACTAATTCATTTCAAAATTGATGCTACATCTTTTCTAAGTTACCAATCATGCTTCAATCTAATAGAATTCCATCCATAAACTAATCACCTATCAATAAATCCTCTAACATGTAACAATTTTCCCACCATGCAAGGTCGAATCCAACTATAACAAACACCAACTCTAATTCGAGAAAGGAAACTATAAGAAGGAAACTTACTTTCTTGGCTAACAATTAAAACTTCAAGCATCAAAGAACAATTCTTCAAATGAAGTTATCATCATGGAAAAACTCTCCTTTCTCTCTCAAGTTCACATTCGGCTAAGGGATAGAATGAAGATGATGGGAAGGATTTGTTTGTTTGGTAAATCCCCTTAAAGATTAAAAATCCTATGTGGCTTCCTCACCTTAAGCCACATGGCTTAGTTTACTCTAATTATTATATTAACATGCAAAACTACAATTTGCATGGTTAAACAATCTAGTCACTTCGATTTAGTATCCTAATTTTGTGGCCCTTTTAATTCAGTCATACATAGAATCACAATTTAGTCATCTAACTTGATTCTTTACCAATTATTAAAGATAACTCTTCTAAATCAAAATTTTAGGATGTTACAATTAAAGTCTCGGCCATCTTGAGGAATTCATCATCAAATTGCCTTTGCAACATTTCTGGTCTCATTCTTCTAAGCTTTCGCTGAATAGTCTTGCATTCATGCCTCATGAGTAACTTGTGCATAACATTGACTGTATCTAACCATCGGTATATCCTGGTAAGACCATGAGAAGATGTCTTTGAATCTTTCAACAATTCAATCAAATCACGCTTGGTTTTTTGCTGAGGAAGTTGAACAAATCTTTACTTCTCGTTTTTCATCTCAAGTCCCCGAATTCAAAATCTTAATCTCTTACTTGAGAGGTAGAATTTGTTTTCCTTATTTTCGACCAGTTTTGATAATTTCTCAAGGGCATCAATTTCCTCTTCATCTTCTCATTCATCTACCTCCATCAAACATATAGACTGCTCTATTTTGGGATTTGAGTCTGATTTATTCATACAGATAATAGTAGGGGCCCTGCAAAGAAATTGGGAATATGTACATATATTTGAAAAGAATGAATATTTTAGGAATGCATGTTTTCCATTTGAGAAAAATTATGTAAGAAACAAGCATCGAATACAAATAAATGGAAATAACCTTCCTTACAAAGGACCCCCAATGCTCGCGGACAAAAACGATTGGGATCACCTCTTGAGTTACTGTCGCAACCCTTTTTTGGGCTCAACGTTTTAAAAAATAAAAACAACGGAGTCGCCAACAATCTTTTTCGAGGTGTGATTGGACCACCTACAAATGGGTTATTTTAATAAAAACAATTTTGTTTTATTAAAACAACAATTTTGGTCTACGAAAAACAAAAATAGGTTCGAGAGTCAATTACGCGTGAGGAAGGGTTAGCACTCCCACAACGCCCAAAAATTGGTACTTAGCCGATTACAAAATGTTTTAATGTTGAAATTTGCAAGTTCGTATAAAATTTAACTTATTATCCATTTATGAATATAATTCCATTTTAACGGTCTCACCATCTGGGAAATAACAATAGTCACCGCCAACATTTCTGGCGCTAACCCGTTACCCCCTTTTGGTGTGACACCGCATTGCAAATTAAATATCCAGTTTATTAACATAGCATCAAAGAAACAAATTTATCGAAATTAAGGGCTAAATGCATGAAAACATTAAAAACATAAAATTAAATAAATGTAAATAAACAAACATTAAAGGAAAATATATAAGATTTCCAACTTTCGAAAATGTGTCCTTCCATAAATTTGGTTAACATTTTGTGTATGAGCCGGGTTTTTTTAAAAATACATATTGGAAAAGGATAAAAAGAATTGAATTAAAAGAAGGTAAAAATGGTGACTAAATTAAAAATAAAATAAAATTAAGAGCCAAATTTATGAGAAACAGTGACCATTTTGAAACCATAAAAAATGTGGAATCTCACGGAGCTAAGAAAAAAGGGGCGGAGGGATTTAATGAAGGTAATTTGCCCACTTTGTTTTAAAATACATGGGTATAAAATAGAACTTTCATAAGCACCATTTATTTCCTCCACTTAAAATTTTGAATCAAACTCATTCCCATAGTTTTCTCTGAACACAATCAAAATGTTCTTCATATGATGATGAACACGGCCGAGACCCACCGTACGACCACCCTTCGCCGGCGCCAGCCTCCGTCTGTCGCCAACGAAAACTTAAAAAACCCTACTTTAAAACCACGAACCAAACCCTTTTTCAAAATTCTTAAAAAACCTTTTAAACAACCTCGAATCTTTGAAAACAACAATGTTCGAATCTAAATTAACAAAGGATTCCAGTGGCTCAAAAAGTGGGTAAGAATTTATCCCTTCTCCCTCAATATATTCGAATAAAAATAAATAAATAAATAAAGAGAAAAGATTAGAAAATACCGAAAAGAATTGCTTGCTTGCTTCTTATTTCCAGTAAAAATTCGTGTATACAATTCGTAGTGGGTACTGTGTCGTGAGAATTACAAGGGAAGAGATGGCTTTTATACGGCTTTTCATTACCAAAATTACAAAGAAATTGGAATCAAAATCCCCTAATTTCCAGTCTATTTCTTTTCCCATTTTGTTGATTTGGATTCCCCCTTTTATTTTGGTCCGATTTGCTGTGATTTAGGATGATTTCCTCCTTAATTTTTCTATGCTTGAATCCTTTTTTTGCTTGTTGCAGATTCGATTGGTGAGGGAGCGGGGCTATTGCGGTTGCTGGTGGACGTGCATCACGACGATAGGGACGACGTCAAGGCGGCGACAGCGTTGTGCGGTGGCCGACACTACAGGCGTGGAAAGTCGAACACTCCTGGATGCTGGTATGCGGGCGCGTGATTCACACGCGCGGAAGGGGAAGAGTGAGGGCCGCTCTTTGATCATCCTGGACCGTTGAATCTTTCCCAGATCCAATGGCTAAGATAGGGTTTCGCATGGGGGAAAACATGCTTAAGTTAGGGTATTTTTGGTTCTTACTTCTTTGGGCCAAATGGGCCACTTATGTAAATGTGGACTTATTTTATTTAATAAACTCATTTTAATTCTTTTTTTTAGTTTTGTTTAATAATAATAATAATAATATGGGTGAAAATTTAGTGACAATAGTTACAGATCTTAATAGACTAACATTCAACGTCGACTTCCAAAATCCCAATAATTTCTAATGTTGTAACAACTTGGATGATGAGGCTTTGAAGGTTTCAAATGATGTGGTGAAACTTTGAGCAATTTGAAGTAAAGCTCACGATAAAAAACATGAATAAGATTTAGTTTAGTCTTTGGCTTTTCACTAACATGAGTATCTTGAGCATCTGACCTTGGTGTATTCTTTAGTAAAGGAAGCATTGAAGAGGTAGATATCCAAACATTACCATGATTCTGGTAAACCCCAAACTGTAGCACAAAAGCTTGTTGTAGATTTTGTCATTTCTCTTTTATCTCAGTTCTTCTAGCAAATGGCGATCTTTTATAGAATCGGGGCTCTCTGTCTTAAAACACAAATGACCATTCCTGATGAGACCGCTGACTGTGTGTTTCAAAAACATGCAATCTTCCACAGAGTAACTGAAGTCTCCATAGTAATAACCGCAAGCATTTTTGATACCATAAAAAGACTTGTAAAACTTCGGTGGAACCATCACCAACAAGTGATTCTGCACAAGGTAGGGCAACAAATTTGAATATGGCATTGGAATATGAATAACCGTCTCCCTTTTCTTGCTAAACCATTTGACCTCTTTGTCTTTTGTTTCTGTGCTCGTTGCTCATCTTTTCTTTCACGAAGGTAATTCTATTGTGAGAAAATTTCTAACCTCAACTGAATCTCTAACTTTCGTCACTTTGGAGAAACATTCTGCAAACATATAAGGTTCTTTGAATATGTTGGAATCATCTTGTCTTCTAACAATTGCTTGATTTTGGCATAAATGACAAAAATTTTGACTTTATTCGGTTCTTCTACATCTGTCTACTAAACTACCTTTATTTCAACATTTTCAAAACCCATCAGTGCTTCAAGGTCAAGCGCTTCATTATTTCCTTCAGATCTATTGAATTTTTCGTAGATGCTCAAACTATATTGATCTGAACTCGTTCTTCTTTTTTTTGCCTTTTTTTCGACTTTTTTGTCTTTTTGTTTTTTTCCTTTTTCTGACTTTTTTTCTCATCTTTTGTCATTTGTCTTTTTCTTTTTTTTCTTTTGCAGGAAGAATCATTTCAGGTTGAACTCTCATGTGAGAGGCGATACCTTCTCGCTCATCAATATCAGTACTTTCATATGAAACATTTCTTTTTTAGGCTTCCTTAATTCCAAGCAAAGTGATAGCTCGAATTACCATCTCGTTCTATGACTGGTCAACCCTTCACTCCATGCTACCCAAGCGATCCTTAACAACCTTCTGAGATTGCCTAATCCTAACAAGCTCATGTGTTCTCAAAATATTGGTTTTCTGCTAATGCAATGCTATTTGAAAATGTAATGTTACTTGAAAAAATGCAATGTTATTTGAAAAAAAGTGTAAAATTATTATTTTTAAATGTAATGTTATTTGGAAAAATAATGTTATTTAAAATAAAATGCAATGCTTAAAAAAATACAATGCAAGAATGCAAAAAAAAAAACAAAAACAAAAGAAACGTGTCAGTATTTATGAAATAATATTGAAGACAACAATTTAATAAATACAGTAAAACATGTTATACTGAGCATAGAGAATAACAAGAGAAATGTATTTAAATCGGCAGCACATGTCCTAGGTTTCTGTCTGGCTCTAATGGGGTAGGCTTCTAAATTACAGCACGTGATTTTTTGTACTAAACTCTGGGTACTCGAACTACCGTTACTGTCTACTGCGGCAGCAAGACATCGAGTCGGGAGTATACATCCCCTTATAGAGAAGACAAAATCTCACAATGTATAAGATTGGTATACAGGAAGAAAGATAAAATTTCGATCATGGAGCTAGATAACTCACGTAGGATCATGTCTCGCTCTCACTTAAAGGAGAAAGCCCGGGTAGAAGGCTTATGCATGAATGACAATTTATATCACACAAAGAAAATGATATCTCTATTCTTTCTAAAAATTCATCCAATAATTATTGGAGAAATTAAATTCAAATTGCCATTCTAAATGCCAAAATGCCATGTAAAATTAATTAAGTCTAACTCTCGAATATCCCGAGTGGAGTCGCCAAGCTGTCGAAACCATTTTTTACGCGGGAAAATAGATTATTAATTAATTTTGAAAATTAGGGGGTTTTGCCTTTTTAATTCGATTATTTTGAAAATCAATTTGGAGTTTTCACCTGTCACTTTGAGGTAGACTGGACATCATAAAACAACCAGAGATTTATTTTTTTTAAAAAAAATAGGTTCTGGAGTCGGTTACGTGTGGGGAAGGATTAATACCCACAAGAACGCCTGCTATCAGTACCTTTAATTTTACGTGGCATTTCAGCAATTTTGAATAATATTTTAAATTTAATCTAACCCTTAATTATTAACTAGATTTAAATTTCAAATGGAGATATTCGTTTTATAAGAAAGTATATTTTTATTCGAATATGAGACTAAAAACACCCTTTTACATTCGAGGCACTCTATTCATATTCAAAAATATATTTCTAACATAAAAGGTTTAAATGCATGCTTTATTATTGTCTTGTTTATTTTAAGTTCTAACTTAAAGAAGCTCTAATTAATTAAGTTATTTTAGACTATGAATATTATTAAATTTAAAGGCTTCCATGAGATAACACCCAATTGTTTGGGCACCATTCATATTAAAACCCCTAAATTTAAATAATATTCAATGATTTAATTTTTCATTCTAATTAATTAAAGTGATAATCCTAATTAAAAGTTCTATTAATTAACTAGGTTATTTATTTAATTTTAAGTTGTAATGAATATTAAGTGTTTCTCTTCAAAGCCAATGTTGAGATAACACCCATTGCAAGCAATGGAACACCATCCAAATTTGAGCCCCAAAGTTTCTAATTAACAAACATTAAATTGCTACAATGATCTTTCTAATTAAATTATCAAACCCCTAATAAGAGAATATAACTAAGGCTTTAATTCTATCTTAATTAAACTAAGGTGTTTAAATTATCTAAAAATTAATACTACATGCTTAATTGAAAACGTACATCATACAAAGAAATATATTATATATAAAATTAAATTAAACAATTAATTAAAGACTAAATTGAAAGAAATTAAAACTTAAAACAAAAGAAAATAGACCAAATTGAATCTTTATTAAAACTAGTGATCGAATTATAAAATAGGCGCGGGCCTTGAGGGGGTTCGCGGGCCTACAGGCCCGGATACACTGCCTATATAAAGGCTCTATCAGCCACTCATTTTCTCTCTTTTTTTAATTTTGCACTCTTTCTTTATCCTCGATTCTCTCCTTCTCACTCAACAAACACCCCGTGCACAGATTTCTTAGCAAAGATGGATCAAAACCATCTGTTTTCCTTTGGTGTTCTTTGAAGTTCTTCAAGAATTTGAAGAACACTATAAATTTTGGTGTTAAACCACCTTACACATCGTCACTCGATCCAGCTCCACCACTTACTGGCCGCCTCCAGTTATTCGTCGTCCATCGCCTAAAATTTCGGTCATCCCCTACCTCACTCGGCGATTATAGGGCGATTTTCAGCCACCGTCCGAGGATAAAAACCCTAAAAAAATTCCTTCTTCAACCCAAAAGCCCCTAAATTACTCTCGATTCGATAGAATCACCCTCCTAAGCTTAAAATTACTCGAAACCCTCACTCATGTTCAACTCTATCGTGACCAATAAACACTCCGAACGTCACAGATAAGTTTTTTTTTTCCTTTCTTTCGCTTTTTATCTTGTTTCAATTCAATATGCAAATATAAACTAACTCTTGTTTCTTCATTTTTGCAGGATCAAAAAATAAAGATGAATAGGTACCTCTTTGAAGGCGAGATCATGGTATTGGTCGTCTTCTCCGATATCTCTTGAACTTCGGCGACTGTTGAGCACTTTGATGATGCTCCGGCTCATGAGTGGTCCGACTCCCAAGACAATTCGACTCTCGAGGATGGTAAATTCTTTCTCCTTTTTATTTTATTATTATTATTAATGGGTATTAAATCTTTCCTATTTATACATGGGTTGACTCGCTGACATCATGATGACGTTATAGGATGACGTCATGACAACTAGCTCCAGTTAAAAATACAGATCTGAGTGAAACTGATTCGGACTAATCAAGAGCTGCCACACGGCGGATATAGGTGGGAAACAAATGATTTTAGACCAATTTGTGTTCTTTGATTGTATATATCTGGATTTGGGCGAAAAAGCTATTAAAATTGGAAAATGAACTTTTAATAGGGCTTTTGGCTTTGTGTAAAAGGTTTTAGTATGGACATTTATTAGATGTAAAATGGACTTTTCATATCATTTATTGACTGTTTTTATTATTGTTGGGTTTATCTATGATTTTATTTATAGTGGGATACAATATATATGGGTACCGGGATAAAATTAAGTATTACACAAACACATTGGTCGTCAGTCTAATGCAGTGGCTGGCCGACTAGCTTCTTGGGTTAGAGGACAGTCGGTATCTGCAAGAATCTTTGACACTACACCGGAGCAGTTGGTGGACTTTTTACAACAAGATATCATATATCTGCTATTGATGCTTAATTTACTTTGACATGTACTGTCTAAACAAACAAAAAAATAAGATTAATGAACATATATTATTGAGTATTTACACCAGCATGTTCTAGAAAAATATTATTTTGAGAGGTTAACTTAAAATATAATTTCATCGTTACACTAATAATTTACCGAGGACACTAACGAGGTTAAAAAGGGAGGTGAAAGTTTTGTATATTGGGCTGGGTTGCTATGAGAAGTTGTATGGATCACTTATTTTACGTTATTCTGGCCTGTTTGTAAGAGTTGATATACATAAATGCAAATTGAAAGAAGCTCTAAGATTAGAGGTGGGAAAAGAATAATAATCCACTCCCTTCATATTATTATTATAAATAAAAATAATCAGTCAATATATTATATCATATCAGTTATCAACACCAAAAGAAAAGAAAAGAAAAGAAAAGAAAAAGAAATATAGAGGCAGGAGCGCATCTATTCTCCACAACTACAATAGTTTATTGGCAAAGAACAATTCATATACTTTCACCAAAATGGAAAAAGTAATTGAGAATTAAGTTGGAAGCTCAAGGAACAGCATCTATTCCCTTTACCCAATTCTGAATTTAAAAAGCTCGATTCCAGGACCTACTCAACTAAAAGGAAAAGATTGTGATTTAACATATTGGACTATGCATTCAAGACCTTTATTTCCATTATTCTCCAACTCTTTCTATAGTTTGGCAAAATTAACCGGATAATCTAATTCCTAAAAAAATTAAATTTATAGAATTCTTCCACATTTTTAAAAAATAGGCTAAAATCTACAATATTCAGGGACCACGCCATGTACAACTGGCGATATGAGACCACGCCATGTAGAGATGACGAGGTGCAGGGGAATTGGATTATATTAATCTAATTTTGCCTCTATGTTTAGCAATCTACACATGAATTATTTTTTATTATAATTCAATTCACCTGCACCTCGTCATCTCCGCATGGCGTGGTCCCACCTCACTAGTTGTACATGGCGTGATCTCTCGTGTACTGTAAATTTTAACCTATTTTTTAAAATATGGATTGAATAACCTTATAAACCTAAATATAATTCTAAAGTGGATTATCCCACCAAATTTGCCCCATAGTTTGTCACATGCAAAAATCATTTTTATTAAATGTATTGTATATAGATCGTTATATCGATTTGATGCGTTTGAAATGAAATGTTGTGTTATATTTTTATCGTTTGTTGTGTAAAATATAATAATTCATTATGTACATTTTGTCAAGTTTATATTTGTAAATTTTGTTATGTTTTAGTTAACTCTAACTATAAATCCATTTTCTTAAGAAATGAGTCTCTACATTAAACATATATTTTTCTATTGGTACAATGCATGTTCATTTTATGTTTCATGTTTAGGATTCGTGATTTTCTCTTTCAATAATATGGCCTCCAAAGGTCGAACTCAAATTCTTACACCGAACCTTTGTTGCCTTGTTGGTATATATTAATATAAGTATTGTGCTCGATTAATTAATTGATTTGATTTGAGGAAATGACATATGTTAGTAAATTAAATAATAAGCCCTCGTTTTTCTTTAATTCGTTTAGCGATATAACTATATACTTCCACGAGCACTGCTACACCAATACAATAGGAATACTAAATTGGCCCGGAATGCCTAGTTCTATTAGGTAAACGCAGCCATCATCGCCTGCTTATTTACTCACTAGGGCCACATCGAAATGCGTTCTATACATAATATATTATTCCATTCATTCAACGTGGGGTATAAAGAGTCAACCTTAAATATTCTTAACCCACCAAACCAACAACAATGGAAAGAAACAAAGTATTCAGATATGAACTACTAATGGAATAAAATGCTTAAGTTTCTATATAAATAAAATAATCTAAATTAATATCATAATGGACATCTACTATACTCTATTCGGGTTAATCATGTAATACGAAACCAGTGCTCGGAGAGTTGAGTCGCGCAGCAAGTAATGTGAAAGCATGCAACTGCAGACGCATTGATGATGTAAGGAATGAGGCAGCATTAGCAAAATGAGTTGGAATTGGTCATGGGGCCGGGGAACTTACAAAAGGGGTGGGGTCTGACTTCTGCGGGGTCACTTTACCGTACCAAGTTGAGTCTGAATGGAAGATGTAGCGTGGACTCGGCGTGGGTTGAGTTGAAATGGATGGATCTCGTAATGGTTTTATGGTTTGGGCATTATTAGGTTAACATTAAAATAAGTATTTAAATTATTTTGTTCTTTTTTTAAATATTTAAATTTTTTATGCCTTTTTAAATATTTAAATTATATTTTTTGATTAAAAATAAATATTTTAATTAACTTTAAAATATATATATAATTTAAACATTTATTTTGATATTAAACGAGCATTATTATAGAGCATATAATATCATTATATACATGGGTGATAACACAAAGGACCACCACTAAGGGCCACTCATTGCTTATTCCTAATTTCAACCTGAAAAAGCCCTCTTCACCGGATCATGCCCCTCTCTCTCGCTTTCTCATTAATTTCATCCATATGAAGTTAGGCCACTAGGCGCATGAATTAGACTTTTTTTTACACGTTAACGAGACGGTTTTAATGATAAATAAAATAAAACTAAAATATAAATATAACAAAAAAAATTAAAAATCTCTACAGTCTATTGTATGACGGATATATGAAGAGTTGTCAAAACACGGACTAGATGAAATTTTCAAAACCGGCAACAACCTTTCACGCTTATTGTCAAAAATGACGATTTGTTATAGATTATATCGGCAAACAACCCAAAAGGGGATCAAACTCTGCGTGACCACCAAAAAACACAAATAAAAACAAATAATGTAAGAGTTATCGTACAAACACCAAAAACCTGCAAAAGTAACAATAAAAGTGTACTATAAAGACAAACAAAACGTGTCACAAAGATTAAAAAGTGCAACAAAATGCACACAAAAAAAACAAGACAAATAAACGAAAACAAATAAAATATGAATCATCGTTAATCGACAACTAATATAAAAAATAATGTCGTCGCCAATTAAACAAAGAAAAAAGAAAAAAAAAACAAGCGGTTATGGTAAAAAAGCAGCTAAGGTTTTTTAACTGGTTTAATTAGACATTTTGCTTTGGATTAAACTGGTTTAATTATATTCAGCGGTCACTCTTCGAAAGGAAGATCTTTAACGTTTGTGTCATGAGTTCCATAATTCACCTAATATGATTTTAAATATTTCACAATTCAGAAAAATATATTTTACATAAGGATTATACTGCTTAGAGCAGTTTCTGATTGTATTGGTCGACAAGACATTTTTTGTTCATCTTTAATAAAAATATATATGAAATTGTTAGAAATTCAATTTTCACACGTTCAAAAATTTATAGAGAAAATTAAATTTTGGTTTGTATTTTTTTCTCATTTTTTTAAGATACTGTAAAAATAAAGAAAATGACAAAACCCTAATTTGTTAAATAAAAAATAATATCGAAACAAAATCTAAGAAAAAACTAATATATATATATATATATCAATCACATCTTAATGCTTTGTTAGTTTTAAAGCATTTACTTATGAGGCTTAGAAAACTGTAGCTGCAACCATCAATTTCTCTCAATAAAATTTCAAGGACACTAACTTTAATGTTAGTTGTAATCATCATTTTTTTGTATTTTAATTTTTAATAATAAAAACTCTATTTTTATAGCACGTCTTATGACACGTTTATATTTATCTTTTGACACGTTTTTTGTCTTCTTTTTCGGTTGTTTGTCTGTTTCTTTTATTTTATGTTTTTCTAAAGGGTGAATTTGACAATACTACAACTGATCAAAATGGCGCTTATTTGTAATCATGATGATCTTCTCTACTCTGGACCCTCGAGTTAAATTTGGATACTCGATTTGTGTTCGTAGATAATTTTTCAGGACGCTCGGCTCTGATTTGCGGTTTTCGGTAGTCTTTAAATAGCTTAATCTCCTTTTGTAGTTCGTTGCCAATGCAGATAGATCTGTTCGTGTCTATTTTTTGTTCGAGTCTTTTGGTTGGGTTTTTAATTTTTTTTATAATGGTCTTTGTATGATCTAAAGTGACTAGTTTCTTGTGTAAATGTTATAGGAAAATGTCTAAATTATTTATTTAGTTTAAGATATTAGTTATAAACTCTTATTATAATTTTAAATATTCTTTCTTTTTAACAAGACTGGCAACTTTTATTTAATTTTTTAAAACATTTACTTATAATAGAAACTAAGTAATAATTTTAAAAACAAGTTTAAATTCACATATTTATTATTTATGTTTATGCCAATCTAAATTGTATATAAAAAATTATATTTTGAGGATAATAATTTAAATCCTATAGTACAAGATTAAATAATTTTTTTTTACAAGAACCCTAATTTTATTAGTTTTTTTCTCTGTCCCGCCGCTCTCCCTTGTTTTTTTAATTAGTTTCATTGATCGGTGGTCGGCAACTAATCTTAGTATTGGTTGTCGACCACCAAAGTTTATTATTTTCTTGTTTTTTTATATTTCAATAAGAATATTTATTTCTGTAGCACGTGTTCTCTTTGTCCTGTAACACGCATTTTTTTGTTAGTTTCATCTCTCATTTATGGTCTACGGTTAGAGTTTAGAGTTTTAAAGTTAAATTATTTTGAACAATTTCTACCTAAGAAAGGGAGAAAAAGAAATTTACTCTTAATAAGTTTTGAACCCACAACCTAGAGGAGAAAAAGATTTTAACGGAAAGCTTTGACCGTTTGTTTTAAAAAAATTAACGTTTTAAGATTAAATTTAGATAAATTTTAAATGTCAAGGAATGGTTGTGTAATTATTTACTCATATTATTTATTAAAATATAATATATATATATATATATATATATATTAATGTGAAATTTTAATGATCTTAATAGGGACAAACATATTTTTTCAAATATCTGAAGAGAGGGCCAATTAAAAGTTTTAAAAAAATTTAAGAATCCTAATAATAATGTCCCCAAGTTTTGGGGACCATATCCCCCACGGGTACTGATTGTGTTCCTTCCGCCTCCGAGTAAGCGATAACTGAGTCCGACTCATATTATCTTGTTTAGCTTCCCCTCTGTCAACTCTCCACCATTCATGAAGCTTAATTATGGCTCCAATCTCAAACTGCAACCCAGCAGTTTCAGCACATGTTAAACGTCCTTTCTCTTTATTTATTTCACTTTTGGTTTCGAGTATACCATTCATGTTTTCTACTGCTACATGGTCCTTCTCTAGTCTCTGCTATTGTTCTTTCTGGTTTATGACTTAAAATCCATGGCTACGACACTAGACTTGTTCTTCTGCCGTGAGTTTCCATCTTCCATTGTTCCAAAAGTCGTGTTTTGCTTTTGCTTTTCATGTTTCTACCAAGATTCTTGTACAAGTTTGTGCAATGTTAATTAGAACCTTTCTTTTCCCTGGTTAGTACTGCTACTACTGTTTGATTTTATGGGTCGCACTTGCTTTCCCAGTTGTTTTTTTTTGGGTTCTTTTTTGCTTTTACAAACTAGCGGAGCAGAGGATTTTCTGCTCAAGATCTTATGTTTTCTTGGTCCTGATTGCTTATTCCAGATCTGGTGTTTCAATCATTCAGAGCAACTTTAATGAAGCAGCAGTAGCAATTCACCATGAATTTCATCGTATGGCTATTGGCGTCCATGGTCATCTGCAATTGTCTTCCTGCAATTGGACTGAGCACAAACGTAACGGGGAGGCCAAAGGTTGTGAACATCGGTGCTATTTTTTCGATCAAATCTGTCATTGGGAAAGCTGCTAAAGTTGCAATCGATGCGGCCATAGACGATGTAAATTCGCACCCAGATATTCTTCAAGGAACTCGATTACAACTAAAGTTGAAGGACTCCAATTACAGTGGATTCATGGCGGTAGTGGAAGGTACGCCCTATTTGTTATTATTATCATGAAGCCTGAAACATTTTCTATGTTTTACAATTTGTTTTTCATTGGTTTGGTTTCATCTTAGCTTTGCTATTCATGGAGAAAGACACTGTTGCCATAATTGGTCCCCAGTCATCTGTGACGGCTCATGTGATTTCCCATATTGCCAATGTTCTGCAAGTCCCTCTGTTGTCTTTCTCGTCCACGGATCCTACCCTGTCTCCAATTCAGTTCCCATTCTTTGTGAGGACTTCTCAGAATGATTTATATCAGATGGCTGCCATTGCTGAAATCATAGATCATTACGAGTGGAGAGAGGTGATAGCAATCTACGAGGACGACGATCACGGGAGAAATGGGATTGCTGCATTGGGGGACAAACTGGCCGAAAGACGATGCAGGATCACCTACAAAGCGCGTTTAAGCCCAGAGCCGACTCGGGACGAAATCACTGATGTGTTGGTAAAGGTGGCTTTGAGGGAGTCTAGGATTCTGGTTGTACATGTTCCTGGTAGTTGGGGTCTCAAAGTGTTCGGTGTGGCTCAGTATCTAGGAATGCTGGGAAGTGGCTACGTTTGGATTGCTACTAATTGGCTATCTACTGTCCTGGATACAAACTCCCCACTATCACAAGATGCTATGGATAATATTCAAGGAGTCGTTACGTTGCGGATGTACACACCGGATTCACAGCTCAAGAGGAGATTTGTTTCCAGGTGGAGTAACTTAACCAAAGGAAAATCGGTTGGACTCAACGCTTATAGTCTATATGCCTACGACACGGTGTGGTTGCTAGCTCATGCTATCAATGAATTTTTCAATCAAGGCGGAAATGTTACGTTTTTAAATGATTCTTTATCATCGGTGCTCAGCGGAAGAAACTTGCATCTTGATGCTTTGAGCGTGTTTCAAGGAGGGAACTTGTTACTTGACAACATTTTGAACGTCAATATGAAGGGTGTCACAGGGGATTTCAGGTTTACTAATGATCGGAATCTCATTAATCCTGCATTTGAACTCATCAATGTGATTGGTACCGGGTATAGAAGAATAGGATACTGGTCCAATCATTCCGGCCTATCAATCGCACCTCCAGAAACCCTTTGGGAAAAACCACCTAACCGTTCTGGCGCGAGTCAAACGCTGCACGGTGTTGTTTGGCCTGGACAAACCACACAGAAACCCCGTGGATGGGTGTTCCCGAATAGTGGTAGATATTTGAAGATTGGAGTTCCTCATCGTGTTAGTTACCGTGAATTTGTCTCGGTAAGAGGCCCTGATGCAATTACAGGATACTGCATTGATGTATTCACTGCTGCTCTCAATTTGTTGCCCTATGCTGTACCATACAAATTAATTCCCTTCGGGGACGGCCATACCAATCCAAGTGGCACCGAGCTGGTGCGTCTGATCACAGCAGGGGTAAGTGCCATGAACCAATTCTTTTCATGTGGTTGGTTGCTTCCTTTCATTTGTGATCATCAAGTTTTCTTCTCATTATGATTCAGGTGTTTGATGCGGCAATAGGTGACATTGCAATCATCACTAACAGAACAAAGATGGCAGATTTCACACAGCCATATATCGAATCCGGATTAGTCGTGGTGGCCCCAGTTTGGAGGAAGAATTCTAATGCTTTTGCTTTCCTGAGGCCATTCACACGAAGGATGTGGGCAGTGACAGCCATCTTTTTCCTGCTGGTGGGAACTGTAGTTTGGATTTTGGAGCATAGGATGAATGATGAATTCAGAGGCCCCCCGAGACGACAAGTAGTTACTCTTTTATGGTGAGCGGCGTCCTACTTGCATAGCATTGCATTTGGTATTGAATTGAGTAAACCATGATTGATAACTCTGTATTTGAAACTTATTTTGCAGGTTTAGTTTTTCGACTTGGTTCTTCGCCCATAGTAAGTGATACCATACATATGACCGTAATCAGTGTTCTATACATACTAGCCATCGACATACGGTACGTTTAACTTACAAAATTTGTGTTACTTGGTTTTGTGCTATTATCTTCAGGAGAAAATACTGTCAGTGTACTTGGTCGCATAGTTCTTATAATCTGGCTATTTGTGGTTCTCATAATCAACTCTAGCTACACAGCAAGCCTTACCTCAATCCTTACAGTGCAACAACTTACTTCTCCTATCAAGGGTATTGAAACTTTAGTAGCATCCAAGGATCCCATTGGGTACCAACAGGGATCATTTGCCCAGAATTATTTAATCGACGAGCTAAAAATCGATCCTTCACGACTGGTTGCCCTTAATTCCCCCGAAGAATGTGCTAAAGCTTTGAAAGATGGGCCTCGCAAGGGTGGTGTGGCTGCAATGGTGGATGACCGTGCTTATATCGAGCTCTTTCTCTCAACCAGATGCGAGTTCAGCATCGTGGGTCGAGAGTTCACCAAAAACGGTTGGGGATTTGTAAGTTGGTTACCCTTTTGCTTTGGTTCTTGTAATTTGTAGGTTTTACTTGCAGAAAAATAATGATATTGTTAGGAGCAGGCCTTTCCCCGGGACTCTCCTCTAGCGGTGGACATGTCGACTGTCATTCTCAAACTCTCGGAAAACGGAGATCTGCAAAGGATCAATGACAAATGGCTGTTAAGACGAGCATGTAGTTATCAAGGTGCAAAGATGGAAGTGGACAGGCTTCAGCTTAAAAGCTTTTGGGGACTATTTTCCATATGCGGAGTAGCTTGCTTGATTTCTCTCTTTCTGTATTTCTTGAAGATGATGAGGCAGTTCAGCCACCACTACTCCGAGGAATCGGAATTTCAAAGCTCGCGATCGGCACGCATTCAAACGTTCCTTTCCTTTGCCGATGAAAAGGAAGAGGAGATTAAGAGTAGGTCAAAGAGAAGGCAAATGGAGAGAGTCTCTAACAGGACTGATGATGGATCAAACAGCACCAGCTATTCCATCAGAAAAAATACAGGTGAATTTACTTCAAACAAAAACATTGGAACTCCTATTGGTAGTAGTTAAGTCTAGGCAAATGTTTATCTTTCATTTTCATATGGTGTACACACATATTGCGTTCAATTTATAAAAGCAACTGAGGCAAATTATGTAAGAATCAATCAGCCACAGCATATACGTGCTAAGGGCTTATATTGTACATGTACAGGCTTCCTTTGCTTTCTCTCTACATAAACTTGACTTCCAAGGTGGGCCATTGAGTTCTCTCTACATTACATACATTGTTGCACTTTGTTTTCATTTACATGACTCTAGACTACCAGCAAATGAGATATCAGAACAATTGACGATCTTCCGTAGCTATTTATCTTATTCCTAACACTTTTTTGAAAGATAAACTAATGTTAAATATCATAACCATGGCTTTAAAAGTACTTCTGGAATAATTCCTCTTCCCTGCAGTGCCTGCTAACAACTTTGTATACTTCAATAAAGAGTCTTGGGAATCGACAATCAAAATAACCATGGAACCGGCCCTACAAGTTCCTGTAGTAAGTAGCCCAAACCACAAGCAACTAACAAGCTAATTTTAAGAGGAACTGCTAGATTTTGATTCAAACCTGAATTTCTTGGGGAAGCTCTCTATAGTGATGTGATTTGTTCCTCATGACTCGCAACAAATCTCGAACACTGTCAAACTTATAACGACGATAATACCCAATGTTGGCAAGGAATGCATGTTCCAGTTTTTCATTCCGTTTTCCACCTAGAGCAATTGGTGCAATACTCTCCAATGCTTTCAAGATTTCAGAGTTTGCCATCCTATCTTCTAATTCGACCGTCACTAGTCTCCTGGAGCAAAGACAGTCTCATTTCACAACTCCAAAATAGAGGATGCCGCAACACCTCCAATGCATTTGGCCTGGCAGCAAGTTAGGAATATCTTATGAACATTAGAAAGAAATATTATATTGAAATCCAGATGATTAAAGAAAAGTTTACTGCCCAGCAAGTATCATGTTTATCGCAGTTACTGAAAGCCTTCCAAACTTGATGGTGGAAGAAAACAATCGTCATACCTCAATTCAGGCTCGGGATTCAATAAACGAGAAATCAAATCCACAGCTTCAGTGATATGGTCCACTAGAAATAGGTTGACATGGTTGTTGACAACATTGATATCACGTTCAAGATGATTCCCAAACGGATGTCTTCCCCGAGTGATGCAGAAGAACAGGACACAATCCAAACTAAATAAATCAACTGCACGTGTTTGGCGACCATGAAGAAGTTGTTCAGGTGCTTGCCAACCTGAACTTCCACAGCCTGCAATAATTTGCAAATGTCAGACTTTGCACAAATAACTAGTTAAAGGTTCCACAGTCGAACTTTTAAAATAGACTGCAGAGCACATTAAGAAATAATAAGCAGCATTTTCATTGCATGCAAATTCCAGAACAATCCAATAATTTGGAAGAACTTAAATTCTAACCCTGGGGCATTGCTAGACGTGCATCAACTAGCTAGTTGCTAACACCTAAGAAAATAGAATAATTCAGTGCATATGTACCGTCAGCCAGCATAAATTTCGAGTGATGAAAATAAATTATGAGACTAACAAATAAAAATAATAAAGATGCTTGCCAGTAACATGGTGACCCAAGGATGACCTATCCTCAAGAAGGCGCTTGCTAATGCCCATATCAGAAAGCTTTACACACACTGTTTTTTCCTTAATTATTAGCACATTTTGAGGCTTTATGTCTCGATGAATTATTCCCAGATCGTGCAAATGAACAAGACCAGAAACCATATCCCTGTGTAAAGATACAATAAAAGGGGATGAAGCAGATGATAAACTAAATCAAATCTAGAAGCAAAAATAAGGCCTGTTGACTTTAGGTGAAAGTTACCAAGGTAAAGAGATTAAGATAAAGTCCACAACTCCACCCTGGGAAATCATCTATCGAAAAGTAATCAAACAAATGTCATCATTTTACAGCTAATTGTAGCCCACACTAACCTCATCAGTTTTAGGAAGAGGTGATGGATGGTCATTTGCTTTCCACAAGTTAAGATCCTGCATGACACCTTTCACCAAATCCAGGTGAATTTTATGCTCAATAATTGCACGTGTCACAGGTCCTTGCTCGGGACTGGGTCTCGAGATGTATCTGAATAAATTTGAATCAAACCATCCACACTGCATGTGCAACGCTCCAGAGCAAGATACACAAAATCTTGATCATACTCCACTCCATACCATCTAAAACAATATTCGGATGCTGGTCAGATGCAATGAGATTTTCAATTTCTTTGAAAGCTACATCATGATGAGCTTGGACAAGGCAAGACAAGGGCTGCAATTTAATTTTACGATTAGCATGAGGAATTTAATTTTACGGGTGGCCAAGGTTAGGTTAGGTTACTTAAAGACCAAGACAAGGCAAGACAGAGAGATGGTTTGGTCGGGAAGATTCCAAGTTCTGCCGGGGCTGCAATTTAAGGATCTCCGACTGCCTGGTTTTTTTCCTTGCTTTGCTTTTAGGGGTTGTGTAAATTGTAAAAGTCTTGGCCTTCGCTTCATTCTATGCTAATTTTCAAACTTTGTTCATAAATAATAAAGTTGCTTAATTAATTTATACACGAATACTAGAGTTTGTGTTCCCTGTTCAAGCTGTCAAAGACAAGGGCAAGCTATTTAAATCCAGCCTACCATTTGGAATTTGCGGGTGTCAGCACAAGACTACCGCTTGGGGGAAAATGAAGAAGACCCAATGGAGCAGAGAGAACAAAAATCCAGATACAAATGCCTCTGCGCTCTTCGTATAGATTGTTGATGAATGCTAGGGATTGTATTAAATAGTTACTGCGGGTCAGAGTGCAGGCCTAAATATCATGGGCTCATGAAGAACTCAAAACATTAGTAAAGGACAGGCAGCAAACCAGCCCAGTACTTTTCAAATTTCAACAATAAAAAACGTGTCTGATTGTCATAATCAGATCTATATCTATTGGTTGATTGAATGATAGAAATTATCTTTTCCCTCTTCGGTGCTCCTATTTATGCTTCACATAAAAAATTAGATTTAAGATTTAGGGTTTATGATTAGATGTAAAACTTAAGTTTGATTTTGATATAACAAATTATTTGAGGACTTAATTGCAAAAGAAAATAAAATTTTAAGTACTTTAAAGTCTCACAATTGACAATGATTTTAAACCTAAAAATTATTTCTAAGTCAAAACTAAAACCCCATAAATCTTTCTCAGTGCTTTCAAGTGTTTTCAAAGCAAAATTGAACAATATCGCCCAGGCGTTTCATTACGCCTCTCAGGTGTTTCGATACGCCCTCGACGTATAAGGTCACTGTAAGAATCTGTTTTGATACAAGTGAGCCTGTTTCGATATGAGTGTTTCGATATGGCCTTCATCTGGGCTTAAGGTTTAAGAGTAACGTACCAATACGGGGTTAAGATTTTTCACATCTTCACATTTATTATTTTACCGTTGCCTTGTCAGTTATGGGGAATCAACATTTTTGAAAAGTGGTTAAACTCATATCGCTACGCCTTCGATGCGTACCGAAATAGGTTTTGACAGCTTTTCAAGTGAGCAAAACGGTATCGATACGACCAAGTCCGTTTCGATACGGCCTCTTAAGTGTTTCGATTCGCTTTCCCGCGTATCAGCATGCCTTTTGTTATTTTAGCACAATGACTCTTTCTATTTTGGAACATGTATCGATATGGCTTCTCGGGTACCGATACGGTCGGTTGCAGTTGAGTATTTATTGCTGGAAAAATGCAGCCCAACGGCTATGTTGATGATACCAACCACCCAACGGTTAGAAATCAATGAAGGGTATAAAAGCAAGCCTCCAAAGCTACAACAACTAATGATCAAGTGAAAAACATCAAAGCAAAAATCCAACCTCTCTGTGCCTTTTAGAGTCAAATCCATTGTACCCACTTGTGTTATTTTATTGTATCCATTTTATTTCAAGTTGGATTAAGTGATCTTGTAATTTTGCGCAAAAAATCTACCTTTGAGAGGCTATTTTCTATTTTCCATCTTTCTTGTATAAAATAGTGTTCTTGATTAAGCTTTGGGTAGAAAGCTTAATCGGTTTGTAAGGTTTTCTCCTAATCCGAGAAAAGGCGAAGAATTTCTAGTGAAATTGGTTCAAAATCCTTAGTGGGAGCTAAGGTAGTGGATGTAGAGCTTGTTTGAAGCTTGAACCACTATAAATCGTTTGTCCTTTCATTCTTATCATTTCAATTTCCTCCCTCTAAATTTTTTATTTCCAATTCACCCCATCTTGGCTAATTGTCATCGATTGATCAACACAACAATTGGTATCAGAGCCTATCTTCTTGAGGGATTAACATCCGCAAGAGACAATCCTTGAAGAGATTCAATCAACCGACATCAAAGCCATGACATCTATCTCCAGCCAAAATTTGTACGAGTCTCAATCGATCACCAAACCGTACTTCTTCAATAGAGACAATATCTATATTGAAAGAATCGGATGAGGCTCTTTATCAAATCCCATGATTACGTTCTTTGGGATGTAATCGAAGACGGGTCATCCATTCCAATGAAGCAAGTAGGAGATAGGCAAATTCCCAAGGCCAAGCACGAGATAACGGATGAAGAAAGAAGAAAGCTACAAGTAAATGACACGGCCTTGTACATGCTCTTTTGTGTACTTGGACCGGATATGTACTCGAAGTCTTCGTGTACAAGTGCAAAAGAGGTGTGGGACATGCTCGAGACCACCTATGAGGGCACCAACGATGTAAAGGAAACCAAGATTGGACTCCTCAACTTAAGTTATGAGAATTTCAAGATGGAGCCTGATGAGAATGTCACGAAGACTTCAGAGAGATCATCCCCGAAGACATGCTTGCCCGAAAACTACTATATTCTCTTCTAGAATCATGGGATGGGAAAAGAACCACCATCATCGAGGCAAAGGATTTGAAGACTTTGAAGCTCGATGCTCTCATGGGTTCTCTTTTTACTCATGAGATCATGGAGTAAGAAAGAGAAGAAAAGAAGAGAAGAATGTCAAAAAGAAAGAGGTAGAGAAGAAGAAACTCGTAGTTGCTCTCAAAGCTTCTTTTGAAAAGAGTGATTTGAGTTAAGAGGAAGACGAAGAGATGGCTATGCTAGCCAAAACATTCACTCGGTTCATGAAGTCCAATAGAGGAAGAAAGTTCAACCGAAAAGGAGACTTCAAGAACAAGAACAAATAGGAAGAGAAAGATCAACTCATATGCTATGAGTGCAAGAAGTTAGGGCACATAAGAACCGAGTATCCCCAACTCTAAAAGAAGAGCTTCGAAAAGAAGAAGAAGCTCAAGGCAACCGTGGCTACTTGGAATGACTCAGAGTCATCCGATGAGAAAGACCAAGAAGTTGACAACCTTTGTCTCATGGCTTTTGAGGAGGATCCAAAGGTAACCTCTAACTCATCATCTTTTGATATTACATTTGATGAACTTCAAGATGCATATGATGAGCTACAAGAGGTGTATGATAAGTTGGTTGAAAAGTTTAAAGAATCAATTTTGAAAAATAAGAACTATTTTCGATTTGAAAAACCAAAATGATTCTTTACCCGAAACTAATTCCGAACTTGAAAAGAAGGTTTTTTTTTTGCTAAATAATTCAAATAAGCTTAAAAAGAGAAATTTTGATTTAGACAACCTTCTTTCTGAGTTTCATAATTATCACACCAAAGAAGTGGATAATCTTAAAGTTCTCTTAGCAAAGTTGGGAAATATGTTTTTGAAAAAGGTCAATCTTCAAAACCCAACTATGTAAAGAGAAACTTTAATGGTTACAAACAAAGAGGCTTCCAAATGCCATCTAGAGGTAAGAGAATTAGAAGTGTTTGTGTTCCTAAGGACCTGATTGCTTCTAATAATGTTCATGATTTGTCTTCTTGGATTCCTAAGGGAACCAAGATTTTGGGAGCTAATTATTATGGACCCAAAATGATTTGGGTAAAAAAAATCAAGACCTAATCTTTGTTTTTAGGGGGCATTGCTACAAGGCCAAAGCTTCAAGTCAAAACACATGATACCTTAATAGTAGATGCTCAAGACACATGACCGGAGACAATAGTCGATTTGTGGAACTAAAGCCAAAGAGTGGAGGAGTAGTAACCTTTGGTGACAACTCCAAAGGCCACATTGAAGGAATTGGTTCCATTGTAATCACTCTTCCATACTCATTGATAATTTTTATATGTCAACGGTCTAAAACATAATTTATTGAGAATTAGTCAATTATGCGATAAAGGTTTTAATGTTCTCTTTGATGTTAATGGTTGCAAAATTTTAAACATTGAAACAAATCATATTGTGCTCATTGGTAATCGCATATGAAACATATACATGGTGCATCTAGATGACATTCATACATCCAAATCATGTTTAGTAGCTAAAGATGAACATGACTCATGGTTATGGCATAGAAAACTAGGGCATGCAAGCATGAGTGTTTTAGAAAAATTGGTTTCCAAAAATCTAGTTAGAGGTTTGCCTAAAATTAAGTTTTCTCATGATCAAATTTTATTAGGAAACGCCGATACACCCCATGACGTAGTGGAAAAACTATCTAGCATAATCCACCAGTGATCCATGTACAAGGGACGCATTCGGGTGATAAAGGATGAAAACATTACCTCAAGTAATATGGAATTCCGCAGCGAGTATAGGAAATCCAAATCAAATCCGAGCCGTCACAACAGCATTTAGGCCTCTACGCACTCCACCCGAATAAAACGAACAATTTTCTCTTCTCTAACTGTTAGAAAAGATTTTTGAAAAAATATATTTTGGCTGCTAGACCTTATGCCTTTGTATAGCATTCAAAAACCTAATTCTAATTAAATTCAGATTCTTTAAATATACAATATATTTAACCAAATATAATTAAATATGTAGAATCTGATTCTACTTTAATTAGGTTTCTTTTAGAGAGATATATATATAGTATGTGATAATTACAATAACTTATCAAATATTAACATATATATAAAAAATTATCCATTATATAACAATTTCAGTTTTTCACTAATTACGTGTACAACAAATTTGTACACATGCTATCTAGTCGATATTTGTTCGTTTCAATCATAGGGTGTGACCCTTGTAGGTTTATGCAATGTTAGTAGTAATATCCAGAACAATTCTAATATTACAAGCAATAAGTGGCATCTAGCAATACATCATTGCTACCTAAGTTACATGAAATCGTGGTTCGATTTAACCTTTTTTCGTGATTAACTTCTTTTATGTATTACATCCTTTTGTCCTCATATCTAAATCGGACACAAGTTATGGATTAGTCACACTTGTATAGTCCATCTAATGTTTCTTGATATCTTGAGTAGACTATTATAAACGAATAACTATAATATCTCATATCAATCCATTCGAGCATGGCCATGCATTTTCTAGTCTCACTCAATCAAGTGGCCTATGATATTACTCCTATTATGTAGGAGTGACAAATCCTATCTTGATCAACCATATTTCCCTACATGGATTGTGACATATCCAATATCAATCTTTATAGTGTAGTCAGTTACGACACACGTTTGACCGTATCAAAATATGTCACTCACGATGTTGAAATAATGACGATTTCAAGTCTGAGGATCATACATGTAGTTATCACCATGAGCAATATTGTGACTGTCACATAATAATCCAAGAAACATGCTCATAGCAGGTCAGTCCAGTATGGTGTTCCCTAACACATACTTATGTATTGATTTTGACATCTCCATGTCAATGACAACACTTTGTCATCAATCAACTACATATTAGTCTTAATGCATTATTGTTGTCCAAGCCTACAGTAATTCTTGACTAAGGACATTCAAGAATAACTATATTATTCTAAGGACTTTATTATAATTTTAGTTTATTTATAGATACATAGAATAATACTGAAATAATAATAATGGCTTCTTATTAATAAACAAGATAAAATAAGTATGTCTTTTACAACCATCTCATAATTGGTTTTTGGGCATATTCCAACAAATTTGTGATGCTTGTGCTAAAGGCAAACAAAAACAAGTTTTTTTCAAATCTATTAATGATGTCTCAACTAGTAGAGTATTACAATTGATCCATATGGATCTCTTTGGTCCTATTAGAACCATTAGCTTGGGTGAAAAATCATATGCTTTTGTGTTAGTAAATGATTTCTCTAGATACACTTGGGTTCTATTTTTAAATACCAAAGATGAGGCTTTAGAAAAGTTCATCACATTTTCAAAAATTTCTCAAAATAATCTTGGTCAAACTATTTCTCATATTCGAAGTGACCATAATACTGAATTTCAAAATCTAGGTTTTGAGAATTTTTGCAACTTTAATGGTATAATCTATAATTTTTTTCACTCCTCGCACTCCTCAACAAAATGGGATTGTTGAGAGGAAAAATCAAACTTTAGAAGAAATAGTTAGAACCATGCTTTGTGAAAACAACTTGCCAAAATATTTTTCGGCGGAAGCCACTAATACCGCTTGCTACATTATTAACCGAGTAATGATTAGACCAATTTTAAAGAAAACTCCTTATGAGATTTTAAAATCAAAGAAGCCTAACATTAGCTACTTTCATCCATTTGGATGCAAGTGTTTTGTTTTGAATAATGAAAAAGAAAATTTGGGCAAGTTTGATTTTAAAAGTGTTGAAGCTATTTTCTTAGGATATTCTTTGAACTCTAAAGCCTATCGTGTATTTAATAAAAGAACTTTAGTTGTATAAGAGTCTATTCATGTGGTTTTCAATGATAACCTCCTTTCGAGGAATGATTCTTGTGATGATGACGACGTAGGAATCATTGAAGCCATTAATGGAGGAAAAACATCAAAGATGGATGAGGTTCAATCCAAGGAAGAAGCACAAGATTCACCTCTAGAAGCCTTGAAGGACATGACTCTAGAGGAAAAGGAAGTGAGCTACCCAAAGGAGTTCAACTATGTCAAAGGTGGTGAGATCTTGGGTGATCCATCCAAAGGGGTAACCATTAGACTCTCTCTTAAAAATGCGTATAATGTTACAATCATCTTATGCATAGAGCCTAAGGATATCAAAGAAGCATTAAAAGATGACTATTGGATATTGGCTATGCAAGAGGAATTAAACCAATTTGAGAGGAGTCAAGTTTGGACATTAGTTGATGGGCCTAGTGATAAATCTACTATAGGAACTAAATGGGTTTATAGAAACAAACTAGATAAAAGTAGTAACATAGTGAGAAACAAGGCTAGACTTGTTGCTCAAGGTTACACTTAAGAATAAAAGAATTGATTTTGATGAAACATATGTACCCATAGCTAGGATGAAAGCTATTAGGATGCTTCTAGCATTTGCATGTTTTCATGAATTCAAGATTTTTCAAATGGATGTCAAAATGCATTTTTATATGGTTTTATTAATGAAGAAGTGTATGTAGAACAACCACCCGATTTTGAAGATCCAAAATACCCAAACCATGTTTTCAAACTTTTAAAAAGCTTTATATGGTTTGAAACAAGCTCCTAGAGCTTGGTATGAAAGATTATCAAGTTTTTTAATTAAAAAAGGTTTTGATAAAGGAAAGGTGGATACTACACTCTTCATTAAAGGAAAAAGACATTTTAGTAGTTCAAATCTATGTTGATGATATCATTTTTGGTTCTACTAATGAATTGTTTTCCCAAGATTTTGCTAAGTTGATGGAAGATGAGTTTGAGATGAGCATGATGGGGGAGCTTTCATTTTTCTTGGGAATCCAAATCAAGCAATTGAATGATGAAATCTTCATAAATCAAGCTAAGTATATCAAGGATATGCTCAAGAAGTTTGGCTTGGAGAATGTGAAGCCTCAAGCCACACCAATGAGCTCTTCTACAAAGCTTGACAAAGACGAAGGAGGTAAGTGTGTTGATTTAAAGTTTTATCGCTCTATGATTGGATCATTGCTTTATCTTACTGCAAGTAGACCCGACATTATATTTAGTGTTTGCTTGTGTGCTAGATTTCAAGCTTGTCCTAGAAAATCACACCTTATAGCCGTTAAGAAAATCTTTAGATACCTTAAAGACACACCTTGTTTAGGCCTTTGGTATCTTAGAGATCCCTATTTTGATCTACATGTTTTCTCTAATGCGGATTATAGGGATGTAAGATAGATAAAAAGAGCACCTCAGGCACTTGCCAATTCCTAGGTAGTATGCTCATATCTTGGTTCTCTAAGAAACAAAATAGTGTAGCCTTATCTACCACCGAAGCAGAATATATATCGGTCAGAAGTTGTTGTGCTCAAGTCCTTTAGATGAAGCAACAACTTTTATATTATGGAATTGATGTAAGTACCATAACCTATTAACCCTTAAGTATGACAACACTAGTTATATATGTCTCACTAAGAATCCCATCCAACATTCTAGAACCAAACACATAGAGATAAGACATCATTTCATTAAAGATCTTGTCTTGAAAATGATATAGTTCTAGAATATGTAGACACTTTGAACCAATTAGCAGGTATATTTACCAAACCATTGAATAAGGAACGCTTTTGGACTCTTAGGAGAGAGTTAGGTCTTACTAGCCTATCTTGAACCTCTAGAGCCCTTTTTAGCTCAAAAACTTGCTTGAATTTGATTGATTGCCATGCTCTTGTAATTTTGTTCCTTTATGCATCTATGCTTGTTTCTATGAGGAGTATGTATCTATTTTTTCCATACATGTTGCTCATATGTCTTATACATGCATTTAGATTCGATCAAAATTGAATTTTTGAGCACCTTGTGCCCAAAATACAGTTTCTGGCACAAGGGTATCAAAACGGCTCTAGACATTTCGATACGAGTTCATGAACAGGTTTCGATACAGGCAACCATGTACCAGTACGATGATATTTGTGCTCCAAATGCATTTTTTGGCATAGACGTATTAAAACGGTTGGGCTCGATGTACACAACTGATTAATTAGCCAAGTGGTGGAGAATGTTGATTTTTGGGTGGAAATGGTGGAAGCAAAAGATAAACAAAAAGACACAAGGATTTAGAGTGGTTCAACTCTCCCAATGGAGTCTACGTCCACTACCTAGGCTTTCCACCTTAGGATTTCAACAATTCACTAAGAATTCTTCCTCTTTTCTAGGCTAAGGAGGCAACTGTTACAATCCTAGAATCACAACCCATGATCTAGCATCCAAGAACTCACAACCCGAGTCTTGGAAACATTCTCTAACAAAGAGAATCCTAGCAAACTGAAACCCCTCTTAATAGGTAGAAGTTTGCACACTAAGCACTCACCCAAAACCTAAAACACTTGAGCAAAATATTACAATTAAAGCTCACAAGTGTTGTCTATACAAGAAATATACAATTAAGCTCTAAGACGAATCTATGATCATAATGTTATTGACAATTGAAGTATTAGTCATTCATAGATGCTTGAAGGTCCCTTTTATACTCCCAAAAGAGTTCATAGACGTTGGTGACCGTTGGGATTGAATTGAAGCCTTTTGGGTCTTTATTTTCCACATTAATTGCAGTTCTGAGGCTGTCCGTATCGGTACACGGGTAACCGTATCGGTACGGCCTTCTTCATAACTAGTTCTTGAGCTCTGATCAGCTGATGCGTATCAATATGCATATAGGCGTATCGGTACGTCCTGCAATTTAAAAGACCTTTGGAAATATGACCGTTGGTGGATTTTGGTCGTTGGGATATATGCCACGTAGGTGTATCGATACACCAAAGGGTGTATCAAAACCACTCTTCTCCGTATCGATACGGGAAGACCCTGTATCGGTAAGGACCTTGATAGTTTCACAAACTGTAGCTAAAACCCTTTATGCGTATCGATATGGGGTATACCGTATCGGTACGAATACTTGAAAAACTCAGGTTTGGCTACTTTAAAGACGTTTTAAATCATCCCAAAACCTCTTAAAAAAGCATTAAACATTATTTCAAGTTGTTTGGACTTAAAATCATTTTTAAAATCTTTTTAATTTATTCCAAAACTATTTTTCAATTATTATATCGAAACACATATCTCAACAATCCCCCTCTTTTTGATATATTAAAACCAACTTGAAAAATTGTTTGTGATTCTCCCTCTTAGTATTTAAAAACCTGAATAAGAGATTTTAAAAATGAACTAAAGTTAAAGCTCTCCCTTAATCACTTGAAAAATCAATTTTTCAAATCCTTTTCTCCCCTTTTTGTTATATCAAAAAGAATTATGTGACTTTAAGTACAAGATAACAAAGGAGGTTTAAAAATTTTGACAAAAAAAATAAAAATTTTGGTTTTAAAATTGGCTCCCCCTTACTCAAGCATCAAATATTGTTAGTCCAAGAATATGATTATCTAGTTGTCATAGAAAATAAATCTAATTGAAACAAAAACAAAAACAACTAGAAATTTGCCAACACTTGAACTTCAAGGGAGGATGTGAAGCCTTCCTTCTTCAAGTGTTCTCCTTCTTGTGTGTATGGAGCTCCCCCTCAAATTTGGACTTGTTGATCACTCTGCATCACACCTAAACAAGACAATCATGTAATTTTTGGTATCCAAATTGCTTTGGATCCATAAACGTTAGTAGCACATAATTTTGTCCCTTTTGGAATCCATTTTTCAGTTTCATCCCTTTTAGTTGAAGTACTTAGTCCTTTTGGCACCCAAATACTTCTAAAACATTTACAGTTTAAAAATCTAGGGGCACTAGATTGTCTAACGTAAAAATTTGATTTTCCCAAATCGTTTTTCTTTTGAAGTTCATTGGAAATCAAATCTTTTTCCTTCTTAAGATCATCAATTTCTTTTTGATGATCTTTTTCAATTGTTTGAAGCAAATTTTGCAAATCTAAAACTTTTTGTTCAAAATCCTTCATTTTTGTTTCAAACTCCAAATTGGTTTTAGAAAGCAAATCATTTTCGATTTTTAACTTTGAAATCAATTTCTTGTTTTTCGAAAAAAAGCTTTAAACTCAAAAATCAATTGGTCATAAGATTCTTGTAATTCATCAAAAGTATATATAGTAGAAGTAGATGAATTAGAAGTTACCTCACCCTCTTGGAGGGCCATGAAGCATAGATGGGCAACTTCATCTTTATTTGTATAGTCTTCATCACTCCATGTTGCCACATATGCCTTCTTTGAATATGACCCCTTTTTTGAATCCTTTATGGTTCTCTTGGGGATCCCTTATCTTCTTCTTCTTCTTCGATTTATGGTTAGATTTGGTCATTTCAATCTTCATGAATCGAGAAAATTTCATGAAGAGATAGGTCATCTCTTCATCTTCTTCTTCCTCCTCAGTTGAACCTTTATGATGGCATTGGGAGGATTTGAGGACTATGACATTCATATTGATGCCTAGCTTTTTTATCTCCTTCTCCCCCATCTTTCTTATCTCTCCCTTCTTCTTCTCATCTTTATTGTCCTTCTTCATTATTTGATGAGTGAGAAGAGACCCCACGAGTTCATCAAGCTTCAAGGTCTTGAGATTCTTGGCCTCGATGATGGCAGTCTTCTTTGAGTCCCATGACTCGGGAAGAGAGTAGATAATCTTTCAGACAAGCTTCTCTTCTAGAATGACTTCTCCATAGCCTTTGAGTCCATTCACTATGGTGGAGAAACGATCGAACATCTTCTCGATGTCTTCTTCCGGATCTATCTTGAAGTTCTCATACTCTAGATTGATGAGGCCGATCTTGGACTCATTCACTTCGTTTGTTCCCTCGTATGTGACTTCAAGCTTGTCCCAAACCTCCTTGGCACTCTCACAAGAAGACATCTTCTCATGGATTTTAGGGCTAAATGCACAAAAGAGGATGTACAAAGCCTTGCAATTTAGCTCTATCTTCTTGCGATCATCCGCATTCCATTCTACCTTGCATCTTTGTGGTGTGTATGGACCATCTTCAACAATGTCCCAAAGCTTGTAATCTTTAGCCTTGATGAAGAACATCATTCTAGTCTTTCAATGAGCATAGTTGGTCCCGTCAAAAAAAGGTGGTCGATCGATGGATTGCGCCATTTATCATCGGTTGACTTGTTTGTTGATCGAGCTTCTAGAACATCTCAATAGGTGGTTAAACCTTCGCGATTGAGCCTCACTCTGATACCAATTGTTGGGCTCGATGTACACAACCGATTAATTAGCCAAGTGGTGGAGGAGGTTGATTTTTAGGTGAAAATGGTGGAAGTAAAAGATAAACAAAAAGACGCAAGGATTTAGAGTGGTTCAACTCCCCCAATGGAGTCTACGTCCACTACCTAGGCTTCCCACCTTAGGATTTCAACAATTCACTAAGAATTCTTCCCATTTTCTAGGCTAAGAAGGTAACCGTTTCAATCCGAGAATCACAACCCGTGATCTAGCATCCAAGAACTCACAACCCGAGTCTTGGGAACACTCTCTAACAAAGAGAATCCTAGCAAACTGAAATCCCTCTTAATAGGTAGAAGTTTGCACACTAAGCACTCACCCAAAACCTAAAACACTTGAGCAAAATATTACAATTAAAGCTCACAAGTGTTGTCTATACAAGAAATATACAATTAAGCTCTAAGACAAATCTTTGATCATAATGTTGTTGACAATTGAAGCATTAGTCATTCATAGATGCTTGAAGGTCCCTTTTATACTCCCAAAATAGTTCATAGCCGTTGGTGACCTTTGGGATTGAATTAGAGCCGTTTGGGTCTCTATTTTCCATATTAATTACAGTTCTAAGGCTGTTCGTATCGGTACACGGGTAACTATATCGGTACGGCCTTCTTCATAACTAGCCGTTGAGCTCTGATCAGCTGATGCGTATCGATACACGTATAGGCGTATTGGTACGTCTTGCAATTTAAAAGACCGTTGGAAATATGACTGTTGAGGGGTTTTGGTCGTTGGGATATATACCACGTAGGCGTATCGATACACCAAAGGGTGTATCGAAACCACCCTTCTCTGTATCGATACGGGAAGGCCCCGTATCGGTACAAATCTTGACAGTTTCACAAACTGTAGCTAAAACCCTTTATGCATATCGATACGTGGTATACCGTATCGGTACAGATACTTGATAAACTTAGGTTTGGCTACTTTAAAGACGTTTTAAATCATCCCAAAACCTCTTAAAAAGCATTAAACATTATTTTAAGTTGTTTGGACTTAAAATAATTTTTAAAATCTTTTCAATTTATTCCAAAGCTACTTTTCAATTATTATATCAAAACACATATGTTCCAATACGTGTTCTTGAACGGGTTTCGGTACAGACAACTCTGTACCGATACGGTCTCGTGTTTTGGTACTGCTTCAAAAGCGTTCTGATACACATGTTTTGATACGCCACATGGCGTATCGGTACGTGCTGACGTCTACCTATTAATGAGTCTTTAAAGGGTTTTTATTTTTACCTAATTTTTCTCTTCAAAACCCTAGCTGATTTTACCTATAAAAACACATCAAATCCCTTAGTTTTTCACACAAATTCTTCAAATCTTTTGAGGGTTCTTGCTCTTCTCATCAAATCGAAGCTATTTCATCAAGCTAGTGCATCATATCATCTTCATTCATCCATAATCCATCATCAAGGTATAAAATTATTTTCTTTTAGTTTCGTTTTGAATTCTTTATTAGTTTTACTTAAAATCTATGTTTTAGTACATATTTTATGTGGGTTTTACAGTTTTTGTAAAAAGCTTTTCAAAACTAATTTTTTTTTAATATAAAATTATATTGTATATTTTTAATATGTTTTTCAAAATTATTTCTACCCAAAAATTCTCTTTATATTCGTATATGTTTAAAACTATATTATATAAGTTTTTAACTGTACCTTGAATTATTGGATTGAATATTATATTGCATTTGATGATTTATGTATACATAGTTTTTGTGCCTTGTTTCTTTTTTGAATTTCAGGTCTTTATAACGGCACCTAGAAAAAGACCAAAATCGGGTGAAGTTGGAGAATCATCCAACAATAATGATGCCACTCGTCCTAACCTCACTTTTATCTACCAAAAGAGTTTTACTAATCCGTCGACTATGGCTCACTTCAAACAATACCATAATTATCGAATTCTTTATGAGCGTGTTGTCTCTATCCCATTTTTGAATTCTGAATGTTTTCAATTCAGATATCTTCATTTATTGCGACAATGTAATTTCATGCAATTTTTTGCCACACCCAGTATTTTGTATTGCAACCTTGTTCTCATATTTTTTGCTAATACCCGGTGCATTTTTAGTCACGATCAAAATGATCGAAGCACGGTCATTGCTATTGAGTCTTATTTAATGGGAAAGAAAATTCAGATTAATTCAACTACTTTAACCAATGTTTTCGGGTTTGAGGATGAGGGTATAGATGATGAAGACTCTTTAGGGCATGTTCTTAGTGGCTCCGTGACCGCTCTTGTCACTTGTTGATCACTTGGTGGTTTCGTCCATCTGGTGGAAAATTTTCAACGATCTAACAAGTCGACAACTTTTGGATCTGATACTTTCGTGAAGGTAAACAATCGAACCTTGCTCAAATTATGTTTGCAAAGCTTGTTTATCTTGTTCAACATCGCCATACTCTTCTTGTCTCATCTTTCACCTATGGTACCACTTTGAGTCACTTGTTCTCAAAGTTGGAAATTGATTGCTCACATGATCTCGCCGAGCCTCTCACTGATCCTATTGACGAACGTTCTCTCCACCATTCAAAGTTCCAATATTACAATGGAGAGTGGTTTCGTATCATGGATCTTCGTCAAGGAGTTGCTCCTAAACCCAAAGTACCTTCTCAAGCTGCCCCTCAAGCTCTGGTCGCCCAACCATCAATGGTTGCTCTTATGGCCTACCTCAATAAACAGTTCACTTTATTGCATACCACTATGAATTCGGGGTTTGCTGTCATTGACACTCGATTTACTTCCTTGGAGGAGAGAGTTACCTCCATTGAAAGCCAACAATCTTTGATGGATATTTCTCTCACGACCTTTCATGGAGAATGGAGACAATCCCAAGGAAATCAAGTCAATGATAAAAATGAAGATGAAGATAGTAAAGACGATAAAGATGCTCCTTAATTTTGCATTGCACATCATAGCCTAACATCTTAGGATTTCTTATTTTGCACCTATGTTTATTGTTTCATGAACTTATGCTTTGAATATCTATGTTTTTAGGAATTAATTTTGAATTTTAATGTTGCTTTGAATTGTTATGCTTAATGGAATTTAAGTTGTTTGATTTATCTTGCTTATATTCTATTGCCTTTGAATTATCTCATTGATTTTGATCTAACAAAAAAGGGAAAAGTAAAGTAAAGAGCCAATATAAAAATCTATCTCAAAGTAAGGACGAGTTTTTCAAACTACTTAAAAATTTAACTTTGATTTTGTTATATCAAAAAAGGAGAGATTGTAAAACCTTAGTTTGATTTTGATATAACAAATTATTTGAGGACTTAATTGCAAAAGAAAATAAATTTTTAAGTACTTAAAAGTCTCACAATATACAAGGACTTTAAACCTAAAAATTATTTCTAAGACAAAACTAAAACCCCATAAATCTTTCTAAGTGTTTTCAAAGCAAAATTGAACAATATCGCCTAGACGTTTCGATACGCCTCTCAGGTGCTTCGACACGCCCTCGACATATAAGGTCACTATAAGAATCTGTTTTGATACATGTAAGCCGTTTCGATATGGGTGTTTCGATACAGTTCGATCTGTTTTGACACGGCCTTTATCTAGGCTTAAGGTTTAAAAGTAACGTACCGATACGGATACAACCGTATCGATACGGGGTTAAGATTTTTCAAATCTTCACATTTATTATTTTACTGTTGCCTTGTCAGTTATGGGGAATTAGCATTTTTGAAAAGTGGTTAAACTCGTATTGATATGCCTTCGATGCGTACCGAAACAAGTTTTGACAGTTTTCCAAGTGAGCAAAACGGTATCGATACGGCCTAGTCCGTTTCGATACGTCATCTTAAGTGTTTCGATACGCATTCTCGCATATCGACACGCCCTTTGTTATTTAAGCACAACGGCTCTTTCTATTTTGGAACATGTATCGATACAGCCTCCCGGGTACTAATACGGTCGGTTGTAGTTGAGCATTTATTGCAGGGAAAATGCAGCCCAACGGCTATATTGATGATATCAACCACCTAAATGGTTAGAAATCAATGAAGGGGTATAAAAGCAACCCTCAAAAGCTACAACAACAACTAATGATGAAGTGAAAAACATCAAAGCAAAAATTCAACCTCTTTGTGCCTTTTAGAGTCAAATCCATTGTACCCACTTATGTTATTTCATTGAATCCATTTTATTTCAAGTTGGGTTGAGTGATCTTATAATTTTGGGCAAAATATCTACCTTTGAGAGGCTATTTTTCTATTTGCCATCTTTCTTGTATAAAAGAATGTTCTTGATTAAGCTTTGGGTAGAAAGCTTAATCGATTTGTATGGTTTCCTCCTAATCCGAGAAAAAGGGAAGAATTTCTAGTGAAATTGGTTCAAAATCCTTAGTGAGAGCTAAGGTAGTGGATGTAGAGCTTGTTCGAAACTTGAACCACTATAAATCGTTTGTCCTTTCATTCTTATCATTTTAATTTCCTCCCTCCAAATTTTTTATTGTTAATCCACCCCCATCTTGGCTAATTGTCATCTATTGATCAACACAACATTAGGGTTTAAGGAATTTACGGTAGGGTGTATTTTTTAGGGTGTAAGGTGTAGGGTTTAAGATTTAGAATTTATGGTTAGGGCTTGAAATTTAGTTTTTTAGTGTTGGGGCATAGAAATGGGCACCAAAAAAGGGCAGAGGATCTTTATCCTTGATTGAATCAAAAATTGGATCAGGGCAAAATCCAACAAGTGATCTCAATGGAAAGTGGATAATGTTTATTTTAAAACATCCGAGTTCAAATCACTTTATCTACAAGGTATGTATATTTTCAAAAAAAGTTAAGAATATGTATAAAGATATACTATTAAAAAATAGATCATGGGTAAAATTAAGAATTATATGAATCGTTAAAAAATAAATTTTAATAAAAAAGCAATGTTTAGTCAATTTCATCGTTAACAAACGATAGTTCTAAGACAACCTTCAAATAAAGAATAAAAGATATATAAGGGTCGGCTTTATAACGGATCCTATTAATTAATTTAGATGTTGATTATATAAGAGTATTCGATAAAATTAACTGGCAGCGGATAATTGAACAAGCAAAATGACATATAAAAATATAATTATATGAAAAAATTACAACGGACATCGAACACTGTTGAACACCACTGAACATCATTAAATTGATTAATAAAGATTAAAAATCTCAATGACTCAACCTACAATTAAAATAAACATATAAGTAAACTAGCTTCCCTCATACTATTTTCGTATGCTTTTTCTTCCTCGGTAATAGGTGATTTTCTTTCATTTTGATACTTAGTTCTTCTCTAATGTGACTTGCAGGCTTATGATCAGCATTTGAATATGATTCTAGGGGATGTTGAAGAGGTTGTTACTACAGTTGAAATAGATGATGAAACCTATGAGGAGATTGTTCGGGTAGGTTATCATATCTCTGTTCCTTTTCGATTCAAGTAATATTTGTTTTGAAAGCTAATTTACGAACTAAAGGTTGAAGGTGTGTCATCGGTAACTTTGATGTCGTTTTAGTTAACCCGGTGTTAAAATGAAGAATGCTTGCTTTTGTTTTATTAGCCTTAGCAGTTGCATTTTTTTATTAGGTATTAGCAGTACAGATACAATACAGAGTTGTTTAACTTTTTCTACTTTCATTAGAATTAGAAGAGATATGCTTCCTTGTGAACAGAAACCACAGTCATGTTGGCTTTTTGTTATAAATAGTTTTCACTGTTATTCTTTGCCAGTACCAATGTACGACCGTAGAAGTGTTTGTTTAGTGATTAACAGGATCAACTTATTTTTATCTTGGTTAGTTCAAGAATCTGGATTTGCGATGGAAGCAAACTCGAGGTTATCCTATTAAACTAGAGATTTCAAGTGAACATGAATTTAGGGGTTTTGTTTAAATTGACTGGTTTAGAGGGGGAAATAATGTTTTTTTTTTATTTCATGTTTTTGGATGATGACCCTATTTTATCCTCATTGCAGTCTACAAAGCGCACAATTTCATTTCTCTTTGTGAGGGGAGATGGAGTCATACTGGTTTCTCCACTTCTACGGACTGCTTGATTAGGAGAAGGAAGTTTCTAGCTCCCTTTATGAGAAATCGATCCCCTTTTGTCAAATTTCTTAAACTCGGTTATTGATGCTGTTGTATCATTGCCCCTCACAAAGATTGTGGCTACATGTTGATGGAATATTTTTAGATCATCGTTAATTTTGTATGATTATCCATTCCGGACGACAGGGGTAATGGAACAACTCTTTTTCATTGTCTGCTCAAGTTTCGAACATGAACCATTTGGACATGAAATTCTAGGCTATTATCGGGCAAGATTACTCTCTTATATAGATGTTATATTTTTGTTCTCACGAGTATAGACTACCGTTGTAATCGCTTTGCAATGATTCACATCATTTCATCCTACTTAACTGATTTTTTTTAATTTAATGTTGTAAAAAAGATATAATGACAAATGATTCATAAGTTGCAGGGATGAAAAAAATAGATTATAACATTTGCATGGTAAAATGCTTCCCCACTAACAGCAAACGCAAACCTGAATGAATGCTCATTTGATTGACATAAAATCTCTTTTTTTCTCCTTGGTGTTTAGTAATTAATATATGAAAACTGAATTCGAATGTCAATGACTACAGAAAATACACAACAGAACCTGAAACGGAACCAGGAAAAATAAGTTTGCCTCCTAGTTTGCAATCAACCAGATAGATTTACCACTTTCTTGCCGCTTGTTCTGTCTCGTTTAAGTTTTATTCCAGCGTGTTCTAATGCAGTCCGCCAATGGTGCATGTTGCGGAGGTTGTTCAGGCTTAGCCATTTCAGTGTCTTTCCCACTCGGTTCACTCCCTGCATTACCAGAGGAACTGCTACATCCGTCATGAATTCCTCCGGTGTCCACCTTGGGGTACTAAAACGCTCACTTTCGTAAGCCTGGGTCTTTGTACCAGAGACTCACCTCTAACTGTTGTTTGGATGCCATTGAAATGGTAAAGATCAAATATCTTTTTACCCATCTGTCCAGTTGAATCCTTAAGACCTCCCAAGTTCTTGTCCAAATCCAAAATAACCTGCCAGAACTCACTCCATGCAATGAAGCCCGAGCCAAAAAGGCTATCAAGTTTATCAGATGGAAGTCAGATACTTGTCTCCCTAAGCACTTGATGGAAAGCTTCCACACTGACAAAGCCACTGCCTCCACTCTGATCCTGCGCATCAAAGGCTTTCCGGATTTGTGATTCCCTTTCTTCCAGTTCATTCTCATCTTGAACAGCTGTATCCGAGCAAATAGGACCGTATAATGCGACTCACTTCCAACAACCCATATTGGCCATTTCGGGCACTTCAGATTTTGACCAACCTTACAGAAATTAAGGGATTCTATAAGAGTGAGGAATCAACCTCCACACTTGTAGGTATACCCTTCAGAAACATGCCCCCACCTAAATCCATTCTCCCGTCAAATACATTTATAACAGCTTGCCCACGCAGCAATAAGTTCACAATTTCCTGAACAACATCGAATAAAACACAATTACAACGTAAGAATGCATCAAGGACGGCACTACCAATTCCGAGATATTGAAGCCCCATCCATTCAATGGATATACACAAAATTTACTACCTGAGAAGCATGGCCAAATGGTGCAGTTACTAGGGGTAGGCTGAGATCATCCCGGTCAGCTTGAACACAGTCCTAGAGAAAAAATTAAGCACATGTAAAATTACATTCGCATGCAAACAAAATCTCAACTCTGGACATACTATGCTTCCTCTTGAATTTTCTTTCTGAACTACCAGAATATTGATAAAGATGGAAATAAAATGGAGTTTTAAAGCCAACAAACTCACCAGTCCTCGAGAAAGTAATGCCGAGATAAGGAATAGCAGGGCCTCCATGCGACTTTGAAAAACGGGAATCATTGCTTCAAGCCTCTTAAAGGCACTTGTAGGTGATGTGAACGTGTCTAGTCTTAGAATTTTCGACAAATCCGAAGCTGATTCAATTGAAAGGCCTTCAAGTGCTTGTGCAAGGATCGGAAAATCACAAACAATTATCAGCAAGTAATAACACAAAAAGGACAAATTAGTAGCATATTCAGATCAAACCAATTCTACTAACCACATCCTTTGGGCAGCCTTCCGATCCTTCAATGCCATCAGAAACAACACTTAAAGTTGCAATTACAGCCCTTTTGTTATTTCCACATAAAAACAATATCTCTCTCATGTTTTTAATCAGGGCTCTGTGTACAGAAACAAAAAATTTAGCTGAAATGGATACCAGGGGAAAATAAAATATGAATTATGAAAGAGCTGCAAAACTTGAATAAAACGCAAATATTCCTCCCAAATTGGTTAAATAATGATAATACCCCTCGGGAATGAGAAATCGTACGTGCCACTTCACTTATCGAGATCAGGCATTATACCTTTTCTCAATTTCCAATTTCGTGAGCAGACAACAGTTTTAGCAATAGTGATTCTATCATTGATGAAAGCAATCAATAGAAGGAACATTGAGACATGTAAGAGATGATTACATGATTAATAAAACAAATACAAAGGCAACAATCAGCAGGAAAAGGATTTACACTGTTGGATAAAATTGCAATTATCACCTTGTTTTTGCATCTTCAGTGAAAGCAGAAAAAATATTTGAGGCCACATACTGACTTTTGGGTGATCTCTTGGAACTCAAATTCTGTGGCATGTTTGTTGCAACTTTACCCAACTCATCCGGAAAGAAAAAAGATATATGAAAAATTATTTAAGGCGATATAATAACTTTTGGGTTTTTTAATTTAGAGTTATATTTGATCTAATTATTTAAAAATAAAGATTAAAAAATAAAATATATATAAAAATAATTAATTGAAATTTTATTTTAAATAATTATTAATTATATGATGAGTCCTTAAGATTTTTAATTTTTATTAATTAATTTATTAGTGTTCAACGGTGTAAATGTATGAGGTATACCTAAGTATAGTTATTGACTATACTTAGCACTTAGGAATACCCTATACTTATTAGTGGTGTTCGGTGGATAAAAAAAATTTGCCCCTTTTCGGTACTATTTTATACAAAAAAACACAAAAAATAAATTTTAAGTCCTAACCCTAAATTTTAAATCCTAAACACTACATCCTATACCTTAAAAAATAAACCCTACCCTATCCCCTAATCTTAAACTTTAAACCCTAAATTTTAAATTCAATTTTTAGTGTAGAGACATAAATAAAGGTACCGAAAAAAAAATTTCTATTCATGTTCAGTGATGTTCGACGCCCGTCGAAAAATTTTCTCAAACAATCGTTACTCTACTGATATTTCTTCTCGGTCCTTCTATTTCTCAAAATCTTATACAAACTTAAATATTAAAAAATGTCTCAAAATACAAATTCCAAGGTCTCATAACCTATATCTTTCTAATTGATGTAGGTACAACTCTTAGGATCGATCTAATCTTGCTAAAGGAGAGTATATATCACATGTTCAACATCATCGTTTGGGCAAGCGTGAAATGGCCTAATTATTGTTCTTGCTTTATCATCAAGTGGCCACCAGGTGTTGGAATAATTAAACAAATTCCTCTCTAAAATTCTGTTCTCATCAAGGGCTTTCTCCCCTTCCCGATCCTCACCGGGAATGGATCGAGGATGTTAAAGGAACATTCGTTTATTCTATTTTTTTTTTAATTTTCCTATAATTTAAATATTTATTTTATACTTTCTATAAACAATTTAATTTTACAATATCTAAAATTTATAATTTAACACTTTATATTTTTAATATATTTTTTTAATAAGGTAAACTATATCAGGTATCACCAAATTATTGGGTGTGACTCGTTTTTACCACCAACCTTTCAATTGATTCAATTTTACTACAAAATTTTATTTTTTGACTCGTTTATACCATCGCGCCGTTAACTCCTTAACGCCGTGATGACCTGGATGCTAGACCAAAACGATGTCACTTTGGTGCCGCTATTTTAATACTAAATTGCCTAAAATAGCGTTGTTTTGCTAGAGGAAAATAAGGAATATCAAACACTCAATGTGATTTAAACCTGCAACCTTTAGAATCAAAAGCAACCTCCTAACCACTAAGCTAACTTAACATATTTATTTTATTTTCAGCACAAATAATATATATTTCAAACTGCAGTTTATCATATAAATAATATTACTCTATATAAATAATAAAAACATATTAGTATACATATATTAATATATAAATAATAAATAAAATAAAAATATATAAATATTTTTATATTATAAATAATATTAAATATATAAATATATTATTATAAAAACTAAAAGACTACTTTTCAAAACCCTAAAATTTTCAAATAGCCCAAAATCCAACAAAACCTTAAACCCTAACACTAAATTATAAACCTTAAACCCTAAAATTTTATTCACAAATAAATAATATTAAAATATATAAACAAATAATATATTATTATAAAAACTAGAAAACTGATTCTAAAAAAATCTAAAATTTCGAAAATTTACAAAAAAAACTCAAAAATTCACCAAAATCCTAAAGCTTAAACCCTAAATCCATCTATTTTAATTTCTAATGGGTTTATGGTTTTAGGATTTATAATTTAGGATTTTAGGGTTTATAGGTAAGAATTTAATTTTTTGGTGGATTTTGGGGTTTTTTGTAAATTTTATAAATTTTGAGGTTTTTGGAAAATTAATTTTTTAGTTTTTATAATAATATACTATTTATTTATATATTTAATAATATTTGTAATATAATTTTTTTATTAATATAAATATTTTATTTATTAGTTATATATATTAATATATTATTATATGTATATTAATATTATTTATAATATATTTATATTATTTATATAGACTAATATTATTTATATAATAAAATAAATTTAATTAATCTCCACTGCAGTTTAGAATATGTATTGTTTGTGCTAGAAACAAATTAGGGATATTAAGTTAGTTTAGTGGTTAAGAGGTTGCCTTTAATTCAAAAGATTGTAGGTTTAAATCCTATTGAGTGCATGGTTTTTTATATTTTTCTCTAGCAAAACGACACCATTTTGAACAATTTAGTATCAAAATAGCGGCACCAAAACGACGTCGTTTTGGTCTAGCATCCAAATCATCACGGTGTTAAAGAATTAACGGCGCGGTTGTATAAACGAGTCAAAAAATAAAATTTGGTGATAAAATTAAATCAATTAAAAAAATTGTAGTAAAAACGAGTCACGCCTAATAGTTTAATGGTACCTGGCATAGTTTATTTTTTATTTTTTATTTTTTAATAATTAGCACCTCACATAAAAAATTTCGTCTATCCTGACCTCATCGATTTGTGATCCTAACCTCTTTATTACTTCAAAATAATCTTTTCTCTTTTACCCCCTCACATAGCTCTTGGATCTCGAAACTTCGAGTGTTCGGGTCATACTAATTTTAACTGGGACTAATACATTGAAATGAAGATAAAAAAAATCCACCTATGATACATTGAAATGAATAGTAGAGTGCTGGAGTTAGGGTTGAGCGTTCGATCGAGTCGAGTAGAGTTAAAAAATTTCGAATTATTTGAGTTGACGCGTCATATTTTATAATTCAAATTTTATTTGAAAATTTTTCATTCGAGTCGAGTTTATGAAATTCGAGTCGAATTTTCGAGTTCCTATATAAATTTAATTGTAATTGTTTATTATGTTATAATATAGCTTGGTTTCAATTTAAACGACTTTCTCTAATCATATAAGATATGCATATATATACCATCATATTTTTTTCATATGCGACATATATTTCTTCTATTTTTTATCTTAGTATATAAATATCAAGAAAAATTAAGAGACTCGACTCGAACTTAAAAATCAATCTACTAATTACTAAAAATTTTGAGTTATTCGAATTTTTATTTTACAACTCAAACTTTATTTGAAATTTTTTCGAGTCGAGTCGAATTTATGTAATTTCTAGTCGATTTAGAACGAATCAAGTTTTTCGCCTCAAGTCAAGTCGAAAATTTCAGTTTTTTTAATCGAGTCGAATTTTACTCACCCTAACTTTAGCTATTACATTAATTTTACATGCAAATTGCATGCAGCTCCTGCAGAACCGCAACAAATACAAACAAGGCTTAATTTCAACCGTATTCGCTTTACTTGATAAAACACATTCTAAATTTCTAATTTCAACCGTATAATATGATGTGAATTAATGGGTGTAATCTTTTTTTCATTAGGTCAAGATCCACATGTAGACTGTTGACCAAGACGTGAGTGCTAAAGCACAAGTAAAGTATGTCCACAGGAAGAGGACCGAGCACTCGTCTTGACCCACATTAAACAGCTGGGTCATGGTACCAATGTTCATGGCAGGTGGCAGAGTGAACTGAACCATGAGCACGAAGTGGAAGAGAGGGTCGGACGGTAGGAAGCCGAGGTTCCCGGCTGCTTTCACAACGCAAATTCCGACGACCGGTAGTATAACGAATCGGACACACACCACTCCCACGATAGCCATCGGCTTGATCGTCGACGATAGCAAACCTTGTATCAAGTTGGCTCCTAGAATGAGCGTGATACAGGGGATCGTTGCGTCCCTGCATGCATGAAACTACTTTTACTACTTGGTTACCAGCGTACCAATATAGGATGAGTAAATTATTAAGGGACACATACCCTAACAGTTTAACCGAGTCTTGGATTACCCGTAGTGGAGCACCGGGGCCGATTATGAGGTTTCTCAGCCAGACGATCGTGCCGAAGATGAAACCCAAAATCTGATTGATCAAGTAGACCAAATTGTACTAACATTAGGAAATGGGATGAAAAATTAACACAAAGAACGCATTATATACGTATGGGAAACTTACTGCACCAAGAGTTGGCGGTGCCATGAGCTCTTCCAAAATCGTATGAAGAAATCCTGCAACTTTAACCAACAAAGATGAACTCTCTTTCGGGTTCGGGCTAGTGTCTTGGGGCATATTCTGCAATTGCAGTCATTCCAAAGGCCAATAAGGTCAGCCATTTAGTGGTGTTTTATATGCACCATATAACCAGAACCAAAACATAAACTGTTTTGTTCCGGGGGACGACTACTTACCACTATTATGGTCACTTGCTCTTCACTTTCTCCTTTTAGAAGATGAGTTTCGGGTGTGGCGTCGAAGTTCTTGTTGGCTTGTTTCGAAGCGAATTCTTCAGCTGCTTCAAGTGCTCTCAATTTCAAAGATGACGCTTTTATCAATTGGAAACTGATAGTCCAAATGTAGAAACCACCGAGCTGCAGCCTGCATTGATTGATCACAGTAATTAAACAACTAGTTCATGCAGCCACACGCTTATCGCACATTAAAATTGAGATTGAAACATGAGGTATCATATTACCGCCATGGAGAAAGATGCATACGAAAGTCCAACCGCACTGCAAACGTTACTGTCCCCAAATGGGCGTCCGTCCTCATTACAGATTGCAGGAACTATTATGAGGAGAAGATTTCTCAAGTTCCCTAACTCAACAAGAATGCATTTTCAGTACAGAATAGTTTGTTAGGGACTTAAAATTTAAAGCTGTGTGCCTAAATCAATCTCACCAGATGAATACATGGTAATGATAAGACCCTCCAGATAGGGTTTCGGTTTCAGTATCTTAACCATGATCCACCCAAGAATTCCTCCCACTAGAAAGGTGAGACCAATGTTTACAGGCATAAACCACCTGTGATTTTGATGATCAAATCAACCATGTTCAAACAAAGCCACACATATATGTATATATGCAGAGACAGAGAGAGAAGAGTTGAGTATCTTTACCATGAAATAATGTCTTGGAACGTGACAGTCCTGGCAAGACTTGCAAACATGAGCGAGGGGGTAAACACGACGAACACAATCTGCGTTAAATTACAGAACATATATATGTATGTGTGTAGGCATTAGAGTTTCAGCAACATATATGCAGGACAAAAAAGAAGTGGTGCATTAAGGGAAACAAAGAGTTTAAGTAATCAGTACCCTATTCAAGGATCAGCGGGTGTCTTCTGGGAGAAGTTTGCAGTAATCAGATGCCAAGAAAGCACCCAACAAACTGATCAAAAGCACTTGCAAGATTGGCATGCTAGCCACCTCAAACAATGTCCAGAAACCCATGTTTTAGCCTGTGTTTTCGGATTTTGGAAACTATAAGACAAAAAATGCAAATTTGGCTTCTCCAAAAAATATATATATATATATATATATATTCTTCCTGTATATATGTTGATAAGAATTATTTCTAGCGCCCATCGGAAAGTGTTGGTGAACACCCGAAGCTAAGAGGAATCAAAAACCTGGGAAGTGAATCAGACAAAACCAAAGTTGGAGGGGCCTAATATAATGCTAAAAGTAAAAAAACGTGAATGAATGTGTATAAATATGTGGTTGTGGTGGTGGTGGAGGAGGATGGCAGCGAAGAAAGGCTGGGAAATCCAGAGTTGGCATATGCATGCATGTAAAATGAGCGGGTCATGTCAGGTCAGGCTTTATCTTCCTTTTTCTCTTTCTATGTTGTATTTATACAGTTGGGGTTGATGATTGAATTAGCAGAGGAATGGGAGTTTTGGTCATTGGCATCATGGCTTGCGGGATGCCTTTGCCTTGCCCTTGATTAATGTTAATCATCAGATTTTGTGAAGGACCAGGTCAGAGTAGGGTACCTTTTGTTTTTTTAGGGCTTTTAGGCTAGCTGCCATGTCATGCACGTTCTAATTACTGCTGATCTCTGACCTATGTTTGGACGTTTATAGTAAACAAATTTGAAAATAACTGAATTTGATTTTTACAATATATTCTATATCCATCTAATCTTTTTAGAATATTTATGAGAAAGACACTAAATTTTTATTAAACAGTGTTTAAAATCACAAAACTCAAAATTAACCTAAAAATATAAAAATCAAAATTAATTAAACCAAAAATTGATAACTACAAATTAATTTACTTAATCAAACCAAACTAAACCATACATACTCATAAACCATAATTGTAATTTAGATAGACTAACGTTGGCCTCCAAATTCATGGCATATCAATGCAAGTTTAACTTGACTCGAATTTTTTTATATATTTTAAGTAAAAAATAACTTTTTAATTTCTCTCAAAGTATAATAATAGTAATATATTTGGGTTGACCAAAATCAACGAAATTAAGTTTTTTTTTTTCAATAAGAAGCTTTTGTTTCCAACGTTGCCAAAATTCCTATGAAATTATTCGTATTTTTGTGTGTTTGTAATTTTAGTTTCAAGTATTTATAAATTTGAGAAAAATAGAGATCATTTTGTTGAAAATACAATGCTTTCAAGAATTGATCGATCAAGAACCCAACAAGTTATTTCAATAAAAAAGTAGATGATATTCATATTAAGAGACTCGAGTTCTATCGCTTTGTCTGCAATGTGTATGTATTATCAAAGAGTTAAAAATATTTATAACTAGAAAAAGATCGACCAAAGATAATAAAAAAAACTATTAAGTTATAGAGAGAAAACCACCACCTTCTTCAATCTTAGAAAGTTGTTAAAATTTCTCAAGATATTCCGACCACTGAATATAGTGACTATCTACCCAAGTGATGAATTGTCGTCCACCATTCCTTCCCATTTTCCACTCAACGGTAAAATATAAAATAAAATAAAATTTATGAATTAATAGAAATACAAAAAAAAAACATCCTTAAACGTTAATTAACTGGCATATATCAGGACCATTTTACTCCTAACCAAGCCTACACATGATCTTTTTTCATGTAAATCATTCAAAAGGAATCCGTGTCGTGCATTTTGCAGCTCCCCGCGTCCAATTGATCTATGGAATTATTACACTTTATTTTTGGTTGACCTTTCGGTTTTTTAGAGTTTTGTTTTGATTAATATAAACTGACTCACGTCACACATTTTACATAAATAAAACCTCAAACTCAAAACCTACTTAAATAATAATAAGTTGCTTATCACTTGAACCAACCTGTTGGTAGAATTATTAATCTCTGATTTGCCAATATATAGTATACCAATATTTTAAGGTCTTTCTTTCAAAATTGGAGACGGCTCTCTCTAATCTCTTCCTTGTTTCTTTGTGTTCTTTCCGGTTGCCATTGTCAATATCAATGTCGTGTCTAACGCTAATCGGATCATTTTGTGTATAAAAATCGATGGCTAATGTTGTGTAATTAACGTATGTTGTCGGCGCCGCCGTATCTAATTACAAGTTACACTAGCTTAGAAAAGAAAGCAAAAAGAATATTAGTACTATTTGTTTTTGAGTTCAATAAGGACTGGTCTCTAACTGTGAATTGAATTGAATCCTTTAGCTTTTTATTTTATTTTATAATTTGATGTTAAATTGAGATTGGCAAATAGATGATGCGTCAACTCTTGTGGTTTCGTTTTCACTGATCCAATCCAGCAACAGCAGTCTCCTCCGTCATGCTTGTCGGCTGCTTCAAATAAAAGGACCCCAATTATTCGCAATTCACGTCATGATGTTTGTATTCGGTAAGCTGGTAAGCTGCTATAACCAATTACCACCGCCATTCGTCAAAGATGAAAAATAATAAATCGGTCCCAGTGGCATTTATTCATTATTTTTAGCGTTCATACGTGCGTTTGATGACAATTAAACAAAAAATCAATTTTGATCAATGAGCGTTTGCCACAACAACCTTAGAAAATAATTCTTTTTAAAAATGCTTTTAGGACGAAAATAATGCAAAATAAGTAGTTTTTCCGTTGAAAATTTTTAGTTTGGTTTGAAATATGTTTTTCAAAAGTTGAAATTTATAATTTTAATTTTTTTTTATCAATTTCTACTTAAGGGGAGGGGGAAGAAAAATTTACTCATACTGGGTCTAGAACCCACAACCAAGGAAAGGAGAGGTGTTAATTGAAAGCTTTTAACCACTTGTTTTAAAGGTTGTTGACATAACTTTTAAATTTTTTAAAAAATACTTTTAAACAAAATTACCCATTTATCATCGTTTATATCACCGATTTTTTTATAATTTTAAAAATAAAATCTAAAATAGACGTTTTATATACTTAAAATTATTTTTATAGCAATATCAAATACTTAAATTTAAACAAAATAATTTAAAAATACTTTTTAAAAACACTTATCAAAAGCACTTTCTTACCGCAGTTATCAAAAGCATTATAGAATTGCTTTTTGAAAAGTGTGACAGTGCTTTTGATAATTGTTTTCAAAAAGTACTTATGTATTGTTTTAATTTAATTATGAGTGTTTGGTATTTGCCGGCAAAAGATGTTTTATGCGGATAAAAGTTTATTTTGAATATTGTTTTTAAAAATATAAAAGAATTGGTGATATAAATGAAGATAAGAGTGATTATACTCAAAAATATTTTTGAAAAAAACTAGAAATTTTGGCTTCTTAAAAAGCACTTTTCAAACAAAAGCTGAAAGTACTTTTAGCCTGAAAAGCTAGTTGTTCTTCGTTGTTTTTTACTTTAAAAATACTTTCGAAAAACACTAAAGAACGAGACCATGTGTTCAATGAGATTTTTTTTTAAAACAAGCAAATGTTTAATTAAAATATTTAGAGAATTTAATTTAAAAAATTAATGACCGATATAAATTTTTTAAAAATTGAAATGATTAAATAAATTTCTTTAAAATAAATAAAAAAAATTTACTTTTTCAAATTCTTAGGGACAAAGCCCAATACTTTTTTTTCTACTTTAACTCAGTACATCTTATACTCCACCTTGTAGCTCTACCCAATTCACTATACATATTCTAATGGTTAAAGTACAACATCAATCTCAGTGGTATTACCAGAAACACGTTTAAGTCCATTGATCTCACAAAATAGCTTTGGGTATTTCAACAATATTAGTGAGTCCATATAATGTCTTATTTGGGTTAGGCTGAGATAAGTCAAATTGTGGACTTCAACTTAATGTCTAAAGCTCACTTGTGAAATGATTTGATTAATAATGTTGAGAATGTCATTTCCTAAAGACTTCTTTCTAAAAAGCTTTTTCTTTCTCTTCTCTTTAAAATAACCAAAAGCCTACTTTTTTCTCTCTTTCGGCGGCCCGTTGTCGGTCTCCCTTCTTCTTGTTTAGCCTTCAATAGATTTTTTTCCTTTTTTTTGTTTTTTTACAGATCTTGTTTCGATGCTACTCTCTCTATTTAGGTGTTTCGTTGGAAAGTTTTTTTCCTGACTCTGTAGCGACGTCTTCTTTCTGTAAAGTTCGAACCTACGGATTGTCTTCATATTTTTTAAAATTTAGTTTAAGAAGAATTTCTTTTGAAAATTTTTGTTTTGAAAACAAAGAAGATTTGGAGTCTCTACAGGCCATTTGGTTAAGGTGGACCGGACACTATAAAGAAGAGATTCATTTTGAAAGGGTTCGGAAGTTGGTTACGTGTAGGGAAGGATTAACACCCACATCACGCCTGAAAATCGGTACAAAAATATTTGTTGCTTTTAAATGGATGGAAATAATTGAAATTTAAATTGAATTTAATTAAACGTACTTTGAGAATTGACCTTAATACAACAGGCTTTATCAAATCGGTGGGTTCGAATTAATGGGACATTTAATTAATAAAGATGACGATGCATCGGACCATAGATTAAACCAACATCAAATAAGTCTGACTATCGTGTTAATTTATGGTTCGTATCTCGTACGTCACCTTTATGCATCGTGCAAACATTTAAGATATGATGTTATGATTTGTCGACTTTTAATCATCATTTACCTTGGGACGGTAAGGATTAATTCAAATATTTGGTCAACATCCTTTAAGCCAAGACTGTTACGACACAAATATCGAAATTAATAGATACCCCCTTTTTAGGGTTCAAATTAATTACCATGCAATCAAAATATTGGAAGTCATATGAATGACAATTATAAATGCATGTCACATAAGAGCTCAAAATAAACGCCCTAAAGTCCTAACCTAAAAGGGGCCCAAATTATGAAAGTTCAAATAGTGATCTAATTATTAACTAGGTGAGTCTCATATTAACCCTAAATTAATTAAACCTAAAAACTAGAAAACCCTAATAATTTATGGATTATCTTGAATCATGATAATTAAGTGGATTAATTTAAAACTAGTATCCCAATGCACCCCGAAGGCATGGACAAAACCACTTTTGTGACCATGTGGGACACTTTTTTCTACAAGGTGATGCCTTTCGGGTTGAAGAATGCCAGGGCAACTTATCAAAGAGCCATGATGACCTTGTTCCATGACATGATGCATAAATAAATTGAGGTGTACGTGGACGACACGATAGCCAAGTCTCGGACCGAGAATGAGCACATCTAAAATTTGCGAAAACTCTTTCGAAGGCTAAGAAAGTACCAATTGAAGCTCAATTCTGCCAAATGCACCTTCGCAGTTACATCCGGGAAGCTTTTGGGTTTTTTGGTGAGCTAGAAAAGAATTGAAATCGACCCCAATAAGGTGAAATCAATCCAAGACCTCCCACCGCCTCAAACTCAAAAGGAAGTCCAAGGATTTTTGGGAAGGCTGAATTACATTTCTATGTTCATATCCCAACTAAACAATAAATGTGATCCCGTCTTTAGATTACTCCTAACTGACCGATAAATGTTATCCCTTCTTCAGATTTCTCAGTGCATTTGGCAGAATTTCAATAGATCCATATAAGCAAGTGGCGTGATACAACATATACTGCCTAAGTCACTTAGTAGCCCATACCAAGGCACAACATAACTTTTGGATCAATGGGTGTCGTGTTTCACACTCGGTGAACCTCTTTCTTAAGTAATAAATCGTCATTTCCTTCTTGCTAGATTCATCGTGTTGTCCCAACACACATTCCATAAAATTCTCAAAAACTGTCAAGTACAGGATCAACGGCCTATCCAGCACCGGTGCTACTAGGATCGAAGAGTTGTTCAAATACTTATTGATATTTTCTAGTGCTTCTTGACAATCTTCATCACAAATTCTTGGATTATTCTTTCAAAGTAATCTAAAGACTAGATCACATTTATTGGTTAGTTGGGAGATGAACAGAGAAATGTAATTCAGCCTTCCCAAAAATCCTCAAACTTCTTTTTGAGTTTGAGGCAGTGGGAGGTCTTGGATTGCTTTCTCCTTATCAGGGTCGACCTCGATTCCTTTTTTGGCTCACCAAAAAACCCAAAAGCTTCCCGGATGTAACTGCGAAGGTGCATTTGGCAGAATTGAGCTTCAGTTGGTACTTTCTTAGCCTTCAGAAGAGTTTTCACAAATTTTGGATGTGATCCTCCTCGGTCCGAGACTTGGCTATCGTGTCGTCCATGTACACCTCGATTTCTTTATGCATTATGTCATGGAATAAGGTCACCATGGCTCTTTGATAAGTTGCACCGGCATTCTTCAACCCGAAATGCATCACCTTGTAGCAAAAAGTGCCCCACATGGTCACAAAAGTGGTTATGTCCATGCCTTCAGGGTGCATTTTAATTTAAAGCTAGTATTCTAATGCTTGTCAACTACGTGAATTTTAAGTTGGTTTTGTCCAAGCCTCTTCATTAATTTTTTCCAAGCACGTAGGTTGCTCGAATCTAATTTGGGATTAGGTTTCGATCATTCATACAGTTTATATTAAGATCCTGCACGATTTTTGAAAGTATGCATTAGGAATGAAAAGGGATATCTTATGATGTGAACAAATAATAAATAAATATCCATTTTCTTGAAAGTAGATAAAAGTGACATAGCTGCCATTTTACAAAAGATAAACGTTACTTTCGAGCAAAAGTAACGAGATTTTTCTGGGCATGTAATACCCTAAAATTTACTAAGTTGATTAAGGGTCATTTAGTACTAAGATAATAGCTTAAAAGCTAACTTAGTGACTAAAATGACAAAAATGAAAAAGTTAGGATTTATTTAATTATGGGTTTTGGAAAGGAAATTTCTAAGGTTTAAAGGTATCATGTGATAGATAGTGAATTGAATAAGGTTTTCTTAAATTTTGGTTGAATTTCAAGGAAAATTGGAATGGTAATTGAAGTTTAAAATGTTAGTGACCAAAATGTAAATTCTGAAAATTTTATGGCTAAATTATAAACTTTGGAAAAGTTTGGGGACTAACGTTGTAATTTCCTAAAAGTTAAGGGGTTTTATTTCATAAATAAATAGATCACCTAAGGGTGTGGATCGAATGTGAAGATTTTGGTTAGATATGATATTTCGATTATTGGGAAAATCGCAGTTAAAGTTTAAGTGGAATTCAGATACCCGAATCAAACTGGAAAATTTTGAAATTTTTCCATATGATAGAGAAAGCTTATAAAAGTCATTTCCAAGTGTTGGAAATATTTTTAGTTTGATTCAAGATGAATCCTACAATTTAGTTATGAGTAAAGGATTATTTATCGGTATATTAGATCGAATGAAAATTTTGGAGACTAATCCAAAAGCTATGGAAAAGTCATAAAATGTTATTTTATGAATATTTTATTATGGTTGGGCGAATTCTAACTAGATTTAGTTAGATTTTAATGGAATGGCAATTTGGAAACAAACTAGTAAATAAAGAATAGTTGGAGGGCAAATTGGTCATTTGGCTCCAATGGCAATTTTGAAATATTTAAAAATTTATAAGGGTAATTTTGGAAATAGGAAATGGAAGATTAAATCTTGGCCCTCGATTGATGATAAAATCAATCTCAACCATTAGATAAAAAGGGAAAATTGTGATTTCACTATTAAATGAATTTAATATTCATTTAATAGATATATGTTTAAAATGTTCATCTTTTCCAGCCTTGAAACGTCGAGAAAGAGGGGAAAGAAGAAGAAAATTTTCCAAGCTCGATTTAAGCCTGAAACTCGGTTTTCAGGTAATCTCTTCAACTACAAAGTTGTTCTACTCTTCAAGCTCTATCTTTTGATATCAATAATTCATGGAATACATGCTTGGTTGATGAAAATTTTCATGAGAAAGAAATTAGGGTTATGGATCAAATTGGGGCTTTTGAGATTTTATGATTCCATGATTGAATTCAAGTTAGAATTAAGCTAGTATGATGTTAAAATCATGATATTGAGTTGGGATTTAAGTTTTACATGTTTTGATTTTTATAAAGATGATTAGTGTTTATGGATTCAAGTTTAATTTAGGGTTTGTGATGTTGAAATAATGATCTAATAAGCTTGAATTGTTGTTTGGAAGTAAAACCCTAAGTTAAATTGTGTAGGGACCATTTCGGCAAATTGAAAAGTTGAAGCACCAAATTTGAATTTTTAGAATTTGGAGTGTATTTATGTTATTAATGGTGTTAGAGACAAGAAAATAAAGTTAGAATGCTAAATTGATGTTGAATTGAATTAGTGACCATTTTGACAATTTGTCAAAGTTAAGTGACCAAATTGAAATTGAAGTTTTGTATGGGGATAGATCTGATTTTTAGTTGTAATTATGGAATTAAGGTAGTAATGTTGAATTGAGGACTAATTTGCAAAGTTAAGAAGCTTGAATCCTTATCTTTGCATTTTAGTGACTATTTCGGTAAAGAAGGAAAATTAAGGAGAATTATTGTGAATAATTATTTGATGAATAAGGTCATAAGATGGTGGGTTAAAGCAAGTAATTGGACTAAATTGAAAAGTAGAGAAGTAAGGAAAAGTTAGTATAAAAGTTGAAGTTGTTTATGGAAGCTGTGTAGAAAAACTAGTTTATGGCAATAACTTTGAAATTTCACCATAAATTCTAAAAAAATGGTTAGATAGTGAATTTTATACTGATGTAAAGATTTGTTCGTCTAGTTTCGTGTCCAACAAACGGAATCTGATTTCGAGTTCTGAGTCAAAAGATATGAATTTTTAAGTGACGAAAGGTCATAAAACAGAACACCAGTCTGTTCCAAATTTCATCACTGTAACTGACTTTGAAAATTCGCCATAAACCGTACAAGTTGAATTTGGGCTATTAATTTATATGGTTGAAAAGCTTATTGAATCTAGTTTCTTTTAGAACAAATGGAGTCGAATTTCGAGTTATAGATTATTTTATAGAAATATTTCTTCGAAGGTACTGCAAACTGCCAGAAAATGAGAATTGATACACTTTGTATCTAAGGTTGATTAGTATGCTTGAAAGGGGTTAATGGAAGTTCAAAGTGGTCACTAAGGACCACAATGAATTTTTGAACAATACAAGGAAGAAAGGAAAACGTTTGGAGATTTTTTATTCGAATGATTATTTTGAACAATTTGTCTAAGATAGTGTTAGATTGGGATCTAACAAATATTTTACTTATTTGAATTATGAAGTTAAGTTCGAATCAAGGGAGGTTCGAGGTACAATGAAGGAAAGAATCAAAGAGGACTTAGTGAGGCATACTAATAAATGGCCCATGTGAGTGCAATGCATGCATAACATTATACATGGATGTTTCATACATCACCAGTAGGACTTGCGATGAGTCTACCTGGTTTATATATTGTCATGATATTTATGTCACTGATCATATATTTGTCATATTTTAAATATGTCAAAGGTTGTAAATAAATGCATTGATCACTAGTCATTGATGATGGTATAATATGAATGTTATTTCGGCTATGAACTGTTAAATGTTGATATATATTGATATATGTTGCCATTGATGACTTAAATGATGAAATAAAGCCAAATGTATGATATAGAGGTTCGATGGTATAGTTGGATATCCATAGGGTCATAAACAGCTGTATAAATATTCTAAGCACTTCAGGTAAAGTGAAAATATTATAAATATTCATTGAGGAGTATACTTATGCATGGTTTGAGTATACGGACTTACTACGGGTGCTAAACACTTCGGTGTAATTTCATAAAAACTCAATGAGGGATATATTGTATACTCCGATAAGTATACAGAAGCACTTCAGTGCTAAGCACTCCCGGTAGAGTGCAAATAATATACATACTCAAGAAAGGTTGGGTATGAGGGGATGACTCGTGTACATAGAATCTCTTAATTCGATACCTTGGGCTAAATAAATTAAAAAGAATAAAAAAGAAACAATAAGATAAGCTTGAAAGCTTGCAGATAGAAATGGGAAAAATGTATTAGTAAGCATTGAAAGCTTATGGATGGAATGGCAACGGTATTGGTAAGATCTAATCTTATCACTTTGATATACACATTTATTTATGTTAACGATAATATAATGGTAAGGTGGTCATATGCATTGTTAGTCATTAATATTGATATTATGACAATTGCACTTGAATTCGAATTATTGCCTCACTAAATAAATACTTAGCGTGTAACTGTGTTACACGTAGGAAAGAAGAAATGGTTGGAGTAAGAAGCATAAACGGACATCATCAATCAATAACATGTACATTAGTATCAGTAAGATATCTTTTAACACTGTTTGATATTTACTTGTTGGCATGTATATTAAAATGATATGTCTGCTCTGATAGAATTTGTATTTTATGTGGTATCTGGATGAATTTTAAGTCAGGTAGTTTTTAGGCAGTTTCATTAATTATATAAAGTCAAATTAAATTAATAAGTTAATGCCTGAAATTAAACTCGATTTGAAGATTAAAATATTATGTTTAAACTATACGCTATTAACTACATTTGTAAATAGAAACTAAATATATTGTAATATTTTTAGAAGAATCAAAATTTTTACCGAGTTACAAATGTAGAGGGTTTTACAAATGTTTTGTGATATCTCAGACTCGTATTCAGATATGAATACGAGAAAGGGGTATTACAGGGCATTACTTTGATTCAGTACTAGAAACTACAACAGCTCCATATAGGTCTAATTGTCGAGCTTTTCACCTGGGCAGCATCGGCGAATCTTGGCCCAAAGCTAGTTAGTCTTGTCGTCATCACAGATCATATTCACATCTATCTCTTTCAAGGCCTCGCGGATCAATTCTTCCTAGAGGCATCTTTCGCCTTCTCGGCTCGCTTCTTGGACTTCCAACTCGGGGTTTCGGATCCCACCGGATATGAAAATGCCATCAAAATCCGCATAGGTTATAGGGGCCCAAGAATGTCTTTCCCTCTAAGCCAAGCCTTCATTTGCTCTTGTCTCTTCCTCCATTCTTGTCTTTTCTGTAGAAAATTGGGCCTATAACCGAGTCCAAAACGGTCGACCTTATGGATTACACTAATAGGTTGAAGGCGTCCTTGCAGACTTCTTCCCAAGCCTCTTTTCTTCCTCGCTCCTCTTCCTAGGGTCTCAAATACCACCATCTTAGTGCAATTTGATAGTTTAGGATAGGGAAACTGGCTTCCTTAGCGAAAAAGTTTGCATTGACAAATTCTAAAGCCCTAAAAGCACATTCTATTTCCTCTTTATCGGTATAGATATATGGTGTATCCGAAGTCACCGAAGCGATGACGTTTTGCTTGGCATTCACTGTGACCAATTTTCCTTCAATGACAAACTTTAATTTTTGATGAAGCGAAGATGGGATAGCACCGGCCGAATATATCCACGGTCTTCCTAACAGACAATTATAGGATGGTCGGATGTCCATAACCACGAAATCAACCATATATTTGGCAGGGCCAATGAGCAAGGGTACTTCTATCTTTCTGACCACATTTTGTTGAGTCCCACCAAATGCACGCACAGTGTTATGACAGGGTTTTATGTGTGAATTGTCGATCAGTAACCGTTGTAAAGTGGCCAGCGATATAACGTTCAAAGTGGAGCCATTATCAAGTAGCACCCCCGGTACCATGTAACCCTTACAATGAGTGGTAATGTTTAAGGCCTTGACAGACCCTTTACCTTTTCCTGGTATTTCATCATCACTGAAGGTGCTGAAATTATCGACGGTGATGTGGCCAATAATTCGGTCCAATTTCCTAACCGATCTATCATTCGTGATGAAAGTCTGATTCAAAACCTTCAACAGAGCGTCGCGATGCTTTTTAGAGTTTAGCAAGAGATCGAGTACCGAAATCCGAGCTGGCTGTTTTTGAAGCTGTTACATGACATTATATTCAATTTGTTTCAATAATCTTAAATATTCTTGAGCTTAGGTTTCTGTGACCAGTTCTTTAATCTTCAGAGGCAGCTCTTCTCCGAACATCTTCTTAGGACAAGTCCTGACTTTCTTGTCTTTTTCCTCTTGTTCTTCTGGCACCCTCAAATTTTCCAGAGAATATCATCGACCACTCCTTGTTAGATGCCCCACATCGTTTGCCTCTATAGTATTCAGTTCCGAAGGCCTTCCTTGAGCGAGCTTTGTCTCAATCGCCACCTTCTCCCTCTCTTGTGAACTAGAGGAGCCTGGTATTGAAATGCTTGTCGTGTAATTCCAAGGAACCATCTGTGTATCCTTGAAAGGAAATGATTTTAGGGTAGCGATTATAATCTTGGGAGCCACCTTTGGCGCATTTGCTTCACTTGGATTGAGACCGAGAAAAAATGGTTTTTTACACTGTACTTGGTGTCTTGAGCGTTCGACGCACAGGCCTCTAATTCCCTCATTCTTGTCTCTTTTTCAAAGAACTCGATCTCTTTGTTATCCATCCTAGTTTGTATCAACTGACAGAACTCCTCAAAATTCTGAATCTTATGATCCTTCAATTAATGATACTCACAATACGAGCCACAACCTTCTTTCACGATCACCATTCCCCGATCGATGAGGCGTTCCATACACAATTGTTGGAAAACCCACCTCAACGGAGATTGGACTTCGGACACATTCACCCTAGCTTTTTTGGCATACTTACCTTCAATAGCATTCACGCCCTAACCTCCATGATTTTGTAGGGGGTTCTTGGCTGTGTTCAGCTCACCCAATTGTAATACCTTGGTCGAGATCATATTTTGGACAAACTTCTTGAACGCTATGCAATTTTCAATCGAATGCCCTGAGACATCAGTATGGTATTTGCAATGGGCTTTGGGGTCGTACCACACAGGGTAAGGTGGGTTGAAGGGTGTGACGTGATAAGGCCAAAATAAATATGCCTTATACAATTGTGAGTAAAGCTCCTTATAAGAGATTGGTAACAGAGTGAAAGACCTGTTCTCCCATTCCTTCTTAGGTCCCCTATCTTCCCTCTTGTTGAAGTTCTGGGAGTTCCCCGCTGTAGCTTGGGGCTGGGAGATAGTGTAGTTCTTAGCAGCCTCAAAAGTGTTGGTATTGTTAACCTCGTGGTCCTTCTTCTTGTACTGTTTGCGTGAATGATCCCATGCATCAATTCTCTCACTTTTAACGACAACCTCAATACGTTCTCCAGTCATTAGCATCTCCGTAAAATTGCTAATAGGATTACTGATCAAACGATCATAGAGTGTCTCTTTTAGCGTATCTATGAACATCATAGAGATCTCATGCTCATAAAGTGGTGGCTGAACTTGTGCCGCCACGTCACGCCACCTCTGAGTGTACTCTTGGAGGCTTTCATTACGTCTTTGCTCCATCCATTGCAACAGAAGTCAATTAGGAACCATATATGTTATGTGTTTGTACTGGTCGATGAAGGCTTTGTCCAAATCCTTCCACGACTTGACTTGAGCTCTGGTTAGCTGGTTGTACCACCTTGAAGCAGATCCTACCAAACTGTCTTGAAAGCAGAGAGTCAGGAGCTTCTCATTGTCAGTGAACCCGACCATTTTCTGACAAAACATGACAACATGTGCAGTGGGGCAGGTCGTTCTATCAAACTTCTTGAATTCTGAGGTCTTGAACTTGTGCGGGATTTCCACGTCTAGGAGCAAACTGAGCTCCATAGCATTCAACCCATAGGAACCATCCTCATCTTCCTTTACTCAGAATATTTCCTCAAGATTATTCGGGTATCTTCCAACTGCTTTGAGAATTATGCTTTCATTTGATTCAGTTTTTCCAACTCATCAAGATTTGGGATTCTATCCCCACTATTCTCGATATTCCTGAAAGTCACACCTAGCTGGGCTTGGGTAGATGCACCAACATGAGAGGAATATCCCCTTTGTCGAGGGTTCGATGAAGGGTCCACAAAGAGAGGGTCCTTAAAGATTAGGGCATAAGGGCGGTCCCCAAAGCTTTGGGCAGGATTCTCAACAATTTCTTTCTCTCTCGGGTCTTATCCTAGATAGGATTACGGCATCTGAGATATTTCTCTCATCATATCTTGTTGGGACTTGAGGATGGTGTTCCTCAATTCTTGATGTGTTCGTTCTAATTGACCTCTCAGACCAGCTTCCAATTTTGCAAAACTTTCCTTCATTTGCCTTGTTCGTAAGCGAGTGTAGTATGGGTGTAGAATGATTGTAATTTAAAGAACCAAAATGCTATATTTTTATCTGAAATAAAAAGCTTTTTAATAAAATTTAGCAATTAAATAAAGTATGCAAATAAATGTGTTATGTATGAATGCAAAAAGTGACATTGAGTTTGGCAAATATAATCGTTAAACGACTTTCATTAAAGGAAGCATTGTCTTGTTACAATAATTAGAGAAAACCAACTACGCATATAATCTTAAGATAGCGCCTAGGTCGACGATCTCCCTCAAGATCCAAACAATTCTTTCTCCTTCCTCGGATTCATTGTCCACGCAGTCATGAAGCTCGGCAGCATCTTCCGCTAGAAACTGTATCTTCTGGGTGACTTCTTGCATCTGAGCCATCCATTGTGCCAATTCCTGCTCTTGCCTCCAAATAGTGTGAGAAACGAACTGTAGTTTCTCAAAGTCAGCCTCTGATACACTTGGACCGCTTCCCTAAAGCTTGTTATATGGTCCTTGAGTTACTGAACTTCGACTTCTAAATCTTTGACACGAGCCTTCAAATCTTGATTCTCCGAGCTACTAGCTTTTAACTTGCTGGTTGAACCATTGTGCTTGAAGAGAGACCTTTCCAAGCATTTTACTTGAACTCTTAATGCTTCATTTTGGCGTCACTCCTTTTCAAGCTGCCTTGAGTGAGAAGTCTGTAGGTTCTCCATTTCTCCTGTCAAAGTAAGCACTTGGTCCTTGTGTTCGTAACACTTCCTATTGTAATTTTCAGTTCTCGCCTTCTCCTCTTTGAGTTGGAGGTCCAACCCTTTGCTTGGTCCATCCTTTGCAACTATCTTGCTCCTTTTAACCTTTGCAGTCTTTAGATTTCCTCCTTTTCCAACTTAAGTTCAAGTTCTAATTCATCTTTCTTTCTTTGCAGACCCTTAATCACTCCCTCGAACTGTGTTTTGTCCAACTCAAAGTCAAACCTTTCTTGATTGGCTTTCTTCTCGAGCTGAATATACCTCATTTGTTCCTCTTTGAGTTGCTTCCTCATCAAGTCAGCCACAGTGAGAAACGTAGACAATCTATCCTCCGCAAACCACCTATCATTGGGGTTCAATTAGGGAACATTGTAGTTGACACGATTGAATCGTCACTCTTTGTACTCGGGGGTGACCATGTTAGGAGTATTCATAATCCTTATCCACCTTTAATTGTTCCAAGATGAAGAAGCGTTATACACCACCCCTTTATAACCCTTCTCTTTCTCGTAGTCCATGTTGAACTCGTTCAACCCTTTCGTGGCTGACACAAACTACTTTGAACCATAATATCTCAAGACCAAAAGGGGTGCGTAAGCTGTGTGCTCCCAAAGACCAAGTAAAGGTACCCAAGAGTGCTTCCCGCATCTATAGAGGATATTCCTTGCCGATAGCCACGGAGCCATCCAAACTAAGTCTTTCTCCTTTAGATTTCAGATAACATCTAGCCAAACCTCTTTAGGTCTTCTCGTCGGCCAATCCCCCTTTAGCATGAATTCTCCTAATGGAGATAACTTGTCGTCATAGATAGGCCTTGAGAAGTTGACATCAAAGTAAAGATGAATGTAAAACCAAACGGTCAAAAGCTATGGGTAACCCCGGAAGCAACCCCTACCGTGTTCTCTACAAAACCTCAATGACCAAAAAATCTCTAACATAATTACGGGTACTGAATTGGTCCCGCTACCCAAACGATCAAACAAATCCAAAACTGATGGGTCAATAAGCCCTAATGCTTTAGGAAATAGCACCAACCCATAGATCAAAAGTGCAAATAAGTCCCGCTGAACTCGACCCACAGGATGCACCGAAGCTAAGACCAAAATTCATTCCCGCTTGAGATACTCATTCTTGTTCCATGTTGTAACTTGATTGTCGACCCAAGATGGCAAGGTGTTTGAGAACCTACCAAGCTTGCCCCGGAAAGATTTGTTCTTGTTCGGTTTAGAGTAGACTCAGCTCTCATTGATCTTCTTGCAATTCACAAGGGCTTGATATTCTTCAATGGTCGAGGTTAAATCAAAGTTGCCAATTGTGAAACACTGTATGCTGGATTCCAAAACCCTACCAAGGCTTGAACTAGTGACTGGTTGACCGAAACATCTAACAAGTATGCAATGTCGCCATACTCATCTTTGAAAGCATTTCTTGTCTCAGAATCTTAACCATTCCATACTAACCTCAATTTAGATACATCATTAAATTCTATGTTCATGAAAGTTTCAGGTAACATTGTTGACCTAAACCCGGTAGAAATACTATCCTCGTCATGAAGTTGCTCTCCTTCTAACCATATTTGTACATCAGAATTTTTCTCATCATTGCTACGGATCAAATTTCCCATTGACCTAGCCCTTAATTTCATATTATTTCCTTACTCAATGTGCTTTTCATGATATGACAATACATGCAAAAATAAAAAGGTAGAAAGAAAAAAAAAGCAGAAAACAAGAGGAGTGCCAGTTAGTTAAAGGATAAGCAATAAATTCGAAAATGAGAAAAGATAAATGCAAATAGAACAAATAAGTAAAAGACAAACACACAAAGAAAACCCTAACCACATGAATTATAATTCGCTATGGTTATTCGCATGGCTCTAATAGGGTGGACTTTCTAGATTTTCACGCATGGGTTCGGTTCTAATTAAGGGTATCCGAACCTATCTTATTACCTACTAAGGCAACAAGAACCCCAGTTCTGGCCCATTACAAGCTTGCGAATTGGATTTAGTTCAAGGGAAAGCACAACCTAGTAACGTGGAGGGTTGCTCACGTGTCAAAGGCATGGATTCTGGAAGTGAATTACCGACCCGTGGAGGGCTACTCATGTGCGTATATGGCGTTTCACTCCAACTTAAGGGACGGAGCTCGGGTATAGAGCTTGATGAACATGGTGCATCACATATCGGTGATTCCTTATAAATTAAATAAAAAATTAATCCGAATACCACCAATTATCAAAGCCCGTGCAATAATGTCACATTTTCAAGAAAGAATCGACCTCACTAAAGTCAATTAAAATTCCAACAATTTTCTATTATTAAAAGCAACAAATATTTTCTTGGCTTAACTCTCTCTTTTTATTTTATAAAAACAAAGTTCATCATCCCTAGTGGAGTCGCCATGCTGTAGCGACGCCTTTTTTTTGTTAAGTTCGAAGCTACTGGTTGTCCCCATATTTTTTGAAATTTGGTTTAAGGAGAATTTCTTTTGAAAATTCTTGTTTTGAAAACAAAGAAGATTTGGAGTCGCCACCAGCCACTTGGTTAAGGTAGGTAGGACACCATAAAACCAAAGATTCATTTTAAAGGGTTCGGGAGTTGGTTACGTGTGGGAAAGGATTAGCACCGCCATCACGCCTAGAAATTGGTACCAATATATTTGTTGCTTTTAAATGGACAACAATAATTGAAATTTAAATTGAATTTAATTAAGTGTACTTAATTAAGAATTGACCTTAACGCAACGGACTTTATCAAATTGGTGGGTTCGAATTAATGAGATATTTAATTAATAAGGATGACGATGCATCGGACCATAGATTAAACCGAAATCAAATAAGTCCGATCATGTTTAATTTATGGTTCAATCTCGTCACGTCACCTTTATGCATGGTACAAACATTTAAGATATGATGTTATGATTTGTCGACTTTTAATCATCATTTACCTTGGGATTTGTAAGGATTAATTCAAATATTTGGTCAACATCCTTTAAGCCGTGACTATTGCGACAAATATCGAATTAACAAATACCCCTTTTAGGGTTCAAATTAATTACCATGCAATTAAAATATTGGAAGTCATATGAATGACAATTATAAATGCATGTCACATAAGAGCTCAAAATAAACACCCTAAAGTCCTAACCTAAAAGGGCCTAAATTATGAAAGTTCAATTAGTGATATAATTATTAACTAGGTGAGTCTCATATTAACCATAAATTAATTAAACCTAAAAACTAGAAAACCCTAATAATTTATGGATTATCTTGAATCATGATAATTAAGTGGATTAATTTAAAACTAGTATCCCAATAAGCCAAAGATACTATTTAAAAATTAGTCAAATTAATCAATCATGAATTTAAAACTTCTCACTTATGTTCAATGTCAATTTTATCCTAAAGGGTAATTAAGATTAAGAAATGTTTAACTAATTTAATGAATTTAACATTTATCCCATTATGCCAAGGGTAATTTAAATTCACTGAACTAGTTTGAACCTTAAGTCTAACTAGGGCTCTAAAAGACTGACCCTAAATTTAATTTAATCAATTTAAAGATTGTGCCCCTATAAGCCGGGCGCACACTTTAAATTAATTAAATTAAATTACCTTAAACTAATCTAAAAGCTTATCCTAGTAAAAAAACTAAACAAAAAACAACAACACCAAAAGCAAACTAAACTATGTACACATAAATAAAAAAAACAAATGTATATATACTTATATATAAATATCTTCATTTAAACTATACATCATGTAACATGTAAAACAAGTAATATTCATTAAAACCATATATTATATATACATATACATATATTCATTAAAACCATATATTATATATAAAGAAAACAATGTATTATATATTATGTATAACCATAGACTATATAAAATAAGCCATATATCATGCATTATATAAAAACTATATATTACCTATTATATAAAATTCATACATATTATATACATGTCACATTTGCATTTAACATACTCTCATCATAATAAAAAGCTAAAAATAATGACTGTAATAAAAGAAAACTAAATTGCAGTGTTAAAATTAAATAAATATATACGTAAAAGACAATACAGCAAAGATTATGAAAACTCAGGGACTACAACGGGGATTTAGAAAGGCAGAAACATTTTTATGCGATTATCAAAGGGCGGAGGGTTTAAAAGAGAATTAACCCATTTTTAAAAGGGGGTCGGGGCGTAATTATCAAAGGCGAAATGACTTAAAAGATTGGGTTAAAGGGTGGAGGGAGTTACTTTGTAAATAGACCATTTTTAAAATATGTTTTGGATATAAAACCCACTTTGATAACTCTTTTGTGCCTCTTTTTCCCCTTTTTAGAACCGGTATCCCTTTTAGGAAACCCCTTCTCTCTAAAGTTGATGAACACGCCGCCGCGTTCATCGCTAGACCCAGAAATTGGCCTTCATTTTCAGAATTCGGTGACTACCCCAAAATTTTAAAATTTACCTTTTTTACACTCCCGAAACCAGATTCAATCGCTTTTAGTGAAAAAAGCTTTTCCTCATTCTTTTGCAAAAACCAGAAACACAAACCCTCTTTTGTTAAAAATCAAAATCAAAATCAACCTCTTTTCGATTTTCTCTCCCATCAACTCACCATGCACAGTCCTGAAGGGGTCAGAAGGCTTATCGCCGGAGGAGAATAGCAACCGGCGTGAGGAAGACTTAACATCCGAAGGTAAACAAATCTAAACCCGAACTTGTGTCCTTATGATACTTTGAAATGAAAAGGAAGAGGAGGAGATTACCTCTGAACTTTATTTTTCTTTTTGCCTCTATTCTCTATTACTTTGAAATTCCAGAATTTCAGTCTCTTCTATTTTTATAATAGCTTTAGAGTTTCATATTTATACCATTGATATTACATGTTTTTAGGAAAAATAGAAAATACAATCGGAAACTCCTATTGGCTGTTGTGTTTCTTGGTCGAATTCATGTGTATTTCTACTATGGTTGGTGCATTTCTGATTTTGCCAATTAATTCCCTGCGTTTTTGGTGCGTTCGTCCTTTCTAACATTTTTTCCCTTGATTGTTATGCTGCCGTGGCTGTTTCTGAGGATAGGGGACCAGAGGGGGAAATCGCAACAGTTGGTGATCCTTTCGGGCGATGTGGCGATCTGAATGGTCTGAGAAAGCTAAAGAGACAGACAGTGTTGCATACACGCGAGTGAAAAAGGCGGAGAGCTGCACGTGGGCGCGTGCGGGATCTGAAAGGGCGCCAATCGATTGCATCTGGACCGTTAGATCAAAAGTTGATCTAACGGTGAGGGTTGGGCTGCGGATGGGATGAAGAGCCTTAGATTAGGGTTTCTGTAAATCGGGCTCTAAACGGGCCAAGTTATGTATAATATTTTTTTGGCTTTGTATATTAATGGACTAGACTTATAATAATATAAGTGGCTTTATTTATATATATTGGGCTTTATTCAAATTATGTAGTTTATAGTTGTTCTTTTCTAATATAATGATAATAATAATAACAGAATATAAATATAATGACAAAATATAATTGTAATAATAATGACAAATAATAATTTTTTGAATTTCAGATTTTTTTCTTTTTTCATCATAATGATAACAAGTAATTGATAACTAATAGTAATTGATAATAACAATAGAATATTTTTTTGATTTTCTAATTTTTTAATTAACATAGCCATAACTTATTAATAATAAGACAATAACCTTTTCTGGTTTCTTTGATTTTTTTACATATATAGTTAAAATGGATAAACAAAGCCTTTTATTGTAAAGACTAGTAATATATATATATATATATATGTTAATATCTCAGATAAAATTAGTGATTACAGACTCTTACAGTACAAACTCAAATAATCTTTTGAAATGAGGATGAAATGTCTTTCCCCTCATATATTCGTTGGAAAACTTTGTTGAGGAAAGATGAGTAGAGAGTTTTAATTTCCTTTGTTTTTTCTTCTCCTCAGTTCTTTTAATTTTGGTTGGTTGTTTTTTTCGTATTTTCTGTTTGTATGTTCAACTACCATCATAGAGGTAGAGATTAGTTTAATTCTCCCTTTATAACCCTTCACTTTCTCGTAGTCCATGTTGAACTCGTTCAACCCTTTCGTGGCTGACACAAACTACTTTGAACCATACTGTCTCAAGACCAAATGGGGTGCGTAAGCTGTGTGCTCCCAAAGACCAAGTAAAGGTACCCAAGAGTGCTTCCCGCATCTATAGAGGATATTCCTTGCCGATATCCACGGAGCCCTCCAAACTAAGTCTTCCTCCTTTAGATTTCAGATAACATCTAGCCAAACCTCTTTAGGTCTTCTCGTCGGCCAATCCCCCTTTAGCATGAATTCTCCTAATGGTGATAACTTGCCCTAATAGATAGGCCTTGAGAAGTTGACATCAAACAAAAGATGAATGTAAAACCAAACGGTCAAAAGCTATGGGTAACCCCGAAAGATCTACAAAACCTAAATGACCAAAAAATCTCTAACAGAATTACGGGTACTGAATTGGTCCCGCTACCCAAACGATCAAACAAATCCAAAATTGATGGGTCAATAAGCCCTAATGCTTTAGGTAATAGCACCAACCCATAGATCAAAAGTGCAAATAAGTCCCGCTGAACTCGACCCACAGGATGTACCGAAGCTAAGACCAAAATTCATTCCCGCTTGAGATACTCCTTCTTGTTCCAAGTTGTAACTTGATTGTCGACCCAAGATGGCAAGGTGTCTGAGAACCTACCAAGCTTGCCCCGGAAAGATTTGTTCTTGTTCGGTTTAGAGTAGACTCAGTTCTCATTGATCTTCTTGCAATTCACAAGGGCTTGATATTCTTCAATTGTCGAGGTTAAATCGAAGTTGCCAATTGTGAAACACTGTAAGCTGGATTCCAAAACCCTACCAAGGCTTGGAGTAGTGACTGGTTGACCGAAACATCTAACAAGTATGCAATGTCGCCATACTCGTCTTTGAAAGCATTTCTTGTCTCAGAATCCTAACCATTCCATACTAACCTCAATTTAGATACATCATTAAATTCTATGTTCATGAAAGTTTCAGGTAACATTGTTGACCTAAACCCGGTAGAAATACTATCCTCGTCATGAAGTTGCTCTCCTTCTAACCATACTTGTACATCAAAATTTTTCTCATCATTGCTACGGATCAAATTTCCCATTGACCTAGCCCTTAATTTCATACTATTTCCTTACTCAATGTGCTTTTCATGATATGACAATATATGCAAAAATAAAAAGGTAGAAAGAAAAAAAGCAGAAAACAAGAGGAGTGCCAGTTAGTTAAAGGATAAGTAATAAATTCGAAAATGAGAAAAGATAAATGCAAATAGAACAAATAAGTAAAATACAAACACACAAAGAAAACCCTAACCACATGAATTATAATTCGCTATGGTTATTCGCACGGCTCTAATGGGGTGGACTTTCTAGATTTTCACGCATGGGTTCGGTTCTAATTAAGGGTATCCGAACCTATCTTATTACCTACTAACGCAACAAGAACCCCAGTTCTGGCCCATTACAAGCTTGCGAATTGGATTCAGTTCGAGGGAAAGCACAACCTAGTAACGTGGAGGGTTGCTCACGTGTCAAAGGCATGGATTCTGGAAGTGAATTACTGACCCGTGGAGGGCTACTCATGTGCGTATATGGCGTTTCACTCCAACTTAAGGGACGGAGCTCAGGTATAGAGCTTGATGAACATGGTGCATCACATATCGGTGATTCCTTAGAAATTAAATAAAAATTAATCCGAATACCACCAATTATCAAAGCCCGTGCAATAATGTCACATTTTCAAGAAAGAATCGACCTCACTAAAGTCAATTAAAATTCCAACAATTTTCTATTATTAAAAGCAACAAATATTTTCTTGGCTTAACTCTCTCTTTTTATTTTATAAAAACAAAATTCATCATCCCTAGTGGAGTCGCCATGCTGTAGCGACGCCTTTTTTTTTGTTAAGTTCGAAGCTATATATATATATATATATATATGAGGGGAAAGACATTTCATCCTCATTTCAAAAGATTATTTGAGTTTGTACTGTAAGAGTCTGTAATCACTAATTTTATCTGAGATATTAACATATATATATATATATTACTAGTCTTTACAATAAAAGGCTTTGTTTATCCATTTTAACTATATATGTAAAAAAATCAAAGAAACCAGAAAAGGTTATTGTCTTATTATTAATAAGTTATGGCTATGTTAATTAAAAAATTAGAAAATCAAAAAAATATTCTATTGTTATTATCAATTACTATTAGTTATCAATTACTTGTTATCATTATGATGAAAAAAGAAAAAAAATCTGAAATTCAAAAAATTATTATTTGTCATTATTATTACAATTATATTTTGTCATTATATTTATATTCTGTTATTATTATTATCATTATATTAGAAAAGAACAACTATAAACTACATAATTTAAATAAAGCCCAATATATATAAATAAAGCCACTTATATTATTATAAGTCTAGTCCATTAATATACAAAGCCCAAAAAATATTATACAAAACTTGGCCCGTTTAGAGCCCGATTTACAGAAACCCTAATCTAAGGCTCTTCATCCCTTGCACAGCCCAACCCTCACCGTTAGATCAACTTTTGATCTGACGGTCCAGATGCAACCGATAGGCGCCCTTTCAGATCCTGCACGCGCCCACGCGCAGCTCTCCGTCTTTTTCACTCGAGTGTATGCAACACTGCCTGTCTCTTTAGCTTTCTCAGACCGTTCAGATCGCCACATCGCCCCAAAGGATCACCAACTGTTGCGATTTCCCCCTCTGGTCCCCTATCCTCAAAAACAGCCACGGCAGCATAACAATCAAGGGAAAAAATGTTAGAAAGGACGAACGCACCAAAAATGCAGGGAATTAATTGGCAAAATCAGAAATGCACCAACCATAGCAGAAATACACATGAATTCGACCTAGAAACACAAAGCCAATAGGAGTTTCCGATTGTATTTTCTATTTTTCCTAAAAACATGTAATATCAATGGTATAAATATGAAACCCTAAAGCTATTATAAAAATAGAAGAGACTGAAATTATGGAATTTCAAAGTAATAGAGAATAGAGGCAAAAAGAAAAAAAAAGTTCAGAGGTAATCTCCTCCTCTTCCTTTTCATTTCAAAGTATCATAAAGACACAAGTTCGGGTTTAGATTTGTTTACCTTCGGATGTTAAGTCTTCCTCACGCCGGTTGCTATTCTCCTCCGGCGATAAGCCTTCTGACCCCTTCAGGACTGTGCATGGTGAGTTGATGGGAAAGAAAATCGAAAAGAGGTTGATTTCGATTTTGTTTTTTAACAAAAGAGGGTTTGTGTTTCTGGTTTTGCAAAAGAAGGAGGGAAAAGCTTTTTTCACTAAAAGAGATTGAATCTGGTTTCGGGAGTGTAAAAACGGGAAATTTTAAAATTTTGGGGTAGTCGCCGAATTCTGAAAATGAAGGCCAATTTCTGGGTCTAACGATGAACGCGGCGGCGTGTTCATCAACTTTAGAGAGAAGGGGTTTCCTAAAAGGGATACCGGTTCTAAAAAGGGGAAAAAGAGGCCCAAAAGAGTTATCAAAGTGGGTTTTATTACGAAAACATATTTTAAAAATGGTCTATTTACAAAGTAACTCCCTCCACCCTTTGACCCAATCTTTTAAGTCATTTCGCCTTTGATAATTACGCCCCGACCCCCTTTTAAAAATGGGTTAATTCTCTTTTAAACCCTCCGCCCTTTGATAATCGCATAAAAAGGTTTCTGCCTTTCTAAATCCCCGTTGTAGTCCTTGAGTTTTCATAATCTTTGTTGTATTGCCTTTTATGTATATATTTATTTAATTTTAACACTGCAATTTAGTTTTCTTTAATTATAGTAATTATTTTTAGCTTTTTATTATGATGAGAGTATGTTAAATGCAAATGTGACATGTATATAATATGTATGAATTTTATATAATAGGTAATATATAGTTTTTATATAATGCATGATATATGGCTTATTTTATATAGTCTATGGTTATACATAATATATAATATATTGTTTTCTTTATATATAATATATGGTTTTAATGAATATATGTATATGTATATATATAATATATGGTTTTAATGAATATTACTTGTTTTACATGTTACATAATGTATAGTTTAAATGAAGATATTTATATATAAGTATATATACATTTGTTTTTTTTATTTATATGTACATAGTTTAGTTTGCTTTTGGTGTTGTTGTTTTTTGTTTAGTTTCTTTACTAGGCTAAGCTTTTAGATTAGTTTAAGGTAATTTAATTTAATTAATTTAAAGTGTGCGCCCGGCTTATAGGGGCAAAATCTTTAAATTGATTAAATTAAATTTAGGGTCAGTCTTTTAGAGCCCTAGTTAGACTTAAGGTTCAAACCAGTTCAGTGAATTTAAATTACCCTTGGCATAATGGGATAAATGTTAAATTCATTAAATTAGTTAATCATTTCTTAATCTTAATTACCCTTTAGGATAAAATTGACATTGAACATAAGTGAGAAGTTTTAAATTCATGATTGATTAATTTGACTAATTTTTAAATAGTATCTTTGGCTTATTGGGATACTAGTTTTAAATTAATCCACTTAATTATCATGATTCAAGATAATCCATAAATTATTAGGGTTTTCTAGTTTTTAGGTTTAATTAATTTATGGTTAATATGAGACTCACCTAGTTAATAATTATATCACTAATTGAACTTTCATAATTTAGGCCCTTTTAGGTTAGGACTTTAGGGTGTTTATTTTGAGCTCTTATGTGACATGCATTTATAATTGTCATTCATATGACTTCCAATATTTTAATTGCATGGTAATTAATTTGAACCCTAAAAAGGGGTATTTGTTAATTCTGATATTTGTGTCGCAATAGTCCTGGCTTAAAGGATGTTGACCAAATATTTGAATTAATCCTTACCGTCCCAAGGTAAATGATGATTAAAAGTCGACAAATCATAACATCATATCTTAAATGTTTGTACCATGCATAAAGGTGACGTACGAGATTCGAACCATAAATTAACACGCCAGTCAGACTTATTTGATTTCGGTTTAATCTATGGTCCGATGCATCGTCATCCTTATTAATTAAATATCTCATTAATTCGAACCCACCAATTTGATAAAGTCCGTTGCGTTAAGGTCAATTCTTAATTAAGTACACTTAATTAAATTCAATTTAAATTTCAATTATTTTTGTCCATTTAAAAGCAACAAATATATTGGTACCAATTTCTAGGCGTGATGGCGGTGCTAATCCTTTCCCACACGTAACCAACTCCCGAACCCTTTAAAATGAATCTTTGGTTTTATGGTGTCCTACCTACCTTAACCAAGTGGCTGGTGGCGACTCCAAATCTTCTTTGTTTTCAAAACAAGAATTTTCAAAAGAAATTCTCCTTAAACCAAATTTCAAAAAATATGGGGACAACCAGTAGCTTCGAACTTAACAAAAAAAAAGGCGTCGCTACAGCATGGCGACTCCACTAGGGATGATGAATTTTGTTTTTATAAAATAAAAAGAGAGAGTTAAGCCAAGAAAATATTTGTTGCTTTTAATAATAGAAAATTGTTGGAATTTTAATTGACTTTAGTGAGGTCGATTCTTTCTTGAAAATGTGACATTATTGCACGGGCTTTGATAATTGGTGGTATTCGGATTAATTTTTTATTTAATTTCTAAGGAATCACCGATATGTGATGCACCATGTTCATCAAGCTCTATACCCGAGCTCCGTCCCTTAAGTTGGAGTGAAACACCATATACGCACATGAGTAGCCCTCTACGGGTCGGTAATTCACTTCCAGAATCCATGCCTTTGACACGTGAGCAACCCTCCACGTTACTAGGTTGTGCTTTCCCTCGAACTGAATCCAATTCGCAAGCTTATAATGGGCCAGAACTGGGGTTCTTGTTGCCTTAGTAGGTAATAAGATAGGTTCAGATACCCTTAATTAGAACCGAACCCATGCGTGAAAATCTAGGCGATTTGGAGTCGCCACCAGCCACTTGGTTAAGGTAGGCCGGACACCATAAAACCAAAGATTCATTTTAAAGGGTTCGGGAGTTGGTTACGTGTGGGAAAGGATTAGCACCGCCATCACGCCTAGAAATTGGTACCAATATATTTGTTGCTTTTAAATGGACAAAAATAATTGAAATTTAAATTGAATTTAATTAAGTGTACTTAATTAAGAATTGACCTTAACGCAACGGACTTTATCAAATTGGTGGGTTCGAATTAATGAGATATTTAATTAATAAGGATGACGATGCATCGGACCATAGATTAAACCGAAATCAAATAAGTCTGACTGGCGTGTTAATTTATGGTTCGAATCTCGTACGTCACCTTTATGCATGGTACAAACATTTAAGATATGATGTTATGATTTGTCGACTTTTAATCATCATTTACCTTGGGATTTGTAAGGATTAATTCAAATATTTGGTCAACATCCTTTAAGCCAGGACTATTGCGACACAAATATCAGAATTAACAAATACCCCTTTTTAGGGTTCAAATTAATTACCATGCAATTAAAATATTGGAAGTCATATGAATGACAATTATAAATGCATGTCACATAAGAGCTCAAAATAAACACCCTAAAGTCCTAACCTAAAAGGGCCTAAATTATGAAAGTTCAATTAGTGATATAATTATTAACTAGGTGAGTCTCATATTAACCATAAATTAATTAAACCTAAAAACTAGAAAACCCTAATAATTTATGGATTATCTTGAATCATGATAATTAAGTGGATTAATTTAAAACTAGTATCCCAATAAGCCAAAGATACTATTTAAAAATTAGTCAAATTAATCAATCATGAATTTAAAACTTCTCACTTATGTTCAATGTCAATTTTATCCTAAAGGGTAATTAAGATTAAGAAATTTTTAACTAATTTAATGAATTTAACATTTATCTCATTATGCCAAGGGTAATTTAAATTCACTGAACTAGTTTGAACCTTAAGTCTAACTAGGGCTCTAAAAGACTGGCCCTAAATTTAATTTAATCAATTTAAAGATTGTGCCCCTATAAGCCGGGCGCACACTTTAAATTAATTAAATTAAATTATCTTAAACTAATCTAAAAGCTTAGCCTAGTAAAAAAACTAAACAAAAAACAACAACACCAAAAGCAAACTAAACTATGTACACATAAATAAAAAAAACAAATGTATATATACTTATATATAAATATCTTCATTTAAACTATACATTATGTAACATGTAAAACAAGTAATATTCATTAAAACCATATATTATATATATACATATGCATATATTCATTAAAACCATATATTATATATAAAGAAAACAATATATTATATATTATGTATAACCATAGACTATATAAAATAAGCCATATATCATGCATTATATAAAAACTATATATTACCTATTATATAAAATTCATACATATTATATACATGTCGCATTTGCATTTAACATACTCTCATCATAATAAAAAGCTAAAAATAATGACTGTAATAAAAGAAAACTAAATTGCAGTGTTAAAATTAAATAAATATATACATAAAAGACAATACAGCAAAGATTATGAAAACTCAGGGACTACAACGGGGATTTAGAAAGGCAGGAACCTTTTTATGCGATTATCAAAGGGCGGAGGGTTTAAAAGAGAATTAACCCATTTTTAAAAGGGGGTCGGGGCGTAATTATCAAAGGCGAAATGACTTAAAAGATTGGGTCAAAGGGTGGAGGGAGTTACTTTGTAAATAGTCCATTTTTAAAATATGTTTTGGATATAAAACCCACTCTGATAACTCTTTTGGGCCTCTTTTTCCCCTTTTTAGAACCGGTATCCCTTTTAGGAAACCCCTTCTCTCTAAAGTTGATGAACACGCCGCCGCGTTCATCGCTAGACCCAGAAATTGGCCTTCATTTTCAGAATTCGGCGACTACCCAAAATTTTAAAATTTCCCTTTTTTACACTCCCGAAACCAGATTCAATCTCTTTTAGTGAAAAAAGCTTTTCCCTCATTCTTTTGCAAAAACCAGAAACACAAACCCTCTTTTGTTAAAAAAACAAAATCAAAATCAACCTCTTTTCGATTTTCTCTCCCATCAACTCACCATGCACAGTCCTGAAGGGGTCAGAAGGCTTATCGCCGGAGGAGAAGAGCAACCGGCGTGAGGAAGACTTAACATCCGAAGGTAAACAAATCTAAACCCGAACTTGTGTCCTTATGATACTTTGAAATGAAAAGGAAGAGGAGGAGATTACCTCTGGACTTTTTTTTTTCTTTTTGCCTCTATTCTCTATTACTTTAAAATTCCAGAATTTCAGTCTCTTCTATTTTTATAATAGCTTTAGAGTTTCATATTTATACCATTGATATTACATGTTTTTAGGGAAAATAGAAAATACAATCGGAAACTCCTATTGGATGTTGTGTTTCTTTGTCGAATTCATGTGTATTTCTGCTATGGTTGGTGCATTTCTGATTTTGCCAATTAATTCCCTGCGTTTTTGGTGCGTTCGTCCTTTCTAACATTTTTCCCTTGATTGTTATGCTGTCGTGGCTGTTTCTGAGGATAGGGGACCAAAGGGGGAAATCGCAACAGTTGGTGATCCTTTCGGGGATGTGGCGATCTGAATGGTCTGAGAAAGCTAAAGAGACAGGCAATGTTGCATACACGCGAGTGAAAAAGATGGAAAGCTGCGCGTGGGCGCGTGCGGGATCTGAAAGGGCTCCTATCGGTTGCATCTGGACCGTCAGATCAAAAGTTGATCTAACGGTGAGGGTTGGGCTGCACAAGGGATGAAGAGCCTTAGATTAGGGTTTCTGTAAATCGGGCTCTAAACGGGCCAAGTTATGTATAATATTTTTTGGGCTTTGTATATTAATGGACTAGACTTATAATAATATAAGTGGCTTTATTTATATATATTGGGCTTTATTTAAATTATGTAGTTTATAGTTGTTCTTTTCTAATATAATGATAATAATAATAATAATAGAATATAAATATAATGACAAAATATAATTGTAATAATAATGACAAATAATAATTTTTTGAATTTCAGATTTTTTTTCTTTTTTCATCATAATGATAACAAGTAATTGATAACTAATAGTAATTGATAATAACAGTAGAATATTTTTTTGATTTTCTAATTTTTTAATTAACATAGCCATAACTTATTAATAATAAGACAATAACCTTTTCTGGTTTCTTTGATTTTTTTACATATATAGTTAAAATGGATAAACAAAGCCTTTTATTGTAAAGACTAGTAATATATATGTTAATATCTCAGATAAAATTAGTGATTACAGACTCTTACAGTACAAACTCAAATAATCTTTTGAAATGAGGATGAAATGTCTTTCCCCTCATATATTCGTTGGAAAGCTTCGTTGAGGAAAGATGAGTAGAGAGTTTTAATTTCCTTTGTTTTTTCTTCTCCTCAGTTCTTTTAATTTTGGTTGGTTGTTTTTTTTCGTATTTTCTGTTTGTATGTTCAACTACCATCATAGAGGTAGAGATTAGTTTAATTCTCCCTTCTAATGGTCATCATGCTCGTGGCCTATAGGTTTTCACTTTTCACCTTCAACTCTCTTAAAGAAGGCATCTTTCTCTAGTGGTGCTTTCGACGAGAAGAGTTTGTGTCTTTACGGTCCAATGTGGCTTTTTCTCTGCCGTTGTTGTCAAGCCGACTCTTGAAGTTCACTTTGGTGTCTTTGGTATATTTCGTCAAGCTTATCGATTTGGTAGACCCTTAGTGGATTTTGAAGCTCGACGTTCCCTTGCCTAGAGCGCCCATTACAGCCTGTTGCTTCCTCCATTACCCTCGATGCATCCCCTCCTATGTTCTCTAATTCGAGCTTGTCGGTTGCTCTTACTTTCTACTTGCTTCATCCACTTTCGTTTACATCACATGCCTTTATTAAATTATACCATTCAACTTTATTATTAATAAACTAAGTCTCTTATATTAATATTATTAATAAATATTAATACAAATTAAAATTTTTATTTAACATGTTTTTCCGTATCATCATCAAATAACATTTAATTAATAATTTTAATAATTTCATGTAAAGAATTTCTAAAACATTTCATTTAAAGAAGTTCAAAAGAAAAATAACTAAATATTTTATAAATCTTAAAACATTATTTAAATTGCTAAATAAATATTATTTATTGATGATAAGTGAAATATATATAAAATAAAAGTGTCAATTTTAATTTTTTTATTAGAATTATTTAATTGTATTAACATAGGTTAATTTATAAATAATAAAATTGAATGGTATAATTTGATCAAAACTGAAGGTTTGTGATATAAATAAAACTAGATATCAAATTTAGTGATCTAAAATGTAAATTATCCTAGTTGATAACATAGAAAAGGTGATGAATTAGATAATTTTCATAGCTTAAGACCATAGCTGATGTGATAAATCAGACTCATAATATAATTTCTTTAAATAAACGAGTTTTGTATATAAAAAAATACTCATAATAAATATTCTCACGGTTGTGTTGGTAATAAAAGAGTCAATTATTAGTATGGAAATTTTCTTTGATAGAACTCAATTAGATTAGGCCAGTGATGAGGATGTTGGTTTTCCACATCACCCCAGGCTCAGCCAGCTCCTTATTCTGCCATGCTTACTGTCTGCATACATACATATATATAGAGAGGAGAATAGTATATAGTTACACAGTGTAAAAATAAAAAAAAATTACACGTTTTTTGGATTGTTAGATGAGTGAAACGGATGGCTGAGATTAACAGTGAGTTATGTGAAGATTATCATTTGAAAAAAAAGTAAGGAGTTAATATGATTCAAAAAAACATGTAAAACTAAGTGTTTTACATTCAGTGTAAGTGGATCCTATCTCATATGGGATAGGATCCAATTACACAATCTAAAAGTAAAAAATTTATACGTTTTTTGGATCGTTGGATGAGTGAAACGGATGGCTGAGATTAACAGTGGGTTATGTGAAGATTATCATTTGAAAAAAAAAGTAAGAAGTTAATTGAGCTATCCATTTCCCCTATCCAATGATCCAAAAAACGTGTAAAACTAAGTGTTTTACAATCAGTGTAAGTGGATCCTATCTCATATAGGATAGGATCCAGTTACACAATGTAAAAGTAAAAACTTTTACACGTTTTTTGGATCGTTGGATGAGTGAAACAGATGGCTGAGATTAACAGTGGGTTATGAGAAGATTATCATTTGAAAAAAAAAAGTAAGGAATTAATCTGGGTCATCCATTTCTCATATCCAATGATCCAAGAAACGTGTAAAACTAAGTGCTTTACATTCAATGTAAGTGGACCCTATCTCATATGGGATAGGATCCAATTACACAGTGTAAAAGTAAAAAACTACATAGTTATATAGTTATATTTTGATACACAAGTTGTGTAAAAATATTTACACAATCCTTCTATAAAATTTAAAACCTAAATCCCAAGCCATAACACCCTAAAACCTAAACCTTAAACCCTAAATTCTAACCATAAACCTTAAATTCTACACCCTACATACTAAACTCCTAATCTCTAACCTAAAACCCTAAACTCTAAAATTAAAATGATGTAGATAAATAAATATTTTATATAAGAAATATGTTTCCATTAGATGAACATATGTGAAATGATTAAGGATTTATAAATAAACCCTTTAATCTCATGCTCTCTATAAATTGTGATTTCTAATATTCTTTTATCTAAAATAATGAGATTTTTTTTAAGAAAATAAAGATATAATTATAATAATTTTTTCAACAAAACCAAGATATTTTTGGTGAGAAAAAAATCAAAATAACTAAAAATTATTAGAGGACCTCATTTATAGAAAAACTATTAGATAAGCTCGGCTCACTATGTAATTCGTAGTTTCAACCAATAAAATTCATCTATATTATTTTTAAGGTAAATTTTCATCTCTTTCTTACATGTAATAAAAAGTATGTGATTATTTAAAAATTAAAATAACATAAATGAATTTTATTAACTAAAACTATAAATAATTTCGTAAGCTGAGTCTATCTATTTTTTTTTTCATTTATGCTATGAGTTATGCGTGACTGATAAATCTCTTATCAAAAGATTTCAAATTCTTTTCGGTCTACATGACATATGATGATGGCCGTGGACCTTCACTCATACTATTACTTCAAGTACATAATAATGTTTTTGGAACCCGAAACTTAATTGAGAAGCAATGACGGGTTTATTAAGGGTACTTGAAATTTATTTATTTTACTACTTATTCATTTTATTAATTGTGTTTATCTAAAAAATTTATTCGTATCCACTCATATGTAAAATGTTTTTGTATTATTAATATTATATGCAAATAGATCCACTACTGCTGATAAGGTATTATTTTTTTGCCACGATAAGGTATTCAATTCAATACAAATAAATTATGATTTATGCTTAATGGGACATTTAGAGATCTGTTAATTGAGTAGTCAAAGATATTCGTGTTATTTCGCCTTGTATAAGTTTGAATTTCGATATTGTCTTGAATGTAATATTTTTATTTAATAAAAAAAATAAGACATTTAACCATATTTTCATTTTATACCATACGTTTCTGACTTTTCATCCTAGTATTAAATTTTTAACGAAGACTTTCTTTTTCTTTGCATTATCATTAAAACATATTGATATTATAAAAAAGAACTTTAATATGCAGGTCGTGTAAACTTTAGTTTAAACATATTTTTTAGTTTTAGAGGTTATGAGTTTAGTTTAGGGATTTAAGTTGTAGAATTTAAAGTTTAAGATTAGTGTTTTGAATTTAGGGTTTAGAGTTTAAAGTTTTAATTTTAAAGGTTAGGATTAAGAATTTAGATTTTAAATTTTATAGTATAAATATGTAGGCTTTAATTTTATATAGCGTGTAAATAAAAAATTTACCCTTGATATTATCCTTGAAAAAGTATGATATTGATGTTATTGCAAAATCAAATAGCAATCATTCGGTTCACAAATTACACTTTATTTTGGTTGGTTCTCAAGGTATTTATTGAATTGATTTTAGTGATTAATTTTTCGCATTTTATAGATCTATATAAAAGATAGAAGTTAATTACTAGTTTAATTTTTTTTATATTTTAGGCGAAGATCCAATTTGTGACTAGTGATTAAGATAAGAGAATTTTTTATAATCTCACATGTACCATGTGATTACTCTTTGTAATTGTACTAAAATCTTACGAAACATATTTACGCTTTTCCTGACACTAATTAATGTTAGATGCAATAATAAAACATATATTGCATTTTAAAAGAAATTTTAATTTTAATAAGCAGCAAGCTTTTGCGGATCTTCGTAGTAAATTCCAGGCTGGGGTTCATTCTTGGTGCCCTCGCATTCTATCACAAGGGGAAAGATTGTGTTCATAAAGAGTGTCCTACAAGCCATCCCGGTGTATGCTATGAGCGTGTTCTTGCTACCTAGAGTCCTTCGCAATGATCTTCAAGCCATTATGGCTAGATATTGGTGGCAGAAATCTGAAAACAAGAAAGGGATACGTACATTGGTGCACTTGGGTCCATCTCTCTCGGTTAAAGGAAGATGGTGGCCTTGGCTTCCGGGACTTAGCTAAATTTAATGTTTGATTGTTGGCCAAGCAAGGGTGGCGGCTTGTCTCGAATCCCTCCAGTTTGATGGGTAGACTGTTGAAAGCTAAGTACCATGCATTTTCCAATTTTTTGAGTTTGAACCTGGGGTCTTAACCGTCTTTAATATAGAGAAGTTTATGAAGTGCTAAAGGCCTGTTAAATATGGGACTACGATGGAAAGTGGGTACAGAGAGGTCAATCTCTGTATGGAATGACTATTGGCTCTCATCCCCTCAACCAAAGTTAGTTGAATCTCCTGTTGATAACAGGATAAACTAGGTTTCGGACCTTATTGGCGCAGACACGAGGGAATGGAATGAAGATCTTGTGTATCAAGTTTTTTCACTCGAGGAGGCAAACTTGATCTTATGTATCCCCTTATCATCGTATGAGCAAAGCGACACTCTTGTTTGGTCCTGGGATCAAACGAGTCATTATTCGGTGAAGAGTGGCTATAGATTGCTTCTTAGAGACCTTAACAACAACCCTAGCTTACAGCCTTTTTATAGGCATCTTTGGAGTATTAAGTGTCCAGAGAAGATCAAAGTTCAAGTATGGAAGTTTTGCTAAAATTTCACCCCCACTCGACATAATCTCTTTATTAAAAGAGTTGTAAATGATCTTCACTGCCTATGGTGTCCTAATACCATCGAAGATGGGATACATGTGATACGTGATTGTGTTGTGGCAAAACTTGTATGCTCTCATTTGGGATATAATTGGCTACAGTGAATCACTTCTACTTTCTAGATTGGCTAAATTAGCTATTTGAGCATTTAGATATCAACAAGCATGCAGAAATTTTAATCTCAGTATGGATAATTTGGGGTGATCCGCCCTAACTCTTTGGACTGATTTCTTTGATCTGGTTTCTACTGCTCTATTTGGTTGTTTCTTCATCGTCTCCTCACCCTGTTACCCTCTCCTTTGTCTCAAATGCTTCGCCGTGAAGTGGTGGTTTGAGGAGCTCTTTATCGGTCTGGTTAATTGTTGGGCATTATTTTGTTTTTTGTACTTTGCAGATTGGATTTTTCTTCGTCTTTGTTATTTTGCTCTTTTCTTTGCTTGTGTGCTTCTTTAGTTTTATGGGTCTTTGTCTTCTTTTTATAATAATATACCCTCCCAGCCAGTATTCAGTTAAAAAAAACAATTATATATTCCAAACATGAATCATAAAAAAATAGTTTAATGTACATTTTGTCTTCTAACATTTATTATTTTTAAATTAATACTTAAAGTTTTTTTGAACTCTTCTGCTCCCTAAAATTTGAGCCTTTATCTAAATTGACCCAACAATATAATGCGTTAAATAAAAATTTATTGACCAATCATATGATGTAACGTCATTTTTTTTACTTTTGGTTAAAATTTTAAAAATAATATTAAAACAAAATAAATATAATAAAATATTTATTAAATAAAACATTATTTCCTAAAAAACCCTAAACCCCCAAACCCTTTCCCAACCATCGCCCCAACTGGCCCATCCTCCCTCAAGTATCAGCTGCCACCGCAACTTCCACCACCGGGAATCCAAAGACCCACCACCCATGACAACATCCACCCCAATCGAACGCTTCTTACCCAGATCAGGTCTTCGATCCACACTCAGAAACTCCATCAAACCGCGTTTTTCCTTTCCCCTCACATTGTCTATTTTCACTAATAGTTTGGCCTCGTTTAAGCCTTCTTCACCTCTTTATGCACCACAAAAACTCTATATTTTCAAAATCTAGCCATAAAATTATTCTCAAAGCAATTCCCATAGATTTTACTTTTATAAATCTTACCACTTTCCTCTCTTGAATTTTTCATTTCTTTATTTTGCTTGTTTCAACTCCTCTATTTAGTGTTTTCATCTCTGAAACTTTTAATTTCATAATTGTGTGTGCTTTTTAGTACCCAGCAATGACGGCCTTCAACCATTATTTCTCCAACCGGGATTGGAAAGTCTTAAATTCATTACAATCAAAGCAAAATTTAATTTTTTTTATATAGTTTCAACATTGAATTATTCTCTGTTTTGTTGGGGTGGCCCTAATTTCAATTCCAATTCTATAGTATTCTCAGAGGTTGTTCGTGTGGCTCATTTCCAGGTTCCGATTTGCTTTGGAGTAATGATGGGAAAGGGTATTTTGAAAATACGAACGTTGATTTTTGTCCAAACTATAAGAAGAAGGTAGGTGGGTATGAAAATAAATAGAAAAATAGAAAGGATATTGGGATGGGGTTTATTTTTATTTTTACTTTGTTTGATTTTTTTTGTTTGCACCTGTCAAAGATGAATATGGCTGACAACTATGGTCAACAATGGGTAAATGGAAGAGATGTTGGGATGGCGTTTGGGGAAGGAGGTGGGGATGAGGGAAAGGGTATTTTAGAAAATAATATTAAATTAATAAATATTTTAATATTTTATTTTATTTGGAAAAACTAAAATAAATAAGGATGACGTGGTACGATTTTATTAGTTAAAAAAATTAATGACATTATATTTTTTTAGGTCAATTTGAATAACAGTTCAAATTTTAAAAGGCAAAAAAATTCAAAAAAACTTTAAATGTCGATCTAAAAAAAACATTAGAGGAAAAATGCATTAAAAAAATCATGCAATGAATTAGTAACCGATCACATCCGACAGTCTTGGAACACATCTCCTTTTTCAAAAGAACTTAAAATACTAATCTTAAAAAAAAGGGTAAACGTTATGGGAAAAATGCATTAAACCAAAAAAAATCATGCAATGAATTTGTAACCCATCACATCCGACAGTCTTGGAACACATCTCCTTTTTCAAAAGAACTGGCCTCGGTTCCCTTCACCTTATTCTTCTTTTTCTACCTTCAATAATGTTATTTAGACAATCAGTTTCTGCCACAACTTTCTTCATAGTTTTTAGAAATAGTCACTAAATTATTTTAAAAAATATAAAATAATTATTAAATTTTTAAAAATTATTGTCGTTAAATGAATGATGTGATAGTTATAAAAATTTGAATAATAACATATTTAATCCTCTATATTTACACATTCAATCAATTTAATCATAATTTAACTCTCATTATTGATGTCTAAATTGACTGAACGTGTAAATATTGAGGATTAAATATGTTGTTATACAAATTTTTGTAACCGTCAAGTCACCCAGTTAACAACAGTTAATGGCTCAGTGATCATTTTATAACAAAAAATAATTTTTAATACCTATTATGTAACATTTAAAAGTTTAGTGACTATTTTATATTTTTTGAGATAATTTAGTGTGTACTTTGCCCTAGTTTCTAACATACTATTTTAAGTGATTGACGATGGATATTTAGTTAAATCCAACAATAAATAATAAAAAAGTTTTAGTTTTAATGTAATTTAGAAGTTGAGCCAAGATGTATGTAAGATAGAATTTTATGTATTCGATGTCCGATTTCATTTTTTTTATTATACAGATGTATTAGAGTATTGGGCCAATGAGATTAAGATTTGCATTTTCTAACGAGTAGCGGAGAAATGTCGCGATTCCTTGCAAAATTTGTTAGTTTATTATGATGTAATTTGTGTGTGTTTTGGTTCTAAGCATCCTATTACTAGCATTTATTTTAGACGGTTTGAAAAAAAAAATCATAATTGCTTGGTAGATATATACAGCTAAGGGTTCATGGTTCACGTACTTTTTTCATGATAATTTATTATTTGATTAATTCAAATATACTAATTTTAAAATGTATTATAGAGACATTTTTCTTAATTTGTTCAATTACAATATTATAATTCAACAAATTATAAATTTATGTTAATCTTTTTTTTTCTCATTTAATATGTAAGCTGTTAGTTCAAATTAATCAAAAAGAATTATTCTAGGCTCTATTTTTTCTTGTTCGTTAAAATATGATTTATTATCGAGGCAAATTATGCAAACCCCCATTCTTACAGGTCTCGTTAAAAAAATTTCTAATCTTAAATAAAAAAAAAAGAGTGTGAGTATTATAAATACAGCACACGCCACTGCCAAAGACTAGGCCAAGGATAAAACCGTCACATCTCAGTACATGATACCACACCCAAGGCCATAACAAATCCCAACACTCGATCAAGCCCTCACCACAAGCAATCTCCTAGCCCAGCACTAGTCATGTTCCCCTAGCCATAAAACAGTCCAAAAACACGCCTATGCAATCATCTGAAACCATGATACACGGTCCACACCACCCTTCGGTAGGGCGCCAACCAAATTATTTACCTCACAAAGCACATTATGGAATACACAACTCAACTCCAAACACACGGTATCAATTGGCCGAAACAAGGAAGACAAGTCGACGCTTAACATGAAGCACCCACGCCACCGCGATAATGAGTCTGATTCAATTATACACGACATATTACACCATTTAGAAGCTCGGAGCAGTTGCAATTAGGCCTGAAAACGAACCGAACCAAACCAACACGAATGAGAGTGTGTTCATGTTCGTTCATTTAACTTTAATCGAATAAATGAACGAACACGAACATAAACGAACACAAAATTTCTTGTTTGTGTTCGTTTGTTAAAGAATATAGCTTGTCTGTGTTCGTTCATGTTCGTTCGTTTAAATGATAAACGAACATAAACAAACACAAACGAACATAAATAGCATATATAATATGTTAAATATTTAATATTTTGAGTTAAATCGATTAATTTAGTTAATTAACCGATTTATAAACCGAATTAATCGATAATTGAAATTCAAAAAACTTAATCATTAGCTGAAACCTAAAATTATCTAATAGATTAACCAATTTTGTTTTAATTCGGTCGATTAGTTCGGTTTAACCGAACAATGAACACCCCTAGCCGATAAGAAGGAAGTTTTTAGCGAGTCATAAAATAGGACTTGCCAACTCGAATAGCTCAAAAAAAATTTTACTCGACTCTAGGCATGTAAACGAACCGAACGAACACGAAGGAGGGTGTGTTCATGTTCGCCCGTTTAACTTTAACCGGACCAATGAAGGAACACGAACATAAACGAACACAAAATTTCTTGTTCATGTTCGTTCGTTAAGGAATATAGTTTGTTCGTGTTCGTTCATTTTCGTTCGTTTAAATGATAAACGAACATAAAAACAACTACATAAAATTCATAAATATAAGCTGCAACTTCAAAGTTAATTTGTTTGAGTATAACAAAAACATGCATACATAATAAATAAGCTACATGAAAGTAATAAAGCTAAATGTCTTAAAGTTAATTTGTTCAACAAAACAAACTTCTTAAAATCCCCAAATGTCTTCAACAATCTTCGAAACCATCTTCAACTTGCATTCTTGAACAATCACCAATTTACCATTCATCTTGATCAAAACAAAAAAAAATTATATTACATTAAAGAAGTGTAAACCAAAATAAAAAATATATTAAATTACCAAAGTTATACCAGTTCATTCATCCTCATTCTTCAAGGAAGCTCAACAGATACAATATCCTCATTTAGCTACAACAAACCCCCCAAAAAAGTATTAGTCATTATAAAACCAAATTCATTTAATTTTTTTTGAAATGAAATCCATTAAAATTTAAAACATGAAAATACCACGTTTTTCTTTTTCTCCAACCCATAATATTGACGAAATCAATCGGCTCCACAAATAAGCATATCTACCATTTTAGTTCCTAAAGAGGAACGATGTGGACCAATAACCTTCCCACCAGCACTGAAAGCAGATTCAAAAGCAACGATAGTGACTGGAATTGCCAAGATATCAGCTGCCATTTTCGACAAAATCCTAAAGTTTAGATTGTTCTCCTTCTACCACCCCAAGGAATCAAAATATACACCAGGCTCACCAATGTAAACTCCTTCCAGATAAGTGTCTAATTCTGACTTTGCAGACACAAAATATCAATACTTCTAATATATTGATCATACTTAGCTGTGCCAGTTTTGATACCTCTACTAAACCGACTAGTTAAAGAGCTAAAACCACTCTTAAAAGCACCACCAGCTCTAACACCTTGACTCCCACCAACTTCAGTAGATGAAACAACATTTGCTGCTTTATGAGCCTCAACATATTCTTGGTACAGCTCATATAAAATATCTCAAACTATTTTCATTTGTCTCGGAGCCTCGTCAAGTGATAAATGGAATTGAAAGAAAGCTCAAGCAATTTCATTTTATACCTATTGGAGAAAATATCAGCAACTGAAATCAAATAATAACATTAAAAGAAAATTCAAAAAAATTAATATTATACCTGGGATCTAAAACGACACCAATTGAAATTAGCAAATTACAAGTACCCAATACTTGTCAAATTTTCTCTTCATCTTTATAGCCATCATGTAATCACTTCCATCCAAAACCACTGTATCCAATGCTTCTTTTATCCCAAATAATTCGCTAAGAAATAAATTGGAGATAGGATATTCAGAACCTATAATATAAAAAAATATTAGTAAATCTTACATGAAAGAATGACTTGTATTAAAAAATCAAAAGAATCAAGTAATACTTGAAGTGATTTTTGTAGCTTCATTGAAAAGTGCCAAGAATGAGCAAACATCTTCAACTTTTTTCCAATCTTCTTCGCTCGGCAGAGTAGTGTATATAGACTCTCGATCGACATAATTCACAAACACTTCTTTAAACTCCAAAGCAGTAGACAACATAGCATATGTAGCATTCCATTGAGTAGTGACATCGAAAATCAAATGTTTTTTTGCCATTGAAAGTTGTTTAACGAGTTCACTGAAGATATGCAACCGACCCGAAGAGGCATTCACATGTTTCACACTCTCACGAACATTATGAATTATGTCTTCAATTTCTCCAAGACCATCCTGAACTAACAAATTAAGAATATGTGCACAGCACCACACATGAAACAATTTTCCACCAACAACAAGTTTATTATAAAGATTCAAATTTTCCATCAACTTCCTAGCCACCACATCATTGGTCTTGGCATTGTCCACTGTCAAAGTAACCACCTTTGTCTCAATGTTCCACACTTTTAGACACTTGAAAAGGAAATCATAGATACAAACTCCAAAATATGGTGGAGGCACGTCAACAAAACTTAATATACACTTGTGAAGCTTGAACTCGGAATCTACAAAATGGCATGTAACTACCATGTAATGAATATTTTGACACGATGTCCACATATCTGTAGTGATGCTTACACACTTGACAGTATTTAACAACTTTTGGATTCTTTTATTTCCAATCTCATAACTGGAAACACAATCTTGTCTAACAGATGCGCGTTAGATCTTGTTAAATCCTGGATTCGCTTTTTTCATTGCCACATTAAAAAATTCATACTCCACAAAATTAAAAAGTAACTCATGAACCATGATCATGTGTGAAATAACCTCTCTCATTCTCGCATTGCCAAATTTCCAATTTCGAATCACAGATGAAGAATCCGATTTTCCAGGCAACACTTTTAAATTTAACTGACCTCTGTTAACCACTTTTAGCTTTGGGCAATAACTAATATGCCTATGCAATGGTGTGGTGGTTCCATCTTCAAGTTTCTTAACTTTTCTCCATAATGGATGCACTCACACACTTCTGTTCTATCAGATAACTTAACCAAACGAAAATGTTCCCAAACTCTTGAAGTCTTCTTTCTCTTCCTTTTAGTGAATGGAGTTGGTTCTTCATTATTAGCTGCATCAACTTGTTATGCACCACCACCAACAGCTGCAACGGCTTCTACATCATCAGCGGCAATAACAATATCTTTAGGACTTTTTGTATGTTCTATGGTTGGAGTGTTTGCACTTAATTCAAATTCGATTGATTCAAGTGACGAATAGTTGTCTAAATATTAATCATCGTGAAAGCAGAATGGACCACTACATGAACCATCAGATATCTGCAGTTCAACAATGAGTAAATGAATGTTAAACAAGTAAAACATAAAATTGAAATACTAATGTTAGGCCCAAAACATTAAATTTAAAAGTTGAGTGACCTTATCGCAACATTAAATTTAAAATGGAATATCTTTTCATGGTTTGTTCACCTTTTGAATAATATATATTCATTATCTCAAGTCAATGGTGATAAACACTAATGTGTCATTGCTAAATATGATTTACTTATATCTTGAGCAAACTAATTATACCAAAGGGATCTGTAAAGCTTTGATGAATTGTGTTAGAATAAGAGGGCTCAATGTTGAAAGTTGACTCACAAAGCAATTAAAAAACTAACTTTGCTACAATTTATTAGTAATGAGTTGATCAACTTTTTCTAAATATTCTATTCTTTTTTGAGGAAAATGATGGATATTTTATACATTAGCTATGGTTAAGGGCGGATACTCTGTATCCTGTTCCCACTACTGATAATGTCTGTATTATTGATTTTGATATTCTAAATTATGTACTTGCACATTATTCAGTGTTCATTTTTAAGATAGTTTCATTCCAGACAATTTAAAACCAAGTAAAGTAACGCCTTTAAATTTAACATGATTTTAAAGCCTGGGTTCTACTTTCTTGATCTTGTGTGTAACTCCTACCTATTACCGTATTAGAGTTTATCACGCGATAAAGCTCTTTTGTCTTCACTAACACATGATGGGGCATGTTAAAAGTGGTGTTGTTTCATATCGTTTAAATCTCCATTGCCTCTGGCTTTATACTTTGAAAAGCATAATGCTCCTTTTAACACATGTAACACACTGTTATAAGCATTGGATGACCTTTTATGTTCTAAAGTTGTAGTAGTTTCCAAGGTTTTAAGGGTTATACACTTTTTCCAAACTTGTGCAGCTATCAACTTCAGAAGTATAGAAAATACAGGCTCATTTGTTCTTCCGGTTGACTCTTCAAACATTGAATTTTTTTTTCTATTATACTTAATAATCGTTTGTTTTTCTCTATAAAATCGACAAACACCATTAACCAACAAACTTTTCAAACCTTATCCAAATTTCAAAAGGCAAAATAGCAAATAATTATGATCGACAGTTACAAAATAATAAATAGCTAAGGTGGGGAAAAGGAGAATTACTTGGGTTGTCAAGTGTGGTCTTTGTTGCGATGGTGACAGGTGGGCTTGTTGGCTGAAACTGATGTGTTGTTGTGCAGTGATGTTCTGTTCACGGTGCCCGGTGGTCGCTGCTGTTGCTAAGGTTGTTGTATCCCTGGCTGTTCACGGTGGTTACGACCGAGAGAGACTGGCGAGAGAGGCGATAACTTCTAATTTTGAATAGCGAAGTTTAGTTAGGGCTAGGGATTTATTTAATTGGGGGAAGTGGAAACTGGAAACTAAGGATAAAAGAGATAAAAAATTAAAAACGTGTTTTACTTAATTTTAAGATGTTTTATTATTTTTTTTATATAAAAATATATATTTAATAAAGCATAAAAGTAATATAAAATAAAATTTAATTGAATTACCGAATATAAACGAACATAAACGACCATAAACGAACGAACATAAACGAACAAATTACCGAACGTTCACGAACGTAAATGAACGAATGAGCTTTTTGTTCATGTTCGTTCATTTAATTAAACGAACGGAAAATCTTGTTCATGTTCGTTCGTTTAATAAATAAACAAACATAAACAAACTTCTCGCCGAACGGTTTGCTGATTGTTTGGTTCGTTTACAAGGCTACTTGGCTTGATCTAATGCTCACCCCTAGACATACGTGAATAAATTTAAATGAAAATAAAACGAACGAACATAAATGAACATAAAAAAACGAACATAAATGAATGGATTACCGAACGTTCACGAACATAAATGAACGAACGAGCCCTTTGTTCATGTTCGTTCATTTAATTAAATGAACAAAAAATCATGTTCATGTTCGTTCGTTTAATAAATAAACGAACTTTCCACTAAACGATTCGCTGAACGTTCGGATCGTTTACAACCCTGGTTGCAACACATAACCTATCGCCTGCAACTCTACTTCATTGGAATCAATCTCACCTAGCGGTCCGGAGAAAAAAGCTAATACCTATCCTTTATCATTCCGCAACACTCTACCACAACCTGTAGGCCTTAGTTTCCCTCTCGTCAAGCCACGTCTAGGCTCTATTTGGTAGGAAAGGTAGAAAAGTTTGAAAATATTAAATTTACGGGTTGAGAATTTTTTTCTTTTATAATTTAATCCCCAAATTTATGTATTAATCAATTTGGTCTTTCGAGTGCAATTCTGTGTAAGTTCGCTCTTCCCATCAATTCATTAACTTCTTTATACTCTATATTTGTTTTTAAAATCTCTTCTTTTAAAAATAACATTATAAATATATTTTATAATTTTAGATGATATTTAATGTATTAAATAACATTACAAATCTTACTTGTACCTGTGGAAAAAGAATACAAAAATATATATGTACATCGTATTTGATGAAAAAAAAGTCATTTAAATTGGAGCCAATTAATACAATAACTTTAAAAATAATTACATTTAAATTTAAACAGAAATTTAAACAAATATATTTGATTCGACTTAACTAAAAAAATCTAAATGATAAATGAGACTTGTAAACTCGACTAATTCTAATTTCTTTTAGGAAACTCTCACCCATAGTAATTACCCTCTTTAAAATGGCATGACCTCTTCATCGTCTTGAAAGTTAAAAGCATGGGCTATCATCCTCGTGTTAACAATTGAATTTAAAGATGGCGTGGGGGTTAAGTGCCAACTGGTAAGCAATCAAGGCATTCATAATTAGTGCTGACTCGGCTTGTGATTCGTCCACATTCCCCATGACTGTAAAGAGAAGAAAGTTTGAATGGCCTAAGCCTTAGATGAATGGCCCTTGGGGAGGTTAGTAGATGAGAAAATTCATATTGATTTTCTCTCTTTTTTAACCATCGATATTCATCCTATTAGTCGACTAATTCAGATTAAATATTGTAGAGACATGTTATGAGGGTGACCCTCCCAATTCAATTTACTATTCCACAACGTCAAAATTCGACCTTTAATCTTACTAAAAAAATCTAGTATCTCATCCTACTAAATCAACTAGTTGTTAGTTATTGATTTTCTCTTATAGTTTAAGCATAAGCTGGCTGATGATCTAACTTAAAAAATTAAATAATTTAATTTAATGGTGTAGCAATTAGTTTTTATTTATTTATTAGGTTATTTAATAGACGTAATTAAAATTGATTTTATATAGAGAGAGGAAAATCTTTTCTTTTACTAAGAAAAGAAAATTCATTCAAACGGACCAAAGAACATGATTAGCTGAAACAAGTCCCCAATACGGCCACATAAGGCAGATCCAAAGCCATCATCCATACTAGAGGAGAGGGAACATCCAAAAAAAAACAACAAACATAAAAACAATGCACCAAGACATTAAAACGAAGCAACATGAAAGGAAACATAACATGATATCCCAAACTGAAGACGGGTCGAAAGCTCAAATAGGTGACAACTCTGCGAGAGCTCTATCCGGAGGCAGGTTCCCCATCTCGAAAGAAATAAGGTCTTGTCATCAAAGGTGTTATTTGAGTTAGAATGGAAACAAGGAAAACATTAGGGGGTAGCCATCAAACAACATGCAGCTCTCATTCCTAAACGCAAAAGCAAACCGAGGCAAAATGGGCATCCAAAAAGCAAAGAAACAAAGGGAAAATAAAGGCTTGCGAGGTGACCAATCGATATCCAAAAGACGCAGAAAAGGATGATAAAAAAGGAGGGGAAGCGCCAGAAGAGGGAGAAGAGCCAGTTGGGAATAACTCCGGCGGGGATGCTCAGTTATCGTTCTTAGCCCCTCGAAACCTCCTATATTCGAAGAAAGCGACCTTTCTTCCAAACGGCCGACAATATTCAGTGGGGATGTAACCCCCTCGACCAGGCCTAGTCGCAAGACCGAACCGAGCGAGCTACATTGAGTTTGTCGAAACAAACTTATAAAAAATTAATTCAAATTACATCCTCTTTTTTCTTTTTATCTTATCTAGATGCAACATATTAACCTATATTGTGCATACTGGCAACGGGTGAAAACTCGACTCAATTGGACATCGAATCAATGTCCAATTGCTCACAATTGCAATTAGGGACCAAATTGCAATTCTAGAAAATTACAGGGACTAAACGTATTTTAAAAATTACCAATCCTTAATTAATCATGTTTCATGCTCACATGTTAGAAATCAGCTCGAAACGATCATTCAAACTCATACAATTGCATACATAACATTCAGGGACCAAAACGGAAGAAACAAAAACTTCCAAACGTTACAATAACTGAATTAACAGTTGCCCGTATCGATGCACAGGCAAGTGTATCGGTACGCTTTGGCATTTATCAAAAACCAGATTTCAGTGGCCTAAAACCGTATCGATACGGATATGGCGTATCGATACGTCTTGCTGAAATACCCTTTGCCCATACCGAAACACTTCCTCGCATACCGAAACACAGACCCCAAAACAGCTTACTCGTATTGATACAGGGACAGAGACACGCGTACCGATACATTTGGACCTGTAATGTCCAATTTTGTTGATTTACCAAGCTTTCTAAGATACCATAACACTTGAACATACTTCTAGCATAATCACAACATCACCAAGGATCAATCCACAACAACTTATCACAGAATCACCAATCAATCATGGCATTATGCTTTAATGAGTAAACTAGAGGCATGTTTCTTAAAAAAAACAAATCATCCCAAGCATGAATCATAAATCCAAGCATTACAAAGCATTAAAGGTCATTTACAACCCAAAATCAGCATAGCAAATATGCTAAAATAAGAAGTTTATCAAAACGCCTCCCAAACCGACAATGAACCCTCATTGCCTTTATTATTACAAGTCTAAATTGAAATCATACTTTTAAATGTCGAAGTCCTTGGTATTCACTTGCCTGTACGCTGCCTTGTAACCTTAAATCTCTATATTGATGGACAAAAAGAGCGTAAGAACACAAGGCTTAGTGAGGAGTGCTCAAACAATACACCATCAATGCATTTTTAAACTATTTTTCAAAACCACATTAAAATCACCATTTCAATCATCGTTTAAAACATCATACCTTGAAAACCATGCACTTAATACTTTCAAAAACCAGCATATTAAACCATATGCAACATGTATCATGGATCAACAACATGTCCCAATGCTAACCCTCAATTTAAGCATTTTCATGCATAACAACCATATGCAAAACTTAAAGAGTAAAACATGTATAAACCAACATTGTACATTAACATCCATCAACATGATACATCAACAATTATATTGGCTTTCAAGTGATCATAAACCAAGTTCCACTTTCCAAAATATTACATCGGATACACAAATTCAACAAATGTCCTCTCAACACTTCATGCCATCTCAACCAGAATTATGGTACCATTTACAACCCGGAGACACCAACCCCAATCATCGGTTAGATGCATAATTCATTAACGAGAGTTTTCGGTACCATATAACCCCTCAACCGTTAGGGTACTTGGATGAAGTATTCAGTACATCGTATAAACCCATCGACATCCAAGACGACTTTTTATAGTGCACTATCAATTCTATGGCCGGCCAACTATATCCGATAATATTTTAAACCGCATCACTTGCCAATATAATTCATTATTAACCATGTACTTCACTAGTTTTAAAGCAACACATCAAAACCATTTTCAATGCATTAACCCAATGCATTCACAAGTATTCCTCATACTTACATAGATCATTTACCAAATGCATCCATCATCATTATATGACCAAAAATAGTATTAAACTTTAAAACATGCTTAAACAGTAGGTACCATGTAATTCAAAACAAGTGTATAAAACCATTTCAATAAAAGCACGACTGAGAGAGAAATCCCTTTATACTTACTTCCGAGTTTAAACCAACGTTTCAAGCTAATTTTAAACTCCCATAAACCATCTTTAAATCATTTCACAGCTGAAATCCATGTCCTCACTCACCAACACGCAAAGCTTTAATCGCCGATGCAAAAACAAGCGTCTGAAGCCTCCGAAACTTCATCGACGACCTTAGGATCACTCTCCCCTGTTTTAATCACATAATAACAGATAATTAATGCATCATCATGCATTCATAATCCCAGCAACACCACTCATCAACTTCGCCTCACAAACATCTATCAAACGCCTTCTAAAAACAACCGAAAACACCTTCCAACTTAACCTAGACATAACCCAGCCATAATCTAACATTTTAATCCATAAATTAACATCAATTGACATTCAAAAACAAGCCAAACCAATCCTTATATCTCCAGCAAACATTAAACCTCCACAACACCTTAAAAATACATAACTAGCAACTTAGGAAATTAGATATTCACATAGCTTCGGGATTCCAATATTAAAACCAATCTATTAACATTATATAACATCAAAATCTTGATTAAAACCAATCAAAAACCCAGCAAAACAAATTCAATTCGAAAATCACATACGCTCGTCAATTAAACCTTGATTTAACCATATTTCATAATTAAATCATTAAAACTCATTAGAAATCATTTATAAGGAGTCAAGAACTTGAGAATTTCAATAAATAAAATTATATTAGAGGAGAAATCGAAGCTCAAATCTAATAGCCAATTACTATTTTGAAGAAGAAAAGAGTGTTTGGCTGGAGAGAATTTGAGAGAAAATATTTTTAGAGAAAGTTAGTTACGTGAAATTTGTTTAAGCAATTAATTATAAAATTAATTCTCTCAACCTATTTATATTTTCCAAAACCCTTTTAAAATAGCCAATTAAGGGATAAAAGTTTGATATTAGACTTTGGGAAAATAACTCCTTAGGGATTCAAAGTTTTGACCCCTTTTACAAAACAGTCACCAAAATAGTTTTTCAACTTTTATATTTTAGTCACTAGATCAAAATGTCCAATTTCCAGAACTCATTTTCCAAAATTGATTTTACCAAAAATATCCATATATTTAATAATGATTTTTAGATATTTTTCCTAAATATTTTCTCACTCGAAAATATTTAATTCAATTTTAATCCCGAATCCGACTCAAATCTCTAACCCGGTCCACCAGACCTTCTAACCAGCCTATAAACTATTAGGCCCAAAACCGGAGCGTTACAGGAGAGTATCATAGACCACCGAAAAATCTGGTCTCCAACGAACGATCATCGAGAAACACTGACAACAACCATGGGGATGAACAGTGGCCCATCTCCTAAAACATAGAGATTGAGAGGCTAAAGGCGACGATGACCGACCAGATCCCGGAGATGTCGGTGCCATTCTGATGGGGAATCCTCACAAAACGGAGTAAAAGTAAGAGCAAAACTAAGGTTGTCGGCTGCGCAAGGAAAAATGAAAGTTGACAGCCGCGGCTGGGAAAAATGAAAGGAGCGGCGGTTAGGGTTTCCTAGACTGAGCGCGTTTCGAAAAAATGATCTCTTTCATCTTTAGGGTTTTCATGAAAAAAAAATCTTCTTTCATTATCTATCAGGGTTACAAAAATCATTGCGTTGTTTTGTATTACTTTTGGAACTAGTTTTTGGAGTTAGTGAGATCAAAAAATAATTAAAAACGTGTAGTTTTTTAAGGCCAAAAGTGTTTTTTAAATTGGTTTGAAAAGTACTTTTTAAAAGTTAAAATTTTTAACTTTTAACTTTTTTTAAAAACACTAAGTAACTTTATTTATATATTCTCGTTTATATCACCAAATTTTTTATATTTTAAAAAAAATATCTAAAATAGATGTTTTATTTACTTAAAAATATTTTTTTGACAACAATATTAAATACTTTAACAATTTAAAAATACTTCTCAAAATTTCTTTTCCACTGTATCCTCTAAAAATAATGCCAAACTAGATTTAACGTATAGGAGGAAAAAAAGTCAAAAAGAGAGATTTATTTCAATTCTGCATGTAATGGTCGGTTTCAATTCTATATCAAATAAATCTTACCATCATGAAAATAATCAGGGCGGAATTAGGGGTCAGCAGGCATCATAGTCTATCTAAAAAAATAAATTTGTTCTTAAGTTAAGTCCTTTTAAAAATCTTAAAATTAAAAGTTAAGATAGGATGAGATTATATTTTAGTTTCCCTTAAATGATGAAATGATGAATTAATCCTAAAACTTATAAAAATATAATTTAATGATATATTTATATTTTAACTCCTACAAAAATTTATGATTTAATTTGGCCCGCCAAATAATCCACCCTTGAAATTTATGAGCTTTTTCTCATATTAAAGTATCATGAAATCAATTGCCAAACAAAGGTACTTCTATTCTTAATCCCGGAAATAATGTTATTCACCTAAATAAATAAACATTAGAGTAACTTATACTGGAGGTTAATTTTATTTTCCAATTTATCTTGTTTTCGTCATTGATTTTAAAAAATTATGTTTCAGTCACTTATGTTATCAATATTTTATATTTTAGTCATGGAGTCGTTAATTCACTTTAGTTTGATGATGTGATATGTTAAAAAATAATAAATTTTTAATTTGACTCTTAATCTTTAGATAAAATATTAATTTAACCCTAAACATTAAAAAAAATTGATTTAACCCTAAAATCCATCTAAAATTTTTCAGCCAAAGACGAAACTAAAATCAAATATTGTGAGAGACAAAATATACAAAGTTCAAAAACTTCACCAGTGACGGTTGGACCCCAAAATTTTCAATATGCCTCTTTCTTATCTCTTGAATATGAACATGGTGTTCGTTTCGCCGAAAATGCAACTGTTATCGGAACAACACAAAGCACACTTCAACTCTACAAACTAAGGCAGTGTTTAGCAAAGATTTTGCAACACCCGTCAGCCTCCAACAGCCGTTTGGACAGAAAAAGCTGAATTTTCCAGCTGCGAAAAAACACCCATTTGAGGTGCAAAATCAAGAAAAAAACGGCCGCAATGCGGCATTAGAGATGGTGTTCAGTATAGTTTCTCTATTTGGCACTCTAACGGCCGTTTCAGAAGCTGTGCTGAACGAGCTCTAAGCATATATAAAGACCTTACCTCCAAATTAAGCACACCTCAATGGCACCCTGGGTTTGGTTTGCATGGAAAAAAACCCTAGATTTCATTTAAATAAAAGGCAGTAGAAAACATCACAAATGGCGTGCTGATATTAAGTTCATAAATCTTGTAGGTAGCTCAAATCCACATTAAAAAAAAAAAAGTGAAACCCCAAAAGCTTTCCATGTGAAGCTCATAATTCTATGTGGGACAGAACTCGGATCTGCCATAGTTTGTCATTATGTTTTCATCAACAACTGTAATAGCTTCATGGCTGAAGCTATTTTGAAGAGAAACAAGCACTGTTTGCAGTATTTTGTAAACGATGAGATAATGAACACACCATTCATATCAATCAAATAAACTCTAGAAATTAATGGTAATTATATTTAGAAAAATTAGGAATCAAAGTTATTTTGCTGGATTTGATAGGAGTTGATTGAGAAATATTGAGATTGGAGATCAAAGATTATAAAGTGAAAAAGAAAAAGGAGAGGAGGGAGCCACCATTAGAGTTGATCTAAGCCATCTATTTAAAGAAAAAATAATGAGTTAATTTCAGCAATCTATTTTCCCCTTTAACGATCCAAAAACGTTTAAAACTTAAAAAGTCGTTTACACAGTATAAGTGAATCCTAACTTATATATATAATTACAGGTTTTGTTGGACATCAATCCACAATAGCTAGACCGACCCCAGTTAAGCTCTTCCATGGTATAAGTGAACAAAGAATCGCCATGCTGCATAATACTGGGAAATATACAATTTTCTCTTGCATTCATTTTTTTTTCAAAATGTCTTTTACGTTTTCTAATTCAAACAATAAATATATATTTTCCTAATTAAAGATGATGCGAATTCACTATTTCTTATCCGCTCCTTTTGACTCATTCCACTCTTGTTACAAAATAACATTTACATCTTTTTTTAAATTTTTGATTAAAAACAAAAAATAACTTGAAATTATAAAAACACATGTTTCACAAAATATCCAAAAATTATTTTTTTCAAAAAAAAACTAAATGTAAATATGTGTTATTATAAAGGGTAATTATTCCATACGATGGTAGAAATTGAAAATTTATCTTAGTTTTAAGGTTTAGGGTTACTATTCCATACAATGGCAGTAATAAAAAAAATTTATAAACATGTTTAAATTCATTTTAAAAAATAAGATTCATATCCCTAATTTTAAAATTTTAATTTTAACAATAAACCCTAAATTCTAAAGCATAAAATCTTAAATTAAATCCGCTCGTGGAATTTTTTTTCTCTACTGCCAATACATAGAATATTTTCACTTTTAAAAAATAAGAATAAGATTATTAAAATTAAAAGGTAATATATGATCAATTATATTTTGGCTTCCCTTAAATGATAAATTTATGATTTAATCTTTTTTAATAGAAAAGATTGTAAAGTTATATTCTAATATAATGAATAAATTACATTGACTTTTATAAAAATGTATAATATAATTTGACTCACCAGAAAATCTACCTATGAAAAAGTATTATTTTAAGGGTTTTACACAAGTATGTGTATTTACACTATAAAAACTCAAATCCTAAATTCCTAACCTAACCCTAAAAAATTAAACCCTAAACTTTATACCCTAAATTCTAAACACTAACTTTAAATTTTAAACCCTACAACCTAAACCCCTAAACTTTAAACCCTAAACTAAAACCCTAATCCCTAAAATTAAAAGGCACATATAAACTAAAGTTTACAAGACTTGTGTATCAAAATATTTTTATTTGCACAATGTCTAAGATACTAAATTCTAAAAAATCAAACAAAGAAAAACAAGGAAAATTAGAAAGGGACAGGCGTTTTGGAATGGATTGCATTGGTCGCGAAATGGACAGAGACTTGCAAAGCTTGCCTCAATGAATGCCAGAATGGACGTATTCTTCTCATTTCTGATGTGAACTTACCAAGCTATCGTTAAAGTATCACTCAGACTTTTTCTGAAAAAAAAGAGAAAGCAAAGACTGGCTTGGCTATTTCAAATAAGGAAGGTGAAGTTGGTCGCGTATTTATTATATTATATTTACTCATAACACAGTATTTGGTATTATTAGGTGAAACCAACTGGTTCTGAGGTGGTGAAACCGAGTAGAGGAGTCCAGGTCCGACCTTGTGAAGCTTCTTTCTTTCTTCCAAAATCTACTCTTTCTGTATGTATCTAGTGTTGTATTCGACTCTTCTTTTAAGTTTCGACACGACAAAGTTAAAAATCTTGTCTTTTTTCTAGTTAGTAATTTACTATTACACTACTCTCTACTCACTCTCATCTCAATCCCCTCTATTTCGTTTTGCCTGAGAAGAGGATGCGGTTGTTGCCATGGTTCTGGTTGTGGGGATGGTTAATGGTGGGAGAAAGAGTGATGGGATCAACCGAGGAGAGTTCAGACGAAAGAAATCTTGACAAGACACCTACATGGGCGGTGGCCGGGGTTTGTGCTGTTATAATCATCATTTCTATTCTGTTGGCTTCCATTTCTTCATTCTCTTTCTGCAAAACAATTCCCTATTTTTACTGGAAAGATTGAATTTTGGTTCTGTTGGTATTTTGTGAAAGATGTTCTGATCTTTTTACTTGTATTTGTGGCATTCAGTGGTTCACAGAAAGGCACAAGAGGGCTCTGTACGAAGCCTTGGACAAGGTTAAAGCTGGTAAGTCCAGAATTTTGTGATTTGGAATTCTGCTTGTAATTGCCAGAAATTGGTTTATAGAAGTTGCTTGTTGGACTAATCTACATTTACCCTGCACACTGCTTTTAAGTTTTATGGTTCTTTTCTGTGAGATTAAGATACTGCTGTTTAGATGATGAATTCACAGTTGGAGTGGGAAGTTTATTGGCATCGTAGACCAGGGTTGGAGTGTTGTGTCAGCCATCTCCCTTCTCAAATTTGTAATAGTAATAAAAAAAAGATTTCATTGTTTGTCAAATTGAAAATTTCAACCTTTCGCATTATTATTGCAGAGCTGATCGTTCTTGGCTTCATTTCGCTGATCCTCACTTTTAGCCAGAGCTATATTTCTAGAATATGTATCCCTACGAACCTTGCAAAAACTATGCTGCCTTGCAACTCAGATGGTGAGCAGGACACCACCGAGAGCAGTGAATAAGAACACCGTCGAAGACTCTTGTCGATTGCGCATAGAATTCTGTCATCTGAAGCTGAGCCAAATGTTTCTAAATGCAAGCAGGTCAGCCTGGACCGACTTTTTTTCACATTGTTATTAAAACAAAGCTCTTAAGGTTCTTGGAAGTCATGTTCTTGCATCATGTTGTTGCATTTCAAATTCCTGCTAATATGTGTCTTCTCTTGGTTACATTTCTGTATTTTTCTCCCAAGTCACTTATTTGGTCATTCTGGAAGGAACTTTATGAATTGCTTTTGGATGGCAGTATTAGTTTAAACATAAATTTCCTAAACTGCAACAAACTGATTTTTTACAGGATCATGTTCCGCTTATATCGACTGAAGGATTGCATGAGTTACACATCCTCCTATTCTTTTTGGCAGTCTTTCATGTTTTGTATACCTTTGTTACTATGATGCTTGGGAGACTAAAGGTAACCAAATCATGCCTTACCTGTTTGTGTTTTGCTTGATTCTATATGTAGATACTCGTTTTCTGTTATGAATGCTTCTGTCATTAGTACATTGTCATTAAACGATAAGCTGCTTGGAACAGATCCGTGGCTGGAAGGTATGGGAGCAGGAAACTTCAACTCATGACTACGAGTTTTCTAACGGTATGTTTATCCACTAAGAACAGATTTTTATTGTATGTTATAGCATTAGATCTTCTACAGTCAATCTTAACTTAATTTCCCAACTTTGCTTCTTGCCTCTTGGAATCCGACATGGACTCATATGCATGTCTGCACTCTGCAGATCCTTCCAGATTCAGGCTTACTCACGAGACATCTTTCGTTAGAGCACACACCAGCTTTTGGACTAGGATACCGTTCTTCTTTTACTTTGTAAGTACCTTGTAACTAAAATAGTTAGCCTTTTTCTATAAGTAGAGGTACAAATGACCAATACTGACCTGAAAATCAATTCCAACCATTTTGGTTACTGTTGCGATCATCGAAAAGAAGAAAGCCGGTTCATGTTATAATTATAAATAACCACCTTTTGAAGATGTTGCACTGATTGATTACCATATAAAAATGAAATTTTAGGTGTGAAAGTATTGTTGAATGCGGTGGGGTAGTTGAGTATGTACATCAATGAGCGTCCTCTCTTGATCAGTTTTGAACTTTTTAGACATTCACTGCAGGGATGCTTCTTTCGACAGTTTTTTAGGTCTGTTGGGAGGACGGACTACTTGACATTACGGAATGGATTCATCGCTGTGAGTTTCTTTTAACTGCAATTCTGTAATCAATGTTGGTTCGTCTTTTTTGTCCCGACTAATCTACACTTGTCTTGTAGGTTCACTTAGCTCCCGGAAGTAAGTTTAACTTCCAAAAATATATCAAAAGATCATTAGAGGATGACTTCAAGATTGTTGTAGGAGTAAGGTACTTGCTGCTATATCTCTGCATTACATTGGATGACATTACTTTCTTACTTAATGTGGCTCAACCAAGGTTTATCCTGTTGGCAGTCCAGTGCTGTGGGCATCTTTTGTGATCTTCATGCTGATAAATGTCAGAGGTGAACTACTTTTCCCTTAAGGTTATCCTCTGAGAGTAAAATATAGCAACTGCAAAAATGCGAACCAAATTAGAAGCCGAATTCTGTTTTCTAATACAACACTTCACATGCATGCTCTTCCAGGGTGGCAAGCATTATTTTGGGGTTCCATAATTCCTGTCATTGTAAGCAATATTTCTTAATAACAACACTCCCTTTATAATTTTGTTAGAATATTGCCATGTCCTGATTGCTTCATTGACAACAGATAATCTTAGCGGTCGGGACGAAGCTTCAATCCATCCTGACAAAGATGGCTCTTGAAATTACAGAAAGGCACGCCGTTGTGCAAGGAATACCTCTTGTACAGGGTTCTAACAAATATTTTTGGTTCGGTCGACCGGAATTAGTTCTTCATCTGATCCATTTTGCATTGTTCCAGGTGCTTCAGTTGACTCCAGAATATGAAACTAGCTACCCTTTAATACAAAATTAATCACTTTTTGGTGTTGACCTCCTTTTGTTTTAATGACAGAATGCATTCCAAATAATTTATTTCTTGTGGATCTGGGTAATTAACCAAGCACTACCAACTTATCAACCTCCTTCCCACTCTTTTATCTCTATTTTCTATCATTTCTAATCTAAAACTCTGTTGTAAATGTGTACTGTTTTATCATTTGTAATTATGCAGTACTCGTTTGAGCTGAAATCTTGCTTTCATGCTAATTTCAAGCTTGCCATAATAAAGGTTTCTGTGGGGTAAGCTTAAGCTTCAGTAATATTCATTAGTCACCTCAACCTCAAATGCAAATATGATGATTGTTCCCTGAATTAACTTTTTCTAGGTTTCTGCAGGGTCTGTGTTTTGTGTTTGTGCAGCTACATCACCCTTCCGCTATATGCCCTAGTAACTCAGGTGTCGTTTCTGTTTCCGACATCAGCGATTAAAGCAGGCATTCTAGGAACAAATGCTAGCTTCAATTCTATTTGTTTGACATGAGTGATGCTTGTGATGGATAATTGCAGATGGGTTCCGGCATGAAAAAGTCCATCTTTGATGAGCAAACAACCAAGGCGCTTAAGAAGTGGCATTTGGGTGCAAAAAAGAGGCATAGGAAGGGGGGAAAGTCCCCCGCTACAATCACCCTGGGTGGAAATGCAATCCCTGCTCCCCCTGCACATGCTTCAGGACGCACACTTCATCGAAGCAAAACTACCAGTCACTATTCATACGGCTATGAAGATCGCATGTCTGACGTTGAAGCTGAAACTGTGTCACCCATGTCGCCATCCAATTTGATTATTAGTGCGGATTCCGATGAGCAAACTGAAACAAGTGAATCTCAGCATATAGAAGCGGAAAATGAACTCAGCTTCTCCGTTGTCAAGCCTGCTCCATTGAAACAAGGACCGTGAAAGAAGTGGTGTATCATGCAGATGCCGAGTGGTGGCAAGGACTTTTTTAAAATTATTTTGGCATATATATTTATAAGAGAGTTTTTATGTACATAGAAGCCTCGTATCAGTAACTTCCAATTACATAAAATATTTTTGCTAATTAGCTTTGTATTTCAATTACAGTCAGTAACTTACAAAATTCTTAAGAGTAGAGATTAAGGAATGAATCATGATCAATCTAAAAGTTCTTATGACAGAGCGCAATACCGATACTGGAAACTCATATCTCCTCTTCATTGTCGCTGCCACCTCCGAACATGGAAGCCATTTTCAAAGCCAGCTTGGCAGCCATCTCTCTCCTTTGGAAATCAGGCAATAACCTCAAGTTGCTGCGAATACTTCCAATCTCAGACATCAATTGTTCCAAATCCTCAAAATCATAATGTGGGCCATCATCTAATTCTGATGCTGAAGCTCTATCGGATTCTCCAGCATCGGGTTCCATTCTATCAATTTTCTCCCCTGAAGCAGAAACTGTTGGAGAAGCATGTGACTCTTCCTTTTTGCATTTGGTTATGTTTCCTTGAACACACTCTTTTTCACACTTTCCCTCATCAACTGATTTCCCTATATCCAGGAATGTGTTAGCTCCACTTGCAGAAACCCATTCTTCAAACATGTCATCCCCTGGTTCAGCTGAACCCGCAGATAGCACTTCATAGTCAAACTGATAATCAGGTTCCTCTTCCGATGAATCTGGACAGGGACAATAATAATATTTAGCAATTAATTAACCTGGAAGAACTTTTATTAAAAAATAAACAAGGTATCACATATAACCTTCTTTCTCAGGTAGCGTAGGTTCAGTTATCTTATCACCAGATTTCAGAACCATTCCAGGCCACATATGAGCGGAAAGAGCACCAAAAAGACGTTCAACTCCTTGTAAATCACCATCAACCGACAAACCTGCCAAGAACAGGTTTTCTTTTTTTAACATAACCAAAAATAAGTATAAGATCTAACCGGTACATGACCCCTTAAGGTTCATTCTTGTGAGTAATTGTCACAGCATTGATAAATTTTCAAAAGAAAAGTTAATATTCGCTGGGTCATGTGGAGAAACATAATGTAACACTTCTCACAATTATACATGTTAACATCTTTTTGATCTGTTTGTAGATAAAATACATTTTATACAGCATGTCATGATTAATACAATTTATCACGACTGCTATTGGAAATTTGGCATTGAAGGATGTTATTCCATATAACTAATTCAGTGTATAGGTAGTGTAGCAACAAAGTGGATATGATGATGCAGAAGCTAACGAGGGCTTACACTTGTCAAAATCAGCATTAGAAGCACAAGCTTCAATGAATTCAATGTTGTGGTCAATGCACCATTCCAAGCATTTCCTGCGAATGTTTGAGGATGGGTCTTCATCTCCCAATAAACTGCTTCCTTCATCTTCAGAAATTCCATATGGTGTGAAATCAGATGAAGGATGAGTAGAAGAATCGGCAAGTTTGAGTAGGCGTTTTGTGTATTCAGCATGGACAGGATGACCTGCAATTCTATCCACTTTGTTTCCAATGCAGAGTAAAATCTCAAAGTTTTGGATATCAGTGTAGGACACCCAATCCTGAAGTGCGGCGAGAGTTGACAACTGCAAGGAGAGAAAAAAAAAGGCAAAAAGGAAGGTGAGGTTATAGAACTACATATATACTCATTTATATAGAAATAGTACTCTAGTCATAAATATGCTGGGAAAAGGCAAAATGTATTGCTACAGAAAAAGAAGGGATTGAACAAGAACTGGGAAAGCTAAGATGCCTACGTTAGACATATCAAAAACCATGACCAATGCAGTTGAATGGTCAAATATAGGGAGGGATTGAACTGAAAATCCATCTTGAAGATGAGCCATACACAGAGAAACATCAGCAGAGTAGTATTTGGTATTGATAGTCCAGCTGTTGGTGGTAAAGATATCAATCATCAGAGTTTGATTTTATTCACTCAACAAAAAGAAAGGCCATCTATTGAATAATTAACTTGAACAAACAAACATGTTAAAAGTGAGTAGAAAGAAGGCATTCAGACCCATTGACAACGACTTTGGAGCTATCATCTTCTTCTTCTTCAAACTCCACAGAGGCAAGCCCTGCATTGTTGTTTTAAATAATAATAATACTTATCAAATATGCCAAAACTTTTAATAAAAGCAGAGCAACCATAACTCATGTTTTTCCAGCAAAATAAAAATTAGTAGTATTTGACAGAATTTTAAATTTTTTAGTTACAACAACAATAATAATAACTGTAAAGAACAATTTTTCGAAAGAGGAAACGGGAGTTACGAGAGATTAGTGTGCGCTTGCCGACATTGGGACATCCAACAATGAAAATGGAGGGCCATTTCCCAGTCTCATCCCGGGCTTCCATTTTAATGGAACCTTCCTTGTTTTCTTCCATCTGTTGTGAAAATATGAGTTATACATAAAAAACCTTTGAGATTTTCACTCTCTCCATCTCAAATCCTGAATCTAACCAACTGCCTTAGTCTTGGCCTTTCCATTTCATCAGTGAAAATTTTATATATATTTCTATTTACGAAAAAACAAAAGTAAAGATTCCCAATAAAAGGACTAAACAAAAATAGAGTTCAAGATAAGAAAAAAGGAAGGCGAACCGGATTCATACTTGCATAGCAGAAGAAAAAGCTAGCTTCAATTCAATTCAAAGACAAAAAAAAACTCAAGAGTTGGAACAAACAACTAAACGGAATACGAAGAAATGACCCTTACACAAGTGTAATTATATAAAAAAAAAAGTTCCACAGCATAAAAGGCAATTTTTAAGGAATCTCAAGTCTTCCACCAGGATAGCACCTTACCTGAAAAAAAGTGGCTTGAAATATATTCAGTTAATTAACAACTGTAGAAAATAGGGTTAGAGAAGTTTTCTACTCTTGTTATTTCGATTTACAGAAAAATAAAGTCTACTTATAGACTTTTACAAGGAGTTTTACATTGAGTAGAATTCTCTCGGCTAAGACTCTTATCCCTTATATGGATAGAGTTAGACTCTAACTAAACTACTTAGTTAGGATAGACTTACAACTCTTCTAAACTACTTAGTTAGAATTGACTTACAACTCTTATTATTTACATATTAACCTACAACAACTGATTTTCTCAGATTTTGTGTAAATAATATCTTAACAACCAATCCAATTGCTTCTTGTTAACTCTTTCTGTTCTACTGTAATCTGATTCATTTCAGGCCTAAAGGACAAAACTTTAATTTTTGCAGTATGTCATTAAGAAGCACGTCTACAATCTACCAAACTTGAAAGTAGTATGGGGTACCAGCACATGTATGTTTAGACAAATTGTAGTTAGGCTTCAGAGGAAAGAGCTAAAACATAACACAAGAATTGCCACAATCATTATAATGTTGAAAAAGGTTGCACAAGTTGTTGAGATATGGAACCTCCAACACCGGATGATTAGCACAACATGATTTATGACCTACACAAGCAGACATCATAGGACAGCTTCAACTCTTGGCTGCATTAAGTGGTTCTCCTATCGGAACAAGGTGATATAGAAACAACTTAAGGGGGGGAATAACCAAAATAACAAGAGCATAGCAAACAAGGTTGGCTGTTTATGAGATGATGCTCACTTTCTTGAAAGAGAAGAAAAACACATGAACCATAAATGAAAAACAAGAACTAATATCTAATAAAAGTTCAAGTAATTGAAAACAGCTATTCCCTGACCTTAAATATATATAAACAGTACAGCGAATAAATAGACCTCATTAAAAACTCAAGATCAAACTTATCCTTGTTAAACTTAACAGAGAGTAGCCTACCCCTACATGCCTAAAACCAGATAGTCAGAAAATTAGAGCATAAACGTATTTCCATTGTCCTAATCAAATCTCTGTATCAACTACAATCCTCCTATTGGCACAAACTTTGAGTGGATAAAAACACCACAAGAAGTTTGTTCAAAGACTCAGATTCATATAGGCTACTACAATGAAAAACCCAGTCATTAACATCGATTGCTAGAAACGAAAAGTGGATTCAGTATTTGCAAGTTCCTTCCCCTTGTGGCAGCCGCCATACTATTAACATTGGCTGCAAATGCAAATGCAAATGAATACGGCCTATGAATTGAGTAGATTTCTTATCGTGCAATTGTGACAGATAAGCTAATTAAATAGAACCCAATGTTACTTAAATAACTTACAGCGAAAAGGAACCAGTTTATTAACTGAATATTACAAGCCACTTTTTTTCCTGGTAAAGTGCTATCCTGGAACACACGGGATTCATTAAATAACTTGGAACCGGCATAAAGAAAAACATGACGAATTAGAAACTTATATGAGTCCTCACTGCTGAACTATTCAATACTATACTAACAATTTGCAAGTAATTCCAGAACTACAAACTAAAGCAAGTAAGTAAACAAACCCATCACTGAAAAAACGATTCTCTTAAAGATTAAACGCATAGACATAGTTATTTGCATCAAAAACCAAATAAGACAATTGATTAGAAACAAAAAAAAAAACAGTTAATAAAAAAGGAAACCCCGAAAACCTCTTTATAGAGATGAAGTTATGGACCAGATTTAACAAACAAATTCAACTGAAAGGCGCGATCTTTGGGGTAATAAGCTGATCAATCAAATACAATGACTATAATATCAAATAGAGATCAATTGGAGTGAGATCAGAGTACCTGAGTCGTGGAATGATATGAGGTTTGAAGGAATTTCGAGCGAGAGAAGGAAAGCATCCCAAAGCCAAAGGCAGTCTGGTGGCAAGTAGGAAATTGAATAGGTTTAGCTCAAAATTTGGCCCCTGAAAGTATACCTTTTTTCCAAATTACACCCCTAGACGTTTTTTTGTCCCAGTTTATCTCAAAATTATTATTTTTCGTCCCAATTTACGCAGAATAAATAAGTGACAAATAAAAAAAACAAGTGACAAATAAGAATGACACGTGACACATCAGCATTGAATACGATAATTTTTGGGGAAATTAGGACGGAAATGATAGAGTAAGGGGTTAACTGGAAATTTTGGTATAGGGTGAGAAAATTAATATATTTAAGGAGTTAAATTGTAAATTAAGCCAATTGAATAAATGGGAAATTTTAGGGAAATAATGAAACTGAAGAAAAGAATTAGGAAAATTAAAATAGAACATCTGAGGATTTATTTAGGGATTTACAACATTTGTTATAATACGAGACGAACTTGTCGTATAGTTTCGACAGCCAACAAGTAGCATTTGAAAACATTTTTCATGAAACTTTATGTGTGTTCCTGACAAGTTCCATCGATTAATTTTTTAAATGCATGAGACTCGTCGAGAAATCATGGCGAGTTTGCTTGATATTGGGATGAAAATGAAAGGAATGCAAAGTTGCTGGCCAGAGTAAAAAAGAAGACAAAGTTAGGGGCTGAATTGAGAATATAGAGAAGAAAGGCGGGTAGTGTCATGATTTTTAGGAATTTATACTCCAGTCCCCAACTTTGCCTTCCTTTTCACTCCAGCCATCAACTTTGCTTTCCTTTTATTTTTCATCTCAAGATCAAGCAAATTTGCCATGATCTTTTTCACGAGTGCCATGCATTTAAAAAAATAATCAAAGGAGCTCGTCAGGATCACATGATGAGTTCCATAAAAAGTTAATTTATTTACAACTTATCGGGATTACACATCGAGTTCACCTTGGACTAGATGCCCTATTTCTCTTATTCTTTTTTTTTTCAATTACATTAGTTCCCTAAAATTGTTAAATGAACGATTTCAGGCATTTTAACTTGTAATTAAATTATTAAGTACAACAATAATATATTAAAAAGTCATATTGGCCTTCTTTTGTTATCAAATGTGTGCAGGCGGATGGCAATGTATTTTACTTCCATTGTTAGATGTCAGGTGAGATTGGTGAAGTTCCTGAATGCAATTTCCTAATACGTTCTGTTGCTTTGCCTTGTTTTACTATTGAAATTTGACAGTAGAATCTGAAGCTTATCCCCTTGTTTCATCATCCTTCTACTTTTTTAACTTGTAGATATACAAATGGCATCAATTAATTAAAATTTAGACCAAGAATTAATATTCAACCGAACAAAGGGAGTAAAATTGAAGTAACGGGCTGAAGAGGCCTCTTCTTGCACCATCACAGGTGGTTCCATGAAGATATCCTCTCCAATCGGTCAACACAGCCAACGCATCAGCTATGCCACATGCACTTAGAATTTGAAATACCTAATTATTTATTTGATGTAAGTACATTACAGTCGATTAGACAAAGGAATTTTGTCAGGGGTTAATCTTATTTGCAAGACATCTCAAACTCCGGGAATCAAAGCCCCCCATCATACAAATCTCGGATACCGTAAAACTATAGAAAGGGCTTCAACTAAATGACGCCGGCACAAGTGAAGCTGTTGCACTAATTTCAAAACTAAAACCAAACACTACATGGACGACTACTGGAAATGAATAACTAAAGGCAGAAGCACAGATTAGCCACCCTATCCATCCTAGCCATCCATCCACCACCTGGTCAGCTTTGCTCAAACGGAACACGTACAAACAACTGCCCATGAAGGGTTACAACCGCTGATGTTTGATGTGGGTCAATCCTCGACGGCAAGCTGACCACCTAACACCACAAAACACAATTTTCAGTATGCTGAAGACCTAATCAGTTGCATACACCCTAAAAATGAGGCATATCTTTAAAATGTTTTTTATATGAAATAAATGGTATAGTCAACTTCAAAGTCTTCTCATTTATATAATTATTGTTTGGAGAAAATTTATTATCATGGATGTGAAACTAACGAAAGTTCATTCCAGTTAGTAAAGCAATTATATCAATACTGCCGTCTTAGTTAATGGGTTAGGACCACACCTTTTTGAATGGTGTGACACCCCAAGGATTATCCGGATGATCAGGTTCACCGCTTATTACTAGGCGTCCTGCGGGATCAGATTGAACACGCACCTAAAATTGCAAATAACCACATAAGAACTTCCATAGACGGTGCAGAAATTTAGCATCAATTTCATCACGAGAAAAATGGCATTAGCTACTGCCATGAAATATACATCTCAAAACCGCACCATCATATTCTCATGCTCCATAAAACTAAATGGTTAGTAAAGCTGCTGCATTTTAAGGCCAATTTTGATTGATGATCATTTCAATCCAAGGCACTTTTGTGCAAATTGGTTTGAACCATGCGTGCTAGAAGAAAATGAAAACTATACATAGTTTTACAAGTTTGTTCACTGACCTCCTCACGAAGAAGGCCTGGAACTAAAGCATAGACCTCAAAACAATCTTTCTGCAAAATCAAAACAAGTCAAACTTTCAAAAAACCAGAAATCATGTCATTTCTGGAAATCAAGGGCAAAGAAACTTACAGTTTTCTGCACATTGATCTTAACCCAATCTGCTGGGGATCCAATATCAACCACTGCTGTCTCCATACTAGCCAATTACGAATTAAGTCAAACAAATTGTTAATGCCCAAAGTAACCCCCCCCCCCCCCCAATATATTTATATATATAACATGGATCTTAACTGTGCCTTCAATACTTTGGTAGATGAAGCCTTGACAGCACTATCCAGATATGATGGTTTCTTACGTTTAAGCAAACCTGCATTAATATGCAAGAATTCAGCTTCATAGATCTTCATCAGCTTTGAAACAGACAGAAAGAAAATTGGTTTTCAAGGACTAAAATGACATACCCAGGCTTTTAATCTGTTTTTCACGCTTTTGTTGAGAAATAGAATTCTTATCCTACAAAAGAAGGATAAATTGCAATATAATACTATATTATAAAAGATTACACCTGAAAACGCACATATCTAGGAGAGGCACATCTCTTCTTTTTGCCTTTTTCCCACTCCATAGATTAATAGGATGGAAAAAACAAGGGGATAAATTGCTCACTAGATTTTCATACACACCTTAATTACTGGGTCACTAACTTCACCGTTATGGAAATGACGTGAGTGCCAACCCTTCATAGCACGTGCAGCTGCATCCCTTCGTGCTCTACCAGATCCTGAAGCCTAATTACAAACAGCACCAAAAAGAATGTTGGAAGCGATAATTAAGAAAGATAAACTTCATTAAACGTATTCTAACTAGGGATGCAAAGTGTAACAAACTTTTGATAGTATAGAACATCACCACACAACTTTTACGCATATAAGGTTGGGGGAACATGATTGTGTAAAGTTAATACTTTTAAAGACGCATAAACTTACCACAATCTAAAATTCTTTGCTTTTCTGTAAAAAATATCTGGCAGTTGAAAGATATTTCATATTACCTGATTATCAACATTCATAGCCTCAGGTTGCGATGAAATAGGTATATTAAGCTCACCCCCAGATATCTTATGCCTTTCATAATCAAGGAGTGCCTGAACAAGCACAAAAACAAGGCTTAGATCAGTCCCAATCCATGAAGGAAACAAGCCACAGAACCCAATCTTGCATAGAATATATATGAATCACAAAGTAAATTATGAAGTTACACAGCCGCATATGACATGGTATATCATGCCAACCTCTGCCACCGAAAAGGCCCATGCAATAACAAAAGAAAAATGAGATGCAATACTGTCTGCCCAAGCATGCATGATTCACAATGCAAATACCTTCTCGTAGAAACCACGGAATGTCCATGAAACAGTAGTACAGGTTCTGCACAAATAGAAACAGAAGAGATATAAACATCATTGATCCCTGGGGTTGGAAAAAGGAAGAGAGAGAGAGAAATCAATATAGCAAATACACCATCTTCACTTCTTAATGAGCAACATTTTAAGAACTACAGTTCATAAATTTAACCACATTATCAATCTCTTTAATAAGGATATTTACACAGGCCGGTAAAAAACCAAGACTAAAAAGAAACTTCTCATCTTGCTCCTTACTTTGGGGGCTTGAAAGATTCTCCAACTTGCCGCCACAATTTACATGAAGTTACCTACCAAAAGTCAAAAAGCTGTTTAATCCACATTTGCAACAGAAAAAGATTGCACAAAACGAATTAAATTTACAGAATATAGTCATCCGATTAGTCCACAGTTCCGCACAACAAACAGCAGCATGATATAGATACTACACAGTCTAAGAGAAGTTCTCTAAAAATGTGTGTATGTATGTGTGTGTCTGTGAGAGAGAGTTTTATAAAAGGATTAAGTTCATAATGAATATACTGTACAATAAACCATACTGAAATTTGTGTTCACTTTTCCAATCTAAGTTCTCAAAAAGTAAAAACTTATATGAGTAGAAATGTAGTATTTGCCAGTAACTCAGAAACCTTTAAACAAACAAAAAACTTGCAAAAGTGATGTTAAAGAAAAGACGGTTTGTAACAAAATGGAAAAAAGATCCAAACAGAAAAGAAGTTTGTGGGAGGAAATGAATTGAAGACAAGACTGAATATTTCATATTAAATTTATTCCACTTGAAATTACTTTAAACATGGTAATTTCCAGGTCTAATCGTACTGCATTCCTTAACTTGGCTAGCCTAAAACCATATACAATTCGTATAAGTAGAATAGTACAATGCATCGGATAATCTATAAATTTAACAGAAACCAAGGCAAACACGCATACGACATACCTTGTCATAGCCACCCAATTTAATAACAGATCTCCACAACCTTATCCCCATAAAAGTATATAAATGTCAGTCAAATAGAAATTTCCAAACACATCATAGTTGCAAAAAGAAAACGCTAATGCAAGTACCAATAAACTTACTTAAGGCAATTCAGCCCTTCACCATAAAATTTAGGGGGCTTAAACTCCACGCCTCTATCTTTGAAGAAACTTTCCAGTTGCATCATGAAGGCTGATTGTTCCTCTTCTGTTCCTGACTCATTTCCATCGCCATCCAAGAAAAATGAGAGCTCAGAATTGTTGTTCCTGTTAGCAGGGGTTGTAGGCAACTCCAGTTTAATAACCCCATTCTTCGCATCTTCTGCTTTCTCCTTTATATCAGAAAATGATGGAGAAGGTGTGAGCAGTTCAGGTTCATTAAGGCAGGTTGGTGTGGGGTTACAATCGTTATTAGTTTCACTCTGAGGTAATGCAGAAGAAGTTTCAGTTTTGGCATTTTCTGTGAGTTTAGGAGGTGAGACAGCCAAGGTTTCAGTTTTGACATCAGTTGTAGCTTCAGCCGCATGAATGTGATTGGAGGAAGTAGGCGAGTCGGTTTTAGAATCAGTGTTGGTCTTGAAATCAGGAATAGCAGAGGATTCCAGTTTCGCATTGCTTGGGGTTTCTATAGCAGGCTTCAGCGAAGATTGATCATCGAGGGCAGCAAGTGAGCTTGGTGAGTGATGAGGTGGAGTAGAATGTGGTTGCATGTTGCTATCCGCATTTGCATGCCCCGTGTGATCGGTTATGGAGTTAGCCTCCAAGGGCGCGGAGGAAGGGGAAGAAGGATTTTGCTGAAGCAGTTGATTAACAGGATGATCACCATCGTTCATGTTAGAAGCAACAGAAATAGGAACAGCTAGTTCGCCCTCCTTGATTTCAGTTTCCTTGGCATCACATGTCTTGGATTCCATCAACGAAAGGTCGAAAATTCCTACACATCCATGTTACATTCAGCTTTTTTTACTTCAGAAAAAAGGGGGGAAATAGTAGTGAATTAACAACTGCGCAGTACTTTTTTTTAAAACGGATATGATCAGAAAACCATAACCATAGATGAGGTGAAGATCGAAATCGTAATAAAAAAAATTAATGCGAATGAGGAATCAGAATTACAGCTAAACGAAAAGGAGAAAAAAAGGCCCCAACTTTAGCATCTGGGTTTGGTTCTCTTAAAATTCAGCAGGAATATGAATCGAAAGAGAAGTCCCAAAAAAACAAAAGAACAATCTCTACGATTTTATTGCAACTGCATAAAGATAATGCAACTATTAAATAAGAAAAGAGAAACGAGGAAGAAAGAGAGACTTGCCTGCTTGGTAGCTTGAACGAAATCCTGAACCCTAATCTAATTGAACCCTAATTATCTTGTCTTTTAACAGAACCCAAGAATTCCTTATTTGATTTAGCTACTACTACCGGCAATGGAAATTTGTTTCATAAACGCACTCCTTCAGTTTCAGACACCCAAACCCCTCTTTCTATTCTTCGTGTGAAGTTCTTCTGTCTTGGGGCCTATATCTTTGTTCCGTTCGGTCTGAAGACTTTGAACTTCAAAGTTTCCGACATTCAATTCAATGCCAATGCCACCACAGAATTTTGAGTCATATTGGTTCGGTTCAAATCTAATCTAATTTCATTAGTCAGATCGGTTTGGTTCATTGTTTTTATTTTTAAAATATATGTTATTTAATATGTAAAATATTTATTTATATATTTTTTATAATATAAAAATATTTTTTTATTAAAAATAATATTAGATAATTTTAATTTCTTAATGCCAATGCTAGTGCTACCACAGCATTTTGATTGTAGCTTTTCGAGAAATAAAACGACATCGTCCCTGCAACGGCCTTTAAGCAACTATTGGCCCAACACCCAACACCCAACACCCAACACAAGTCGGGGTCTTGGCAAAATATAGGATCTTTGAATCCTATTTTGACGTTTGCACGATTCGGAATTATAAAATGCACTGCATAAGACTCTAACAGTGAATTTGCCTCACTATTATGGCGAGTTTTAAAAATATTTATTTTTTATTTAGACTCGCCGTATCACCCGGATAAATTTTAATTTTTTAAAAAAAATATAATTTTATTTAAATCGTAATCAGATGATTAACCTAATACTAAACCGAACTCGTCATATGGATATAACAAGTTTTGCATGCTATAACGTCCTTCTAACGTCTCAACCAAACGCTGTGACTGGGAAAGCTGCTGTTGAATAACGGCTACAAATTAGAACTCGTCGTGGAGCCAGGGCGAGTTTCTTTTTTTACTCGTTGCCCAACGATCGATTTTTTCAAGTTAGGGTTTTATGTTGTATAGTCTAAAAAGAAAGTTTGGTGTAGAGTGGTTAGCACCTAAATATTTTTCAACATTTTTAGTTCGAGCAAAGCAAGTGATATTGTTGTTAAGCCGTGTGAATCTCGGAGCCCCGGAATCAAGCACGAAAAAAATTTCAAAAGATTCAAGGTAGACAATCATTTGATTTTTTATTGTGGTGTTTCGGAATTTTTTAATAAAACTATTTGTTATTCGATTGTGTTGTTACGGTTTAACGTTTTTAGTAGAGAATTATTAGAATAAAAATGATGTTGTTAAGACGAGAAGAGAATCACATCACGAACAATATGAACTTATTGGTAATAATTGATTACCTTTTTTTGAAAGATAAATGGGTCCCATTAAAAACCCCTTCCTAATGAAGGGAGAAAGAGTACCCAACTAAAATTTATTAATAAGAAAAGAACTTACAATATGAAGATCATAAAATCCAAGCAAGAACATTACACCAAATAATACCCAGAAACCAACCGTCCAAGAAAACAACATCAATCTATATCTCTATTGTAGTGTACCATCAAATATTTCTACCAAGATCATCCAATACCTGATTTATCCAGATGATCCGCCTCTATATTGCAAGCTCGGGGAATAAAGCGCGGAAGAATGTCGTGCCTAATCATGATCTCAGAAATTTCCGATACAGAAGTAACGAAAGCAGAGGGGGGATCGATCAATCTAGAAATCCAATCTACAATTACCTTACAATCGGACTCAACAATCAATCTAAAACTGTTCGCCCATGGTGAAGATAAATATTTCAATATCCCAACCTTCACCGCAGCCAATTCCACGATCACATGAGGATCAAAATCATAGGATTCCGAAAATTGAAAAATAAAACTACCTTTGTCATCTCAGAGTAATCCCCCAACACCACCCCGCAAATTCGTCCTGGAAACAACCCCACATCAACATTAAGTTTTAGAAAGCCACTAGGAGGAGGATTCCATCTAATACCATGAGCTATTTTCCTAGCTAGTTTGCAATATTAATTGCCAATAGGGGATCAGCTATCAAATTATCAATGGAGATATCACAACTTGAATATTTAGCCTTCACCCACGAGGCAAAACGGACCTTAACTAGAAAGAACAATTGCACCCAATCTATTTCTTTCCCATTAAACACGATATTTATAGTTTCTAAAAGGTATGTTAGTAATTTAATTTAAATATTGTGTTCCTAGAGGGAGGGGAACAAATTTTTGGCCCCGGATTCTATGGAACAAGCTGTCATGCGCAGAAATTTGTGGGTTTCTAGAGACAACCAGATTTAATTACGCGGCGAAGATTCATGGTTTTGAGATCGTACCGCATGTGATTAATATGTTGGTGGAGCGTTGGAGACCGGAGATGCACACCTTCTACATGTCGTGCGGAGAGTGCACAACCACCCTCCAAGATGTAGCTATGCATCTCGGCATCCCAATTTTGGGATTGCCAGTCATTGCGTGCAACAACTATATTCCAGAATACCTTTGTATTCAACAGTTGGGGAAGGCATCAGTGAGAACGGAAATAAGTGGCAAACGGGTGAGGATGACGTGGCTCAACAGTGCGTTTCAAGTGAATCAAAATTCCATAACGGCCGAAATTGAAAATATTGCTCGGGCGTATATATTGCGCCTTATCGATGGAATGCTAATTCCAAACAAATCGACTTCCTACGTGCACGCGAAGTACCTTCGATTCTTCAATACTGCACACAAAGCAAGAAAATACAGTTGGGGATCTGTAATATTAGCTTTCCTCTACCGAGAGCTGTGCAAGGTAGCGACCCAGACATTCGTCAACGATAGATTCGTGCATACCGATATTGGTGGGTGTTTGGTACTGCTTCAATCATGGGCTTGGTTCAGGCTTCCATTCTTGACTCCAATTTCCAAACCTCTGTATGAATTCCCAATCGCAACAAGGTAATAATTTTCATTCTCATATTCATGTTTAATACTTTTTAGGGAAACCATGATGTATGATGTATGCATGTATTTGTATTATGCAGATAGAGTGGGAACAACAAAAAGGATGTGTACCATACGAAATTAATCTTTAAAGTGAGAGCGAAGATTGACCTCTACTGCCAAGATCATGTAATACAAATTTATAATTTGAAATTTGTATCTCATATTTGGTTTTCGTTGGTAGTTGCCAAATTATATTACTTTATATGAGAATGATTTTCTTTAACGGACAAATTGTTACATTTCATATGGATGGCATATTAGGATGTTGATTCTGAAGTCCTGATTCCAATTATTGCATACGATGATGTCGACAATTGGTTTTCCATAATGTTGTTGTTACATTTTGCAATTGTTGAGCTATTTTACGGTGATCAGGTCCTTAGGCAATTCAAATTCCACCAGGTGGTGCCGGTTGTGCCGCGCATCTTGAATCAATTGGAAGAGTTAGACAGACGTGGTAAACGTGAAAAGGACTGGCCAACCAAACATTCGACGTACATCGATGAGTACCATGGAAGGGCAAACACATTGCCTCATGTGGAATCCATTTGAGCGGATAATTTTGACTATTCTATTTCTGAATACCATCTGTGGTTTGCTGCAAATATAAAACTGTACTTGACGAGCCAACTCGAATTAGATGTTGTATTGTTCATCCGACAAGCCCAAAAAGCATCAGCATCTGGTGCGGGGTCATCTGGAGGTAGATCCGGGACGAGGAGAGGTACATGTAGAGGTAGACGCAGTACAAGACATGTTGAACCGGAACCTGAACCAGAACCAACATTGCAGGCATTTGATATCGATAATTTTCAACCGTCATATGAGTCCCCGAGTTGGGATCAAGCTATTTCCATGACACAAAGGTCATAAAATTTGCATATTCTACATGAACCAGGCATGTGGAGAGGTATGCCTGGTAATTGGGCGAGTCAAGGAGAATGATCTGCATCACATGTGCGAGGTTTTACATGTAATTTTTCCGAAGCTGTTTATGTGCCTAACTTTGTGGTCCCGCAAGCTCAGTATCCTGAAATGCAACATCATGATGTGGAGTCAATGACAGTATTATTGTCGATGACGTCCTTATCAGGTCCTATATTTTTCAGCGATTTTGGGGAAGTTGGTCCAAGTATGTTCAGTCAACCACGTCGTATGACTTCAGATCATGAGAATAATAAAACGATGAGAAAATGAGGATTTTGATGATAATGATACCGAAGACAACGAGCAAACCCCGATTTAGCCAAGAACTCGACAGGCATCGTTGCTCTATGACCAAACGCAATCATGACACCGATAAATCCTAAGGCCGAAGAGAGGAAGATGACAAAGAAGAGGAAGATAGATTTGTTCTTTTGTTTTGTTAATAAATTAATTTTGCAGTACTTGTTTTTTTGTTTAATTAGTTATGAAAAAAATTAATAGATATTTTTTGGATATTAATTTCTTATTGTTGTAAGAAGAACTTTAAATTCGATCTAATTTATTTTACAATTTTGTTAATGACATTTAAGCTTAACATATATTTATCTTTACATTTAAAATAAAGTTTTTATACTCAAACATTATTTGTTACGAGTATTTATTGTAGATGCACAATTTGAACTCACCGTGAGTGTATGGCGAGTTACACCTATCATTTCTTGCACAGTCGAGTACATGGTAGGCTTTTAAAGGCAAGATTTGGAGCATTTTTTAAATGTGCGAAAAAGGCAATCACACCGTCTGATAGATAAACATGTGTATGTTAGGGTGACAATAAAAATGCAGCAAGCATGACATCCTAACACGGCAAAAAAGTTACCTAAAGACCCCTATGAAAGTCATCATGGTAGGCTTTGCAATGCAATATTCAGAGCTTCGATAGGCATGTTATAGGTGAATTTACGGGGTGTTGGGGGATAATATTTAATATTTCTAAACTTTCACGTCCTAGTAATGAAACATGTCTTGAAAATAGTGTAAAGATCGGCGCGTATAAGGCATACTAAAAGGTGTAAAAATCGCGTTAAAAATGCTATCTAGCCATGTTTTTTGCATGTAGAACAAGCAAACATTAGTCAATATGCATGTTTAAATGGATTTTGTAGTTTGTTGCGGTAAATTTTTTTTGTTTCAATTTTACATTATACTATTGAAACATATGTTTATAATAGTGCTAAAATTGACAGGTATAAAACATCCTAAAGGGTGTAAAAAACCGCGTTAAATATATGCCAGAAGAACACTCCGGAGATGACATTTAAATCATTGTTGGAAATTACATTTTCAGATAGTTGGTGCTTGCAAAAGTGTTGAAAGTCCAGTTTTAAGTTATTCGCAAGTGTTGACGTACACCGAAAAAGGATCAAACAATTTAGATAGCTAGTGCTTTCAAAAGTTCTGTAAGTCCAATATTCATTATGGAAAATCACCCATCATCTGTTCATGTACCTACCTGAGCCTTACATGCAGGACCGCAGTACACCAAGGTATCAGTCAATTTGCATGGCGTACAGTAATCCTAGAGCCTTACAGCATTCTCAAAGCCAATGCAACACTGACATCGTTGGTGTCTAACAATGTCGTTGACACTTTTGGCAAAGATGTCTCCAGAAAAGAAGCCCCAAACGATGTAGCTGTACAGCAAACTTTGTAGAATACTTAATGTTGTAAGAAGAACTTTGTAAATGTAAAAAGATAGACACATGTGGAAGAAAATCGACATATTGTATATGGTATGTAAAAGAAGATTTAACATTTGTGAGCCATTTTTGCTTACTCAAACATTAGTTATCACGGCTATTTATAGGGAAATATGCATTCTGCGAGTTCAATAAAAAGTAGGAGATGCATTTATTCGTCTGAAACATGCATGTGTGGTTTCAGCAAAAAAAGGAAATGATAGGTGGAACTCGCCCTCCACGTAAGGCGAGTTCAATAAAACTCGTCACCCCTTCACGGCAAGTTGCACCCATCATTTCCATTTTATTTTTTCTAGTACCACACATGCATATTTTAGACGAATACAACCTAAACCCTATTTTTTTAAAATAAGAATAGCATATTTTAAATTGCTGAATGTACGATGGACATGTCGAACCATAGATATAAATTTTCATTCTTTTATTACAAAACTTAATACATTTCTTATATTACAGAATTGTTAGAAATAAATGTTATATACGTCTAACAATGCGATTTCATGGAACAATAATATTGTAAGAAGAACTTCCATTACTATTGGGGCTGATAATATGATATCTGTCAGCCCCATTACAATTAACGCTCCGCTTTCTCATCTGCATCAATTGGGGATCTACAATAAAGTTTACATTGATCCTCTTTACTTTCCTAGAAGAGAAGCCCCAGACAATGCATATACAACTATTTGACTCTTCATCACTTGAGAGAGTGATGTAAATCGACAAACAATATGACTTCTGGCTGGCCCATTATGAGCAATGCATGCCCTCATCTTCTGCATCAGAATCTAAAGAGATGTAATTGGCTCTGACCGTCTACGTGCTACACAAAGTAAGCCAACATGACATATGCAACAATCAAGGTCGAGTTGTAAGGCATGAGATTGCATGCCATACATCTACGATGCAGGGGCTATGAGGATGATTTGTGAAGCATAAATAATGTTGTAAAAAGAACTTTGATAATTTCAAAGATACACTTTTGATTTTTTGCTGAAAATAAGTATATAGATCATCACATTCAAAGAAAATCTACATATAAAATGGCAGAGCGTTTCATATGGTATGAAATAGAATACTTAAGATTTGAAGATTTTTTTGTATATTCGAACATTATAGGAGATGCATAGATTCATCCGAAAGCTGTATAAAATAGCGGAGTATTTATAGGAGATTCATAGGTTCGACCAAAAGATGTATAATTTTGCCTGGACAAGAAACGATAAGTGCAACTCACCTTACCTGAATGGCGAGCTCCATTAAACTCGTTTTCCATGTACGGCGAGTTGCGCCTACTATTTCTTACCTTATAAACGACTGAATGTTACGCTTTTGAAGGCAATATTCAGAGCATTTTTTGAATACGCAAAATAACGGGGGCCACACTTCCTCATAGATTAACACATTATGTTACTGTTGCGAAAAATACAGGAAAAAATCCTAACACGATGAAAAAGTTGGTTAAAGACCCCTATGGAAGTCATCATGATAGGCTTTTTAAGCATTACGAGTACGTTTCGATATGCATGTTTAAGGTGAAATTACGGGGTGTTGGGGGATAATATTTCATACTTTTGAACTTCCACGTCGTAGTGTTGAAACATCTCTTGAAAATATTGTAAAGATCGATGAATATAAGACATCCTGAAGGGTGTCAAAATCGTGTTGGAAATGCTATATGTGAACATGTTCATTTGAGCATTCGTGTTCGTTTATTTAATGTTTACGAACGTCTTCGTCTAAGTGTTCTTGAACGTGTTTATTTAAGTGTTCATTAACGTGTTCGTCTAAGTGTTCAACACTCCGAAGATTATATTTAAATCATTGTAGTGCTGAAACATGTCTTGAAAATGGTGTAAAGATCGACGCGTATAAAGTATCCTGAAGGGTGTCAAAATCGTGTTGGAAATGCTATATGTGAACATGTTCATTTGAGCATTCGTGTTCGTTTATTTAATGTTTACGAACGTCTTTGTCTAAGTGTTCCTGAACGTGTTTATTTAAGTGTTCATTAACGTGTTCGTCTAAGTGTTCGACACTCTGAAGATTACATTTAAATCATTGTAGTGCTAAAATATATCTTGAAATTGTGTAAAGATCGACGTGTATAAGGCATCCTGAAGGGTGTCAAAATCGTGTTGGAAATGTTATATGTGAACATGTTCATTTGAGCATTCGTGTTCGTTTATTTAATGTTTACGAACGTTTTTGTCTAAGTGTTCCTGAATGTGTTTATTTAAGTGTTCATTAACGTGTTCTTCTAAGTGTTCGACACTCCGAAGATTACATTTAAATCATTGTAGGAAATAACATTTTCAATCCGTTAACATTCAGAAAAGATTTAATTAAAAAACGTATGAATCACCCAATTACATTGGAAGAACTAGCATGTATGAGGTTCGTCGTATCTTGTTATTTGCCACACGCTGTTTACCCTCTTGATTCGTGATACACGAATCCTCCAATTACATATGTGGTCATTTTCGATATATTATGTAATATAGTTGTCCGCATTCGTTTTCTTCACTGTCGACACAATTGATCACCGTATGTTGTAGTTCTTAATTGCATCCTCCGCGATTTTCTTTGTCGTGAAAATCATTCCAAGCTGTAGTTCGCCATCAATATCGACTGCAACATCGCATGACTGTCTCCTATAGATGAGAAATCGTTTGAGTTTCCAGCCATTATAGAGAGAATTAGTACGAAATTGACTAAAACAACTATAGAAGAAATTACTATGAAATCAAAGGTGTGTGTGTTTGAGGATATGGAGGGGACCTATTTATAGCGGAGTAAATGAACGGAGCTGGAACGAACAAAATTATGTTAATAAATTGGAACTAATTTATTACATTTATCGTTAACAATGTTTATAGGGAAATGTAATACATTCGTAAATAATATTGTTAGGACAATTTTGCGTACATAATTCGTGCTGCAAATTTGTCTAAATATTCATCACTTGCTACAATGTTGTAAGAGAATGTACAATAAAGGTTGTTCGGGTATGATTTTTTTTAGGCACATTAGAAAAATGAGATGTCGGTGCACGTACGAGAGCATTAGTGTACTGCTTTATCCCGATAAGAAGACCATGTCGAGGCTAACATTGAAATCTGTAAGCTGAGACTTACTCAACATACCTAATGTTGTAGGGAGAGCTTCATTGGTGGAACTCACGATATTGTTAGTTCTGAAGTTTCGCAGCCATAATTCAATATACAAGCTGTAAAAGAAACACATATTTCGAATATTGATGGGAACATATCATTTAAGTTGTGTACATCATATGACTTTTGCGCAACACAGTATGAGAAATGCATGTCTTCCTCTTGTGCCTCAGAATCTAGAGAGATTCAGTTAGATCTAACCCTCTTCACTAGACCGAAATAGAATATCAGTCTTCTCATTTGCGTGTTATACAGAGTAAGCCAATAGAGCATATACATTTGTCAAGGCCTAGTTGTACAAGTGTATGCTCCGGGTTGGTCCATGTAATACACTTTTAGCCTAAACATCTGCACCTACTCCATGCGCACATCATGTTGAAAGGAGAACTTCGTGCATCAAACTAAGCTTTACCAACACAACTCATAGCCATTGTTTTGATCGAATTTATTACGATACAATAAAATTTTAACCATTTTTTAACTTATATTTTATACGATCACCGTCTAAGATGTTTACAAGATATTTATAGTAGGACTTTTGATTCGAAACTCACTTTGCATGTAAACTGGGTTACATGCGTCATGTACCTGAACCCTCCTGCAGAAATTCTAAATAATATATAGCCTGTAAAAGAATGCAAAGGGGACGACATGATAAGTGCAACTTACCATGCTTTTCGATGCAGAAAAGCTTGTTATTCCCGTCAATTCCAAACGAACCAAGAATATTTTACGCACCATGGGTTCGGACAAGTTACACAAAGTTCTTCTTGCACTATGATGTATCGTTATTCCTTTTTCTAGAAGGTACTGCGAAACTTAATGTTGTAAGGAGAACTTTGTGTATGTCACACCCCGAAAACCAGTCTAGTCGGGATTAGGTTCTGGTGATCAAATAATTTGTACCGGTTATATAATTAGCTCGATCGTGTACCTAATTTGAAGCAATAAAGGTTATTTGGGCTAACTGTGTCAGCTTAGTATTATTAGTAAAAAAACGTTGAGTGGATGGACCCACGGCCAATTCCTTCAAATTAAAGGAATTGCCGTAAATTCCCCATGATTAGGATGATGTAGCACAATGCCATATTTGCTTTTAACCACGTGGCACGGGGGGAGAATTATTCCCCAAAATGTGCCACGACTCCAAGCCTTCATGGAGCATGGAGAAAGCTCATGAGAGGCCGGCTCATTGCATATAAATAAGGGTGTTACGCAAGGGACACAACAAAAAGGGAGGAACAAATTGACTCCTTGATAGGGTTGGTAAGCTCGAGTTTTTTCAGTTCAACAAATTCGAATCCTCGCTATTGATTGGAGGTTGATAAAGAACAACCGTCATCTTTTCTGAAAACCAAGGATAAAGGCATTGTTATCCAAGAACCTTAAAAGCATCGGGTTGTCGAGGTGAGTGTAGTTGTGTCAAGGGATAGGCTCGGTGCCATCCTGTTGCATTATTTTATGATTATGTTTGTATTTGTTTAAGGGCTCCCGTAAAGCAACTATGTCGAATTTGATTGGCAAATTCGGTAAGTACACGTATTGCGTTTATATATGCAAATATGATTATGATATGCTACACGTATGTGATATATGAAATTAATATGAAATGTGACATGATATGAAGCTAAGGCTCATTTTGATATTTGATATGATATGACTTGAAAAATATGAACTATGTAAATTTGTGTAATTATGGACATTGGATACAATTGGCATGCCTAGGATTATTGAGCTCGATTAAGTAAGGGAGGACTACGGTCCAGAGCTACGACCTATATGTGAGAGAAATAAGGTCGGCTATGTAAGGGATATATCTCCGGAGCTACGGCCCATTCTCCGTTATATGTGTTGGTGTATAGGGGAATCCGTGTATCCAATGGTACCTAATGTGATATGTGCCTACGAATTGTGCTATGACCATATGATTATTATATGACTATGTAACATGTAATATGTGAATATGAAAGCATGAGAATATGTGTAATAAGCATGAATTGTGCATAGTATAATATGACTACTTGTATATTTGATTATTATGCATTTCATAATATTAATCATTCATTGTAATTGTTATAACTACCTCACTAGGCTATGTAAGCCTAACATGTGTATCACATGCATTTTCAGGGCCTTGAACAATTCCTAGCCTTAATCGTGTTGTTGCAGTTACAAGTCACGTCCCTACCATATATGAATGTTATCTTTTGCTATAAACTCCTAGTGAAGTGGCATATGGTCCAACTTGTTTTGTATAAGCCTTTCTATGGTTGTATAATGACTCGGTAATGCGGTTTTGTTGTATGTTTATAATGACTAGATTTGAATAAGTTAAAAGTGCCTAAAATGAGCCTAAGATGAAACTTGGTAAATGGATTTCGAATGCCCTAAAATTTGACATACCAATTGGAACTTGGTTTATAAGTGTACTGGTAAAATTTAGTAAATTTAGTTAAGTCACAAAAACTGATTTTCGTAAAAAGTTGGTTTAATTGGCTTAGTAATTCGATAGGTTCTAATGATGAAACCCTTAGGTCAATAATTGGAGAGTTTAATTTTAATTGGTAATACGAAATCGAATTAAAATCAATAACTAGTAAAAATTTACAAATTAGTCCCTTAGGTTAAGAAAAGTTTAAAATTGACCCCAAACTCCGATTATGTTTAGTAACAAACAAAGTGGATAAGTCTTAAGAATAATCAATATGATACTTAGATTAGGTTTTGAACTCTGAAACTTTTTCCGAACCTTCGATTAGTCTCCCGATAACACTATCCGACCCGGATCCCTACTAGACCGGGAATGGGGTGTTACAATTATAGTATCAGAGCCTAGGTTTAGTCGATTCTAGGACTAACCAGGCATCCGTTATTAGTCTGAGTCTATATATGCCACCTAGGAGTTTATCTGTATATGTTACCTATAACTTGCAACTTACACGATTTAAATTCTTTCTGTATGATTAGATCGGAAAATGTCTACGCCTAACAATAGACTTGTTGCAATAGAAACACATTCAGGCTCTACGTATCCCTTTATTAGTGAACCATTGATTAAAAGTATGCTCTAGAATCTGAACCAGTTACTTCTAAGGTTATTGTCTCTAACCTAGTAGGAGACAGTGTTGTTACGCGATTGATCTGTAAAGCTTGTCCTTGAGGATCCAAGGAATCCTATTCCCGACTAGTTTGATGGCTTTACCTTTTCATGAGTTCAATCTCATTCTAGGCCTCGATTGGCTAGCTGAACATTAAGCGTGGGTGGATTGTTCAAAGAAGAAATTATATCTTCGTAGACTCGGTAAGGAGAGCATAACCTTGATGAAGTCTGAACCCGAGCCTAAAAAGAGTCTCATGTATGCCATGGAGTCTAAGAAAGATTTGCAAATCGAAGACGTAACCGTGGTGAAAGAATTTCCTGATATGTTTCCTAATGAACTTTCGGGACTCTCTCACCCATGAAGTTGAGCTCGGGATAGAAGTATAACCTGAAACTACTCCGGTCTCTACTATTCCGTATAGAATAGCTCCGGTGGAGTTGAATGAGTTAAAAGTTCAAATTCAAGACCTTCAAGATAAAAGATTCATCTGACCGAGTTCCTTACCCTAGGGAGCGTCGGTTTTGTTCATCAAGAAGAAAGATGGATCGATGTGTCTATACATTGACTGTCGTCAATTGAATAAGTGACGATCAAGAACAACTACCCACTTCCGATGATAGATGACCTCTTTGATCAGTTGAAGAATGCTTCTGTCTTTTCCAAGATAGATCTTCGATCCGAATACTACCAAATGCTGATAAAGGAGTCTGATGTTCAAAAGACTATCTTTCGCACCAAATATGGTCACTATGAATTTCTGGTGATGTCTTTTGGGCTCACGAATGCACTTGCAGCCTTCATGGACCTGATGGGTCGTGTATTCTGACCCTATCTCGATAAGTTTGTGGTTGTCTTCATAGATGATATTTTGATCTATTCTAAAGACTCTGCTTCTCATGAAGAACATCTTCGGGTCATGCTTCAGACCCTTCGGGAGAAACAGCTCTATGCCAAGTAAATGTGAATTTTGGTTGCCTGAAGTATCATTCCTTGGCCATGTGATTTCTTCTGCGGGAATCCAGGTAGACCCAAAGAATATTCAAGCAATCCTTAATTGGACTCCTCCGAAGAATGTGTGAGAAGTTCATAGTTTTCTGGGCTTTGCAGGCAATTATTGTAGATTCGTTAAGGAATTCTCATTGCTTGCAACACCATTAACAAAGCTTCTTTACAAGGATACTCCTTTTGTATGGATTGTTGATCAGCAAAGGAGTTTCGACCAGCTCAAGCAAGTCCTCACGCATGCCCCTATCTTGGTGCAACCCGAGTCGGGCAAAGCTTTCACCGTGTACAGTAATGTATCCCACCTGGGGTTAGGTTGTGTTCTGATGTAAGAAGGCAAAGTCATAGCTTATTCCTCACGTCAACTCAAGCCTCACGAGTTTAACTATCCGACTCATGATCTAGAACTTGCCACAGTTGTGTTTGCTTTGAAGATTTGGCGGCATTATCTATATAGTGAGAAGTGTTACCTATACACTGATCACAAAAGCCTAAAGTACCTCCTGACCCAGAAAAAGTTAAACCTTCGTCAACGCTGATAGATGAAGCTATTGAAAGATTGTGATTTAGTCATTAACTACCATCCCGGTAAAGCCAATGTGGTGGCTGACACACTTAGCCGGAAGCCCCACTTCTTCTCCGAGATGCTTAAATACTCACTTTCGACTCAGAAAGTATGGTAAATTGTTAGTTGAGCTGAGAGCTCACTCCAACATTGTACCTCGAATTAAAGCACTCCAAGAAACTGATGAGGAGTTACAACCCCTTATTACTAAGGTCAAGAATAGCTCAGATCCTGACTTTCCTTTGAATTCTGAAGGGTTACAGTGTTTTCGCAACCGCATTTGTGTTCCCGATGATGATGACCTTCGGAACCAAATCCTAAGTGAAGCTCATTCTAGCCCTTTCTCTGTTCACCTTAGAGCTATCAAAATGTACAAAGATCTGAAGGAGATCCATTGGTGGTCTGGTATGAAGAACGAAATCACGGACTACGTAGCTAGGTGTTTGACTTGCCAACAGGTCAAAGCCGAGCACAAGGTACCTACGGGTCTTCTGCAACCCATTAAACTTTCGCAATGGAAATGAAAGCGTATCACGATGGACTTCGTAAGTGGTCTACCTTTGACTCTGAAGAAAAATGATGTCATATGGGTCTTTGTGGACCGATTCACCAAGTCTGCTCACTTCCTCCCAGTGAGAATGGATTTCAGCTTGCCTAAGCTCGCGGTGTTGTACATCCATAAAGTTATTCGTTTACACAAAATTCTGGTATATATTATCTCCGATCGTGACCCACAATTTACGTCTCAATTTTAGATGACCTCACACGAGGCCTTGGGAACACAAGTGCATCTTAGCACTACTTTTCATCCTCAAACTGACGGCCAATCCGAAAGAGTTATCCAGGTAACTCTAAATCCTTCTCTAAGTTAAGTGAATAAGTATTTGTGACAGTCATGATTCTTCCTTGTAGATTCTAGAAGATATGCTCCAAGCATGTGTCATCAACTTCGGGAATACGTGGGAGAAATCCCTACCCTTGGTTGAGTTTGCGTAAAACAACAGTTACCAGACTTCAATTCAAATGGCTCCGTATGAAGCTCTCTATGGAAGGGGGTATAGAACTCCTCTTTGTTGGACTGAACTCAGTGAAGGCAAGATGCTAGGTCCTGACTTACTTCAGGAAACTGAAGAAAAGACTGCCATTATCCGTGATCAGCTTAAGGCTGCATTCGACCGACACAAGTCCTATGTCGATCTGGGTAGGAGAGATATTTAGTACGAGGTTGATGAGAAGGCATTCCTCAAAGTATCTACATGGAAGAAGATTCTTCGTTTCAGAAAGAAAGGAAAGCTAAGTCCCTGCTTCATTGGTCCATTCGAGGTGATTGAAAAGATTGAACATGTTGCTTACCGATTAGCCCTCTCTGACGAGTTAAGTCGGATTCAAAATATCTTCCATGTGTCTATGCTATGCAAGTACCGGTCAGATCCTTCCCATGTGATTAAACCAGAATCTGTGGAAATCCAATCTAATCTGACATACGAGGAAGAACCTGTTCAGATCCTCGCACGAGAAGTTAAACAGCTTCGTAACAAGACTGTGCCCTTAGTGAAAGTTTTGTGGCGAAGTCATTCCGTTGAAGAAGCAACATAAGAACCCGAAGAGACTATGCAGAAACAGTATCCTCATCTGTTCGCCTGAAATGAAAATTTGAAGGCAAATTTTCATAGTGGGGGAGAGTTGTCACACCCTGAAAACTGGTCTAATCGGGATTAGGTTCTGGTGATTGAATAATTTGTACCGGTTATATAATTAGCTCGATCTTGTACCTAATCTAAAGCAATAAAGGTTATTCGGGCTAACTGTATCAGTTTACTATTATTAAAAAAACGTTGAGTGAGGGGACCCACGGCTAATTCCTTCAAATTGAAGGAATTACCGTAAATTCCCCATGATTAGGATGATGCAGCACAAGGCCATATTTGCCTTCAACCACGTGGCATGAGGGAGAATTATTCCCCAAAATGTGCCACGGCTCCAAGCCTTCGTGGAGCATGGAGAAAGCTCATGGGAGGCCGGCTCATTGCATATAAATAAGGGGTGTTACGCAAGGGACACAGCAAAAAAGGAGGAACAAATCGACTCCTTGATAGGGTTGGTAAGCTCGAGTTTTTTCGGTTCGAACAATTTGAATCCTCACTATCGATTGTAGGTTGATAAAGAACAACCGTCATCTTTTCCGAAAGCCAAGGATAAAGGCGTTGTTATCCGAGAACCTTAAAAGTATCGGGTTGTCGAGGTGAGTGTAGTTGTGTCAAGGGATAGGCTCGGTGCCATCCCGTTGCATTATTTTATGATTATGTTTGTATTTGTTTAAGGGCTCCCGTAGAGCAACTATGTCGAATTCGATTGGCAAATCCGGTAAGTATCTGCATTGTGTTGATATGTGCAAATATGACTATGATATGCTACACGTATGTGATATATGAAATGTGAAATGATATGGAGCTAAGGCTCATTTTGATATTTGATATGATATGACTTGAAAAATATGGACTATGTAAATTTGTGTAATTATGGACATTGGATACAATTGGCACACCATAGGATTATTGAGCTCAGCTAAGTAAGGGAGGACTCCGGTCTAGGGCTACGACCTATATGTAGGGGAAATAAGGTCGGCTGTATAAGGGATATATCTCCGGAGCTACGGCTCAAGGGCTACGACCCATTCTCCGTTATGTGTTAGTGTATAGGGGAATCCGTGTATCTAATGGTACCTAATGTGATATGTGCATATGAATTGTGCTATGACCATGTAATTATGATATGACTATGTGACATGTAATATGTGAATATGAAAGCATGAAAATATGTGTAATAAGCATAAATTGTGCATAGTATAATATGACTGCTTGTATATTTGATTATCATGCATTTCATAATATTAATCATTCATTGTAATTGTTATAACTACCTCACTAGGCTATGTAAGACTAACATGTGTATCACATGCATTTTCAGGGCCTTGAACAATTCCGAGCCTTGATCGTGTTATTGCAGTTGCAAGTCACGTCCCTACTATATATGTATGTTATCTTTTGCTATAAACTCCTAGTGAAGTGGCATATGGTCCAACTTGTTTTGTGTAAGCCTTCTATGGTTGTATGATGACTCGGTAATGTGGTTTTGTTGTATGTTTATAATGACTAGATTTAAATAGGTTAAAAAGTGCCTAAAATGAGCCTAAGGTGAAAACTTGGTAAATGGATTCCGAATGGCCTAAAATTTGACATACCAATAGGAACCTGGTTTATAAGTGTACTGGTAAAATTTGGTAAATTTAGTTAAGTCACAAAAATTGATTTTCGTAAAAAGTTGGTTTAATTGGCTTAGTAATTCGATAGGTTCTAATGATGAAACCCTTAGATTAATGATTGGAGAGTTTAATTTCAATTGGTAATACGAAATCAGATTAAAATCAATAACTGGTAAAAATTTACAAATTAGTCCCTAAGGTTAAAAAAAGTTTAAAATTGACCCCAAACTCCGATTAAGTTTAGTAACAAACAAAGTGGATAAGTCTTAAGAATAATCAATATGATACTTAGATTAGGTTTTGAACTCTGAAACTTTTTCCGAACCTTCGATTAGTCTTTCGATAACACTATCCGACCCAGATCCCTACCAGACCGGGAATGGGGTGTTACAGTGCAATAAGTCCAAATCCATGGTCTTGATTAATTTGGAATTTATGGGTTTACCAAGCATGACATGATGATGTATTTACAGACACGGGCACCCGAAATAATCTACCATCAAACTATGACGACATTGAAATAATTGTAATGACTACATTCTGTATAATATTTCTAAATTTTACTGTTTCTACGTTTAGAATTTATGTTTTTCATATCGGTTGTATTTTCTATTTTACGCATGCGGTGCTAATTCTTCTACAATAAAATAACTCACGCGGTGCTTTTCCTTTACTATAAAACATACACTCCAATTGTGTATATTTCACCAACACATCTAACACTTTGCTCCTCTCATGGCTAAGTTTTTTGCAACATTTTATTTTCTTCGAACCTATTTCGACTCAACAATCACCAGCAATATGTCATTCCACGATTTGTTGCAGTTGATATCAAACGAGGTTAATAAACATACAGACAAGCAAATTTCTTACTTGGAATGTAAAATCCCAACACTGATGGCATCTAAAACGCACTACGTTGCGAGGCTTACCAATGAAAGCGGCGTATGCAAAATGTATGACCGACTCAATTTTGCATGAGCTAAATACATCCACTTAAATGTTAAGTTCGATGAGGTCAACACTGACAAAGGTAGTACGTCTGCACCCAGAGGAGCTGCTCCGTCCGCAGTCGCAGGGACCACTGAACAAGCTCCATCTTCATCAGATGTTGATGCAACTGATGATGCGTTACAGCTTTTATGTACAGGCGCAAACAAGAGAAACAAAAACTGATCGAATAACTTAACTTTAGACGTATCAACTGACTACGATGATACCGAACTAGAATCTGATTAACCTTTCACTGCTCAAATCATCGTAAAATAATGTTTTATGCGTTGGTTTTTCATCTGGTGTTATAAGTATGTGCAACACTGTAGTTTACCCTCCTATATTTATGTCAAACGCTGTCTGGTACAAATCATCCCATAATTATCTTTTTTTAGCTCGTTATGGTAGGGAGATAAAATTTACCACATTATTCTAACAACATTAACTACCATTAACGTACATGTTAATAATACCCTAAACCCAAATCGACCCTCTTTACGTTAAATAACCCTAAAACTTTACCTAACTCGCCGTACAAACACGACGAGTTTCAGCTTCCCCAATCACGACATTTGGTTGAGACGTTGCACGGACATTATGGCATGCAAAACTCGCCATACCCATATGGCGAGTTCAGTTTACTATTAGGTTAATCGCCTGATTACAATTTAAACAATATTATATTTTTTGAAAAAAATTAACTCACCTAGGTGATACAGTTAGTTTAAATAAAAAATAATATTTTTTTAAAACTCGCCATGGTGGTATGGTGAGTTCACTGTTAAGGTCATATACATGGCATTTTACGATTTCGGATCGTGCAAATGTCAAAATAGAATTCAAAGATCCTATTTTTGCCCTTACCCCACACAAGTCAAACAATCTATTTGTTTTGGTAACACGCCTCAAATAAAACTCGGGTAAACTACAACTCAAGTACTATTAGTTATTTATGAATTTAGTAATAAATAAATTATTTTTTCTAAAAATTATATACATATCACTCAATTAAAATATTATTACATATAGACCACTAACAATTAAATATTATACAAAAATAACAATATAACATGACATAATACTAATTTTAGTTCTCAAAACTTATACAATTTATTAATTTGGTACTGATTTGAAACATTTCAATAAATTTAATTCTTTACATTTAAAAATTTTTTCAATGCAGTAATTGTGTCTACTCGCAAATATCGTTAAGGTCATGATGAGTTTGTTTCATTAGTTTGTCCTATGAATGATTTTATTTTAATAATTTATTAATGTTTAATATAATATATTTTAATTGTGAATGGAAAAAATTAGGTTTAAAGAGTTGTCTTTCTATTGGACCTTAATAAACCACAATCTAAATTAATTAGTTAATGAGTCGAATACTTGTAATTAAAATTATAAAATAATATTGACAAAAATATTATAATATTCATAATATTTTTATAATAAATAACACTATTTATTTTATGTGATATCTATAAATGAATAATTTTTAAAATATTTTTAAAATAATTAATTTAGGAAAAATATTCCAAGTAACAATAATTTTTAAAAATATATTTTCTAAATTTTTGAAAAATATTATTTAAAAAAACATGCAGTAATTTATAGGGTAAAACTTTGATACACAAGTTATGTAAAATTAATTTTACACTATAAAAACTAATTTTACACAAGCATGTGTATTTACACTATAAAAACTCGAATCCTAAATTTCTAACCATAACCCTAAAAAACTAAACCCTAAACTTTAAACCCTACACACTAAATTCTAAACACTAATCTTAAATTCTAAACCCTACAATCTAAACCCCTAAACCTTACACCCTAAAACTAAGTTTACACGTCTTGTGTATCAAATTTTTTTCCTAATTTATATTAAAAAACAATGCCCCCAAATTTATTTTGAAACAAACAACCTTATATATCAATTACAAATTCCATAGACTTCTGGGTCTGCAAGCTCAAGCATACTTTGCAATTGGATTTCCGGATGAAGATCGACCTGACCATTGTCTTCTTCTAGAAATTTCCCAAGAAGTTTGGCTTCTAGAAGAAGTAATCGGAAAGGAAACCTAAGATCTGGGACTGCGGCTGCGGCTGCGGCTGCTGTGGCGGTTGCAGTCTGCTCTGAAATAAATGGGAAGAAAAATGGAATGGGTAGGCAGGGAGAAGCACATGGGAGGAATACCAAGGAAGATGGTGTTTTTGGCGGTAGGGGCATTCGCCAAGGCGGTTGCAACTCTTCTGAACACCACCTCCGTTCATAATGCCGATACGCTCCTTCGTCTCGTCCGCTCTCGACCCCCTGGCATTCCACTTCTCACCGTCAGCAATCACATGTCTACGTGGGTGCACCCACCCTTAAATCCTTTCTTCATTATTTACAAATTTGATTTTTATTTCTTTTATGTGGACCAGCAATCATATTATCATCTGTTTCGCTTTTGTTTGCAGCTTGGATGATCCATTTCTTTGGGGGTTCAAAGGTTTCCCCTCCGTGGATGCCAAATTGGCACGCTGGGCACTTGCTGCTGAAGACATTTGTTTTAAAAATTCTTTATTCACTTATTTTTTTAGACTCGGTATGTCTTCTTTCCAGTTTTACAGCCTCTGGTCGAAAGATATTGGTTTGATTTACTCTTTCATGGGTATGATCTTGCTCAAAATATAACCAGTTCTAGCCCTTACACATGAACTTTTTTGTCTGACTGTCTTTACTGATCAGCGTTTAGCAATCATGTTTTTACATATTATAGTTACTTGCCTTAGTTATTTGAGTTGTGAATTTTCACCATTAATACTACTAACTAAAACCTTCTTTTATGCACATGAAGAAATCTTTTGTTAACCTGGTTTGGTTTTTGAAAGGCCAGATAGTTTTCATGTAGGGGTTTGCCTCTGAAATAGTAAATTGCGCAGGTAAATGCATACCTATTACAAGGGGTGGTGGTATTTATCAGGAACACATGAATGAAGCTCTTCAATGCTTAAACAGTGGAGCCTGGGTATTTCACCTAAATTTATACTATTGTTATTTTGAAATTTTGATAAATCTTTTATATCACGAGCTTGTTGGAATTCTCTGAGCTCTTTAATAGTTGAGATCAGAAGATGGTATAGAGCCTTTTCTGAAGGAAATAAATGAAGAAAAAATTAACTTTAAAAGGAACTGAACCCGTAGAAAAAGGTATAGCTCCAAGTGATGAATGGTATAACTATGTATGTTTATTTAGTTCAAAGACAAGGGGGGCTTGTTTATCGTCTCACTGCAGTTTGTTTAGAACGTTGGTTTTGGTTTACTAGATGTGGTAGAACAACAAACCAGCTACTAAGGAAGTAACCTGCATTTTCTGACAATCAATTTTGACCTGTTGCCTATTTAGTGTTCTACTCTATCTCTTGCTAAAGGTAGTTTTAATTTTTAATCATATAAGTAGTTCTTGAAGTGGTACAACTGCTAGTAAGCTGTTACATTTTGGGTATACTGTTAGTATTATGCAGTAGTACCTGTTGAAAGATATAAATTATTATTTCAGATCTAAACATTTAAAAATGTGAGCTTCTTAGTGATTGAATGTAGTACTTTTAGATGGCTTACAGATGTGGTTGAAGGTTTGGATTCCATGTGTTTTGAACACGGATGCCCTGAACTTGGATTGACTTTGCTGTGTGCACCCTTGAATTAAACTATGCTTAAATGTTAAGACGAGGAAACTCCTAAGAGATCAAGAATTACTTGAGCTTCTGTACTTTCATTGATGAATACACTAATTTGTTTGAAGAGTGGTTCTAAACCTCATAAATAGTTTTTTGTTGCTGTAATGAGATTACTTAAATATGACTACTTCATGTCTTTAAGCTTCCTAATTTTTTCTATTGTTAACTGGCAGTTACATACATTTCCTGAAGGTAAAGTATGCCAAGAAGATGCACCCATAAGACGATTAAAATGGGGAACTGCTAGTCTCATTGTTCGTTCCAATGTGACTCCTATAGTTCTTCCTATGGTTCATAGTGGTTTTCAAGAGGTTAGACATCTTTAAGTTGACATTTGTCTTCCAGATTCAGCTTCGTCTGAATGAATTCTGTTTGTGGAGCTTGTAGAATTAATTTCCTGGATCTGTAGACATTTCTTTCTCGTAAACTCTTTTTGCGCATGAAAAGGATGCCTTTACCTAATGTATTGAGGGACATTGTTCGGAACTTGATAGTGAATATTCTGCACGAATAAACCAACTGTGATATCTGATCTACATATGCCAGTTTGACCAAAACCCTCTTTGAAAATCGGTTTCCCATTTTGGGTCTTGTTTTGATGTAGTATAGGAGGCAGTGGTAGATTCGTAGTAACAATATTAGATTAAAGGATTAATTTCCTGGGTCTTTGGACATTTCTTTCTTTCTCATAAAATCCTTTTATGCATAAAAAATGTCTTTTACCTATTCTATTGATATCTTAATATAGTTGTCTGCAAAATGAAATTTACTGCAAAAGTATGACTCTAAGATAAAAGGATTTGATTGAAACTTAGTAAGTGAACAATGAGATATCAATTATAAGGGATAAATCTCAAAATTACTCGTGAACTTTGGTCTAATATGCAACGTGATACGTGAACTTTGATTTTTTTTAATTTTATACTTGAAAATTTGATTTGATTTTAACAAACCACTAACACCATTATTAACGTGGCACCTTTTTACGTTTTGCATGTTGTATACACAAATAATTACATTTATCTAATATGAAAATAAAGGGATGCTTTTGAATCATAGTTTCATGTGTATGATTGCACCAAATAAAAAATCATGTATTATATTGTATATTGGATCAAAGTTCATGTGTAAATTTGAGGTTTGCCCCTTATTGAAATAAACCAGTTTTTTTTTTCTGTTTCAATTTCATGCCAATGCTACTTTTTTATGTTTTGATTCTGTGGCATAGGGCCTAGAACTGTTGGCTGAAAGTTCCATATTGATGTTCTTGACTACTGTTGTTATTATTGATCTTGTTTTTGGAAAATCTCATTACTGAAGACAATGCACGTGTTCTGACAGCTGGAATCCTAGCAATGATTAAGTACTATGAAACATTCTCTATGCTACAGGCAGACTGTGTAAACCAGTCCATATGCCACAAACAGTAAAGTGTACAGACACGGTTAGTGACCGTGCTAAATTCATTTTATTCGCACAACCCAGTGTAGTCGTTTTATTCGATAATGGGTGCATGTCAGTAGAAAGCAGTTGTTCTATGGTGTCTTTACATTTAGATCAATAAGCAAGAGATTTTGGATGGTGTCTTTTACACGCAATAGTTAGACCAATAAGCAGAAGCATGGTACTTGCAGTTTTCATGTAGTGGCTCTTTGAAAGTTGGATTGGATTGCATTGCATTGCATGTTGAAATAAATTCCAATTTAGTTCTGATTGATTGGTTGTTCGGTTTTGGTTGGTGGTCTTCAACAGGTGATGCCGGAGAAGCATTTTCTCAACAGAAGGCCTCCTTTTCCATTGTGCAAAAAGAAAATAAGAATTATGATCGGAGAGCCTTTAGAATTTGATATTCATAAAATGATGCAGTCAGCGGTTTCAAAGTCTGGTGATGATCCTGTATTTTCTTCAACAGAAACAACATCGAGAAGATGGCCTGTTATCTCCCCTCATGGATTGGCTTTGGATGAAGCAGCACAGAGATGCCTCTACTCAACAATTTCAGAGCAAATACAAACTGCCATGGAGAAGTTACGAAGCTTGGGTAAAAGTTTCTTAAAATAGGCTCTTTTTTTATACATTTTTTCAATAATAAATATTAAAACACTAACTATCAAAGCTTAGGTACAACAATAGCTTGGGGGGGTCCCCTTGTGAATTTTATTTTTTTTAAGCTTTTCCATTGAATTTAGATATTATTGTTCTAGGTAGGGCAGATGTTATTGAGAGGGGGGGGCTTTTTTAGGTCCATTGTTACTTGTGTGTTGTTGATGCCACAATGGAAAGTTTGCAGATTTATTTTCTTAAACCTTATATTTTGGTTCTCTGATTGGGTAAGTTGGGGACGTTCGTGCTCTCAGTATATCCAATCTATACGATAATAGTTCAAACATACTCTGTTTGATTTGCTTTGCACCGGGTACCTGACAATACTTGGATGAAAATTGTGTATCTGGTAAGCAACCCAAAGAAGAAAAGAAGAGCCGGCAAGGGCAGGGCCTGGCCGGCTACCATTTTCAAAGTGCATTGGATGTTTCAGTTTTATAAGCACCCTTTTGATGGATATTAATGGCACAAGACAGATAAATGCAAGGAAGTTTGTTTGTTTGTCAATTGTCATAATCGAAGTAGGCTATGCCATCTTAGATTACTTGCACTGCCTTGCATTTCCCCTTTATATGTATTATTATATGCATACATGTTATTTGTACCTTACGCTCTGCTCCCTTTGTCGTGTCTGTCTGCACGTCCCTGTCCCTAGCGTTTGCAATTGTAAATTGTTTAATTCTGCTTTCAGTCCTTATACTCTTTGCTGGTTTGGGATTTAGTCATATATTTAATTTTAAAAATCTAATCTCTCTGCTTGAAAAGTTATTTCACGGATCTTTTCATTATACGATTCTCACTGATTAAAATCACAAATTTACCGTTTTTCTGTATGTCATATTTTTCTATGGGTGTTTACTGTAAAAGGTTTTAATTTAACTGTAATGACATAAAAAAAACAACGGTGAAGTGGGTGGTTTTAATTGATGGAGATTACGAAAGTGATGGAAAAGGCTATGAAAGTTATTTTCCCCCTCTTTAATTTAACAATTACAACCTTTTGATTTAATAATTAAAATTCAAATCATAACACTATTAATTGACTTGGATTGTGTGGCATATTAAAAATGTTTGTCCCATTGAATATCCCGAGTTTTTTATTATCACATTATCCTATTGAATGGATGTTTTTAACGTTGTTATATATTAAATATTAATTCTTAAATCAGACGAGTATAGATTAAATTTATGTGACTAAGTTTCTAATATGCCAAGAGTACATGGAGTGGAAGCAAAATTAGACCATTTAATAGCAAGGCGTCTTTCTATGTCTATGTCCCTACCTTTGCACTAGCATGGAACGAATAAGATGCTTCGGGCATCCGAGCTCACTAGTTGCACGAGAAACCCCACCGGCCACCACCCCGCAGCCCCTCTATTATTTTCTTCTAGCCGATACCGTGATTTAATATACATTTTTTCTATTATAGTACTTTAATTTATTTTTGGCATAATACCAAAAATGCCCCTAACGTTTGATTTTGAATAGTCATTTTGGTCCTTATTCTTTTTTAAAGCAATTTAACCATTGACGTTTCATTTTGAATCAAAATGGTTCTTCTGCAGATGAATAATGTTAGTCAACTAAAGGTAAATGATGTGACAAAGCTACACGATAATGCACGCCGCAATAACAGTGTCATATAGACAAATATGTTGACTTTACAAAATGGCACGTTAGTCAAAAATAATTTTATAAAATTGTATAAAATACTAACGTGTCATTTTGTCAAGTTGTTTATCGTTAGTTGACTAACAATTTTCATTGACGGGAGAGCTATTTTGACCCAAAATGAAACGTTGAGAGCTAAATTGCTTCAAAAAAGAATAGGGGCCAAAGTGACTATTCAGTCAAACGTTAGGGGCATTTTTTGACATTATGCCTTATTTTTTACTTTAGTACCTATAATGTAATTTTCATTCCATTTAACCCAAAATTACGGGCCTCTGATAAAAATATATCATATTTTAAATTAAGATCAAATTGATAAAATGTATAATTTTAGGGACTAAAACTGTTATTATGCCAGACTATGTCATCATCATCTTAAGACAACGGTTAAAATTAATGACGCGATCCCAAAATAGAAAAAATGTAATATTAGGTATGTTGTTGTCAAAAATAAGAGTTTGATAACCAAAACAAAAACACATGAATATGTGGGGTGTTAAATATACAGTTTACCCTAAACTTAATTATTAATGTGTAAACGTTTATAGTGCGCAAATTAAATTAGTTGAAAATTTGTACAAAATGCTACAAATTAGAATATGATGCGAAGAAAACATAAAAATATATATTTTTAGACTTCTATCATTATTGTTTAACATCAACTTATCTAAAGCATTTACTATTACCTTTTCTCTAAGTGTTTTATATTATTTTATTTCCTTTTTAGCTTTCATCCGATCCGATGAGTCGTCCAACAGAAAAGATGATGATGTTTATCTTTAAGAGATTCGAATTCGAGTAGTTTTATTTGTATAGTGTGTTATCAAAAAATTTAAAAAATATGAATATATAATACATTATATTCACCTTAACACTATTAAAAAATGTTAAACCGTGCTATTTGAATTCAATAAATAGCTCAAATAATGTTATTATTTTATAAAAGACATTTAAACAGTTTCTTCCGTAAAATGTATCTAAATTTATAGTTTAAAAAATAAAACATATATTATTGGGAGTTAGGACCGCATTAAAAATATTAAAAGAACAACTTACACATTTGAACTATTCTGTCTAAAATTGTATAGTTCACTCGCTTAAAATCCAAGTTTGAAGTCAAAATTTGCCCAAGTTTCTAAAAGCTTAGAGGCAAACTGACCAACTAATCTAGTAGCGAACAAATTTTCAACTTCCTCAAGCATTCTATTTATTGTACAATTTTTCAACTTCCTCAAGCATTCTATTTAAACGTAGGTAGTATTTGAATAGGGAGTGATTCATTTTTAGCTTGGAGGAAGACGATGGCTTATGAAATTAGGGATTAAAAGGTCAAAAGATAAATTAGGTTAATGTGTTATGGGTATATGGGATTAATAAAATAATAAAAAATAGAATGTATTATCTATTCATAGATATTCTTAACATTTTGACAATGCACACACACTTTGCAAACATTGCAATTGAACCCGTACTTTCTAGAATAAATATCATCCGCTTTTCTACTAATACCACTTGTTGGGTTCTGCACGATGCGAATTATATAAGGATTAGTTTTTCATTTTTTAGTAGAAAAGGACCCAAATACAATCCAGTAATCCACACCCTAATACAAGGACTATTTTGATATTTTTACCTTAGAATTACATACAAATACAGCCTTTACAAAATCAAACATATAATGTTATATATTTGATAAAAAATTCAAAATAATTGTATATCCAATATAGATGATGCCATAAGTTTAAATTTTTGGCACGTTTGGTAAATAATTTTTTTAGTCAAAATTAGAGATTTAAACAATTTTTAAAAGTTTTACCAATCGAATCTACTAATTTAAATGCTCGGTAAATAAAAGATTGTAATAGCGGACTAGTGTGAAAACTCTCAGTTTGAAAAAGTTCGTTTTATGAGCTTTTGAGTTAGAAGTTTGAATAACAGAATTGTAGATACTCTTTTATCTTTAATAATTACAATTTTTTCTAAATAACATAAATTTAAATAACTAATAAAATTTAAAAATAATTTCATAAATAAAAAATTAATATATACATCTAAATTTAATCATTGTTAAAATTATATTAAAAATATAATTTAAAAAATGGGAAACTAATATATATATATATATATATCTTTTATATATGCTCAGTTGTTGAGTGGATCAATCTATGTGCAATTGGCCAAGAGGGGGTGAATTGACTTTTTGATTGGAAGGAGCAAATTGAAAAGATAAGAATTGAAGACAAGGCGATTTATAGTGGTTCAAGCTTCGAACAAGCTTTACTTCCACTACCTTAGCTCCCACTAAGGATTTTGAACCAATATCTACTAGATATTCTTCCCCTTTTCTAGGCTTAGGAGAAAACCTTTACAAATCGGTTAATCTTTCTACCCAAAGATTAACCAAGATTCTCTCTTTACAAAGAAGAAATGGCAAACTTAATGTATCTCTCACAAGATTGATTTGTTGCCCAAATTACAAACAAACTCTCCCCAAACTTGAAAGAAATGTATACAATGAAGATTACAACATGTGGGGTATAATAATTCGACTCTTTTAGCTCAAGGGTTTGGATATATGCTTGGATGTTGCAAATAAGTTCAATAGTTGTTGCTGAGGCTTTGGAGACTTGCTTTTATACATTCTCATTGATTTCTAGCCGTTTGGGTGGTTGAAGTCATCAATATAGCCGTTGGCTCCTTTTTTTCCCACCATAAATGCACTTCTTCAACTACCCGTATCGGTACACGAACAACTGTATCGATACATGTCTCAAAATAGAAAGACATGTGTACAATTTATACAAGGAGCGTATCGATACGGGCAAGGCCGTATCGATGCAATTGTGCTCACTCGGGCTATTGTATGAACCTGTATCGTTACGTCTTGAAGGTGTATCGATACAGGTTAACTGAATTTCAAAAACGCATGTTTCCAATAACTGACAAGACAACGTTCGAATCATAAATGAAAAATCTCAACACCCGTATCGATACACTAGTATCTGTATCGGTACCCTGTTCTTAAATCTTATACCCAGTATGAAGGTCGTATCTAAACGGATGGAATCGTATCGAAACACCTGAGTAAAAATACTTAGCCCATATGAAGGTCGTATTGATACGAATGAAACCATATCGAAATAGATGCTTACAATGGCCTTTTAATTTAAGCCTGTATTGAAACGCCTGAGGGCGTATCGATACACATGGGCGTAAAACTTGAATATAGCTTCAAAAATACTTAGAAAAATTTATAGGGTTTAAGTTTTTGACTTTGAATAATTTTGTACTTGAAAAATTCTTGTCAATTGTGAGTCTTTGAGATACTTAAAAATTTATTTTATTTTTCAAATAAGTCCTTAATCAATTTGTTATATCAAAATCAAACTTTGGTTTTACAATGATGATATTGTAGCAACGTTTTTTTTTTCTTTTTAAAAAAAATAATAAGCATGGTATTCTTTTAGAAAATCTGTCGATACGAATTATCCCATAAAGCACTTTTGAAATCTTAGTTTAAATGGATTTCTTTTGAAATTTTTTATTCTTTTGAAAACAATGAAAACTTGGAGCCGCCACCAACCACTTGGATAAGGTAGGCCAGACACCACAAAACTAAAGATTCGTTTTGAAAGTGTTCAGGGGTTGGTTACGTGTGGGGAAGAATTAACACCCCCATCACGCCCAGTAATCGGTACCAAAATATTTGTTGCTTTTAATCGAAGGAAATTATCGAAATTTGAAAGGAATTTAACTTGGTGACCTTAATTGAAAATTAACCATAATCGAATGGGCTTTATCAAATTGGTGGGTTCAAATTAATTGGACATTTAATTAATAAGGTTGACGACACATCGGACCATAGGTTAAACCGACATCGAATAAGCCCGACTGTCGTGTTAATTTACGGTTCCAATCCCGCACGTCACCTTTTATGCATGGTGCAAACAGTTAAGATATGATGTTATAATTTTATCAACTTTTAATTTTACCTTAGGACGATAAGGGTTAATTCAAATATTTGACCAACATCCTTTAAGCTCGGACTGTTACGACATAAATATCGAAATTAATAAATACCTCATTTTTATGATTTAGATTAATTAGTTGCCACATTCGATAAGAATATTAAAGATCACATAAATGAAAATTACAAATGCATAAATAAAACACAAATAAGGGTGAATCTCGTAAATATAAAACAAGCGAGTAAATAAATGCAGGAAATAAATGCGAGAAAATAAATAGGAAAAATTAAAGTGCAAGAAATTAAAAATAAAGTTAAAGGTTTGCTATTAGCTATTAGTTAGCAAACCGAGCCATTCATAATACGGGTTATACCTCGGTTCGGGTCACCATAATGCCGAAAACGAATCGTGATAACCAACGATAGAATAAAAGCGAACAAATTAAAACACAAATAAATTAGCATAAAAAATAAAGATAAATATATATAAATATATATAGATAATGTGCGGCAGATCCCGGAAAAAAGTAAAAATAAAGATAAATATATATAGATAATGTGCGGCAGATCCCGGAAAAAAGTAAAGATAAATATACACATATATAATAAGGTAATAATATATATATAAATATATATTATTTTGGCTAGCATACGTATATTTATATATACATATTGTTATACTATATATATATGCAAAAGAAAAAAAGAAAATGTAAAAACAAGGACTTAAATGTGTGATAAATAAATAAAAAACAATAATAACAAAAACTCCTTTGAAAAGAAAGTAAATCAAAAGTAGGGGTCCTCTCTTTGCCTCTTCATTTCCATGGTCAGACAAAGTCTAGGCACTATGCTTCCCCCCTTTTCTGTTTTACGGTGCCGTTCATCGGCGGCACCGCCTCGGTTCGAGCTTTGTCACCGGAATAGAAGCAAACTCGACGGCAACACTCAGAACTGAAAATTTTTCAGAATGGGGTAAGTTTTTTTTTTGTTTTTATTTTTTGATATTCTGTGAAGTTTTTTTTTATTTTGAAGACCAAGCTTTGATTTTGAAAACAAGCTTGTAAAATCCCTCTTTGATTTCGAAAATCTTAGGAATCTCTGTTGATTTTTGTTTGGAACACGAGATTTAAAGGAAGATTTTTGAGACCCTTCTGTCAAAAAAAACAAAATTTTGAGATTGGAGGACCAAGACCCTTGATTTCGGTTTTGAAATAAGAAAATGGAAGAACCCTAAAAAACTACGCAAAATGAGAAAAGGAATAAGAAGAACCTTGCCGAAATGCTCTTCTTTGCTTTTTTATTCATATTTTTCCTCTTAATCGTCCACCACCCCACATTTGTTTCTGTTGGCTTTTTATATAGCCCTATTTTCTGTAATTACAATGAAAAATGGAAAAGCCCTAAATTTCCTATTGGGCTGATCTTTGTCTCTTTGTGCATGTTGCAATTGTGGAGAAGAGGGGCCATTCGATGGCTTAGTTCATTGGAGACCAGAGGCCCTTGAAGATTGGTTGCTTGGAGGTCGGTTAGAGGTGCTGGCGCAGAGAGGGGGAACAGTGCCTTGCACGGCTCGAGCTGGTGCTCTCGAATCTGGACCGTTCGATCGTTCTGGATCTAATGGTTGGCCTTTGGATGCACAAAGATAGGAGGATATCGGATTAAGGCTTAATCAGTTGGGCCTTATTGGGCCAAATGTAATATGTAATATTTTTGGGTTGTAAATATGTAAATGGACTGTTTAATTTAATTAATGTTGGGCTTTATGTATATATTGGGCTTAATTTATATTAATATAGTTTAGTTTTTTGTTCTTTTTTGGTATTAAGTCAAAACCAATAATAATAGTAGGAAATAATAATAATAATAATATAACCATAATAATAATAGTAAAACACTAATAACAAACATAATAATAATAAGGATAATAGTAACAATGTTAACGATGTCCAAATTAAATAAAAGATAATTAATATATTAATATAACACATAATATTTTGGAGTTTTTCTCAATTTAAATTACAATATATATCATAATACTAGTGACAATAAAGGGATAAATAAATAATAAAAAGACTCGTACTACCTGGATGATAATTATATATAAATGGGGTGATTATATAGACCCTTATTTAATTAAACTAGTAGTAATAAATATAAACCCTTTATTGCAAACAACAAAAATAAAAACAGGTCCACTCCGGAAAAAACTAGTGATTACAGCTGCCCCTCCTTGCTTATACTTGTGGAACAAGAATAAAGCAAAGACCATAAGCACTAATTTTGTCTCACTTCCCTGTTGGACGATTTGTTCTTTTGGAATGGTAGTGAACAAATCCAAATAATTTGTTTTCTCGGAGCGGCAAAAACAAACGGGTAGCGCTGGCATGTCCTTCCGAAGCGGCAACGAGCAGAACAGTTAGCAAACGACTCATTCCTTCGGAACGGCAGCGAACGAATCCAAAAAACTTTACTTTCCCAAAACGGTAAAAAGCAAACAGGGCAGTGCCGGCATGCTGTTCCAAAACGGCAACAGACAAGCCAACTAACCTTCAAATGACTTATTCTTCCAAAACGGCAATGAGTGAATCCAAATAACCTTGCTTTCCCGAAGCGGCAAAAAGCAAGCTGGGTGGCGCTGGGATGTCTTTTCGAAACGGAAGCAGACAAGCTAATTAACCTTCAAACGACTCATTCTTCCAAAGCGGCGTTGAATGAATCCAAAAAACTTTGCTTTCCCGAAGCGGTAGAAAGCAAACTGGGTGGTGCTGGGATTAACTTCCGAAGCGGCAGTAGACAAGCCAACTAACCTTCAAACGACTAATTCTTATGAAACAGCGTTGAATGAATCCAAATAACTTTTCTGAAGTGGTAAAGATAAAACGTATTGATGCGTACCTCCGAAACGATAGAGAGAAAGTGGCAATTATTGACATGAAAGTTCCATTCTACTTGGACCTATATGAAAGAGCATTCTGATCTTCCTGTTTGGAAATTCCTGAACTATGACCATTTGCCTCCTTCGTTTTGGAATCCTGACATAGTGAGTTTGAAATCCTCCGTATGAAATCCTTGAGCTATGAGTGTTTGCCTCATTCGCTCTGAAACCCTGATATGGCGAGTTTGTACTCCTTCGCTGGAAATTCTTTCTTGGACTTTCACTTCTTCGTTTACTCATCTTCTTAGGAGATATCATACCTATCTTTCAAACGTTTTGGACTCTCAACCACTTCTTTCTTCTTGGTCCATTGATCTCGATATTTTCTTGACTTCCTATTCATTTCTTTGTAATTGTGGTTCTTCACCTCAGATTCGGGTTCAGCCTTTTATCCCCCAATTCCCATGAGTTTTTGAACCTTTTTTCTTAAAAGTGTCTTTACAGGTTTTCTTTTTCAGAGATTTTCTTTTTTTCTTTCTTCTTCCTTCTTATTCTTCTTCTTCTTTTCTGTTGGGTGCCCTTATGGGTTTTCACCTCTATTCCCTTGGATTTCAACACGAGAGGCAATCGATGTCCTTTCTCGGCAGGTTTTGCATCTGATGTCCTCCCGCTTTAGCTTTGACGGATTTCCTTTCACGTCTTGAATAAAGTGCTAGTTTTATCTTGCTTTCTTGACTTTGTCTTTAAAATTGCGAGTTTCTTTGAAACTTCTCGCTTTTTCATGGCTGGTTCTTCGGACTACGAATTCCTCTATGCACCAATTTCTGTTGTGTTGGCATCTTAGCATCATGCTTGGATGGTTTTCTAAGAGCCCAGAGGTTTTGATGGGAAACAAAACGGCTTTTGAAGTATAAAAGTTGCTCCCCTTGCTACAAAAGTCTTTGATCTTTCACCAAAGCTTAGGGTCTAGAGTGGTTCTTCTCAAAGTTCTTCATTCCCCGAGGTCCAAAATTACCGAAGGTGAAAGCTACTTTCCTCACGTCAGATTTCTTCAATCTTCGCAAATGTTGACGAATCATGGATCATTCTCATTTCGAACTTCTTGTATTATCCACAAAGATTATGCCTCTTCTTCAGGTTCATCTTATCGTGAACTTCTCATCTTTCTATCAAGGTTGATGTTTGAATAGTTTTTCTCATCATAAATTACTCATTCTCCCAGACGAGCTATTCTTGTTATAGACCACTCCCTCTTGGCTAAGCGAGTTCTTCTCCTTAAGAGCTCTTCAAATCTTTGTTGGACGAGTTCTTTTCTTTGGGGACTCGTCATCTTTACTAAGATCTACCTCTCCAAACAGCCAGTTTCAGGTCCAAACCTTTTCTAATATTTGAATCTGTCAAAAGCCACCATAATGATTTGATGATATGAGTTAGCATGATCCTAACCTAGGAATATCTAACTACATATGATGCATGAATTATGACATTTTTAAAGATACTAGGGAAGCATTCTTATTTTCTGGTTGATCACCCCTTAACTTCCACAGCTTTCTGTCTTCGCTAAATCTTCACTTGTATCTTATCTTGAAAGGACATTACTAGCCTATACTGATTTGACTAAGATCTACCATCCAAGCACTACCCCACTCAACTTGGCTTCGTTATTTTCCCTTCATTGACTCTTCATGATGAGTTGTCTTCATTCTCAACATTAGGATACATACATGCCCCTAAACTTTCCAAATCTTTCTCATTTCCATAAGGCTCGATCTTCACTTTTATTGACTTAACCTTTCTTCTTCGTTCTTTTAGAAAAGAGCTGTTGACTCGCACTGGTTTGATTGACATCGCTCTCACTTAACTCGAGTTTAATTATTGCTTCTTCATGAACTCTATATGATGAATGTTCTACTATCTTCTAGTCCGGGTGAATTCATACCCCGTAGACTCTCATATTTTCCTCGTTCTTAAATCTCTGAGCGGTCTAGCGAATAAGACCTCGTTGTTTTTCCCTGTGATCACCAATAAATTATGCTAGGTCAGCCATGTAGACCCTTGATCTGAAGCTGTACAAAAAAACCTTCATCATCAACTGCTCGAAAAAGTCCAAAATAATGACATCGCCGTCACCCAAGACTCTTGAATAAAATGCTTAAGCAAAAATCCCCTACGTGAACAAATCCATCTCCGTAACCTTATCTGAGTGTGTAAGTATGCTCCCACGACTCTCAATCAAACATTTGCCCCAATCTTCACTCATTTTGGCTAAGGTTCTAAGCTCCAACGAATAATCTCGAGACTTCGACGTCTTTGTGTAAACCCAATTCTTATGAATACTCTTCTGATTAAACAAAGCTCTATATCCCTCAACCGTAGGCATCAAGTCCTTCCTATTAGAAGTGCATCGACAAAACATGGGATTCTAAAACTAAAAGGTAGCTCTGAACGAAGGCTAATCAACTCGAACATATGTCAATCGTGCAATGTCACCATAACTTTCACGAAACTGACTTTGCAACCGTCGATCTCATCATTCCCTAATCTATCTCAATTCTTGCAACTTGTTTTGTTGTAAGCTGGCGTAAGTATACCTTACTCGCTTGATAAACTATCGCCTTGTACCCTTTAGTTGTCTTCTGACCAAGGTCGGACGGCTGAGTCGATGTATTCCTTTTTAAGATACCATTTTTTCTGATTTTAGTAGTACCTCATCTCTTCCTCGAGTTCAACGATTACTTACCCTTAACCCACTGGTATGGTCCTTCTTCCATCTCAATGCTAGGGCGAAGACATGCCCCATGAGTCTCTAAATTTTCAAAAGAATTTAATCTTTACTTTTCTGAGCCAACCAAGACTTATGATAGATAGTCTTTTCGGTTCCTTGAATCGTGTAACATGCAAGGGCTTGCTATTATTCTTGCCAGAATCGCTGACAGGTTTGCACTAGGCTGATCATGTATATATATGGCCTTGCACGCCAAATTCCATTCTAAAAGTGCGGAGATGTCTTATTTTTTTATTTCTTTCTTTTTCTTTTCTTGTCTTTTCGTCTACACATTTGTTTTCAAATCAATATTTGAACCGAGGATACTTTTTTGGATTGATACATAAGATTAAAATTAATAATAAAAGAATAGAATGCCCCGCATATCAAATGCAAGAGTTTCTTAGATTCGATCCCTGATGATCAACAGTTTGCCTTTGAATGTTGTGGCGGTATTTGTAGCTGTAAAATTCCTCTTGGATTGATCAGTTCATCCTCGTGATTATGGTAATTTCTTGATCTGTTCAAAAACTACCCTTTCTAGTTATCATCATCTTTTTTCATTCATGTATGTTCAAGCTTTTCGACTTTTGTTTAACCCAAGGAGCGCGGAAAATGTCACTCGAAGAACTTTAAGTGTAAGTGTGTGCTTGATTTTAATCAATATGGTGTCAGTGTCCTCAAGGATTCATCTCTGACACTAGGGTATTGAACATGTGAAGTATGGCTTCTTATTAGATTTGTTCTCCCCCTACAGCTCCATCAGGATGCTCTGGGACTTATTCAACTTGTTCATTTGTTTCTTTTTCCTAGGGGAATTCAACTCGTCACAGTCTTTTGTCTCGAAAATAATGATGGAGCATACAACAATACCCTGAGTTACTCTGCATAGTCACGATATGAACACTTACCCATATAGCCCAGACTTTTGACTCAATTAGACTAAGTGGAGCAAAGCGTCCTTATTTAGCATTTTGCTATAGCGGAGTACCCTTTTAATTCTTAATTATTTTTGTTTTGTTTTGAAGCACACTATTATCCTTTTGGGGCACATTCAGGCAACTTTATTTGGGCTTTCTTAGGAGATTTTCTTATCATCTAACATCATCGAAATAGTAGTAATCTTGCTTCTCACGCTTTACCGACCAGAGCGAACTGGGGGGGAGTCACGCTTCATCATTATCACAACATTCGATTGATCTTTTTATTAGAGTCAACGCTACATCATGCACATGATATTCGGGGGTCTACAAGGGTAAGAAGGGATATATACATATATAGGATCGTCATTTTGAAAAAAAAGATGCATCATTTCATTAAAATATAAATTCGCAATCAACATAGGCCATTTCAAAAAGATCGTTGTTACTTTCGGGAAAATAGTAACGAAGTTGATTCCACACACTACTTCAAGAGAAAAATTAGAGTGCACAGAAACTTAAACACCGACCCCTAACATAAACACGAAAAAACATGTGTAAGATGCATCGAAACTCTAGACAACTTTGGAATTGACTTCTCATTCATTTCACTTATTCAGTTCTTCACCTAAGGTAGCTGCTTCCCCTATCTCTTTTGCTTTCCATTGCTTAATCATATCAAGTGTCAGTGTCCTATTACCGAGCAGCTTCTCTATTTCTTCTTTCAAAATCCAACACCTCCTAGTAGGGTGCCCTAACGCCCCTATGTGGAAATCACAAACACTGTTCAGATTGTATTTAAGAGATGGATCTATCGTCTTCTCCATTGGCCTAAGGGTGAGATATTTCCCTTGAATTAAATGAGGAAGCAAGAACGTAATTGATGTCTTGAGAACCTTGAGTGGTGCCCTTGTTGGACGTTGCCCCTTAGTTAATTTCTCATTGTTTATTTCTTTCTCGGTCACAGCTGTCTTCTTGTTCTCCTCTCCAATCTGTAGAGAACTCTGATCTTGATAAGCTGTTGACAATGGCCGATTGTGACACTAATTTCGGTCCTTTGTCAACTTTTCGGCATGCCTCAATCCTTGGTGGAACCTGGCTTTCCATCTTCAAAGCAAAGTAGCCCCCTTTCGATAAGGCTATAAACCTTACGTTTCAAAAACGCGTAATTTTCAGTTGTGTGACCACAATCACCATAATGGAAACCACACACAATCTTGGTACCATACATATTAGGGTTAAAATAAGAGTAACGTCTCGATGGGGTAACTCCAAAAGCTTGTTTTGAACCAACAAGGGTAACAATTCAGAATACGTCATCGGGATTGCCATCTTTGTCTTCTTGTTACTCTTTTTGGTGTCCTCAACATGCGTTTCTTTGTTCTTCGCTTCTCTTTTCTTTGACTGGAATTAACTTTCCTTGGGAACCTCATCGTTTCTTATCACTGTCGCTTTTATGGAATCTTTCAGAGCCATAATTGATTCCTCAAACGATTTTGCTTGTCACGCAATCTTCTTAACCGAACACATTCCCTTTGTCCTCTTTGTCTTGATCTTCATCTAATTTCGTAGATAGATAAGTGATCTTTAGACTTGGAACTATCAGTTCAAACTCTAATACCCGACATCTATGAGGTGTTGAACTTTACTCTTAAAGTTTAAGCATTTCTCGATGGAATAAACTTGGATTCTAGCGTAGAATTCACAGTGTTCCTCCTCTTTGAACCAACTCAGATACGGAGGTGACTGAGGATTGACGAAGCACGGAGAAATCAGACGGGCGTTTAGCAACTTGGAAAACAGTTCTTGATAAGTGAATGGACTGGGGCTAAATTGAAAGTCCTTCGACTTCCTCTTTTTCTCTTGGAACCCGTAGGCCTCGTCAACCAGTAACTGCTGAGGAAAAGCCAACGCCAGGGGTTGACCTTGTATTAGGCTGGGTGACTCTTCAGACGCCAATGCAGTCGACACCTTCATCCTCTTGTTGCATATTGTACTTTTCTCATATTGTGGCTCTGACTTATTCAGTTTTTTGTTTGCTAGCGATGACAAGATTTTCGAGAGAGAGTTCTCAGTCTTATCCAACACCAATTCGATAGGGTACTCTGAAGCAGTGCACACTACCTCATATTGGTTGATGATAGCTTGGTCTTCCTCAGACAAAATCCTTTCCGCTATGAAGTCGCAATCCCAGCTCTCATTCTCCTACTGCACGAAAGAGTCTTCTTTCATGTCATATTCTTTGGCCATCATACCCACCAGTTCATCGATTTGGCCATTTATTTCCTCTTAGAACTTTTTCATATATAATATTGTCTCCCTTTGATTCCAAATCAATTATTCATGAAGCTGTCCGAGTTTAACTACCCTAGCTGCTAGGTCGTTCATTTTTCTAGAGTCGAACTGGTCAAAAGTCATTCAATCCTCACTCATACTTTCTGAGGCGAATGTTTTTCCTCGATTAGTGATGCATATGATGTATATAAATGTACAAAAATATATTATTTGAACAAAAATAACGAGGCAACACAAAATAATGCTATTATGAAAACATGAATGCAAAGAGCAACATTGAGTTCGACAAATATCCTTATTAAACGGCTTGCGTTAATAGGAAAATTGTTTCGTTACAATAATCAAAGGAAACCCACTACTCATACGGTCCTAAGCTAGCATATAGGTCAACGGTCTTTTCTCTCTCATCGGATTCATCATCTGCATAGTCTTGAAGCTTGGCGACATCTTCCCCTAGAAATTGTGACTTTCGGGCGACCTCTTCTATCAATCTCGCTCTGCTTCCAAATAGAGAAAGCGGCGAATTGTATTCGCTCCAATGTTGGCATTTGGTGTACTTAAATTTCTCCCTTGAAAGAGTCCCGCTGAACTCGACCCTCAGGGTGTGCTGAAGCTAAGGCCAAAATTCCTTTCTACTCGAAATATTCTTTCTTGTTCTAAGTTGAGGTTTGACGGTAAAGTGTCCGAGAAATTTCTAAGCTTACCCCGGAAAGCTTTATTCTTGTTCGGCATAGTTCTTGCTGATCTTCTTGCAAAGGCTTGAGACTCCTCAATTATTAGAGTCAAATTGAAGTCGTCAATCGTGAAACAATCGTAGGTAGAGTTCCAAAACCCTACCAATGCTTGAAGTAGTGTTTGGTTGATCAGAACATCTAGTGAATATGCGATGTCGCCATGCTTATTTTTGAAAGAAAATTGTCCTTGCGATGTAGTTGCTCTCCTTCCGACCATATTTGTACATCGGGATTCTTTGCACCATTGTTACGAACCAAATATCTCATTAATCTAGTCTTTAATTTCAGACTATTTTCAACTCTATGTGCTCTTCGTGACATGATGAAATATGCAAAACAAAAAGGTAAAAAAGAAACGAATAGAAAGCAAACAGAAGCATGTTAGTCACAAGATAAGCAATAAGTTCGAAAACGAGAAAATATAAGCGTGAACAAATTAAGCAAAGGGCAAACACATCAAAAAATAAACCTAACCACATAAATTCTAGTTCGCTATGGTTATCTGCATGGTTATAATGGGGTGGGCTTCCTAAATTCTCATACATGGGTTCGGTTCTAATACAACGATACCTAAACCTATCTAATTACCTACTAAGGCAACAAAAATCTCAATTCTGGCCCATTAAAAGCTTGCGAATTGGTTTCGGTTTGAGAGAAAGTACGACTTAATAACGCAGAGGGCTGCTCATGTGTCAAAAGGAGCGTGTTCCGGAAGTGAATTACCGACCCGTGGAGGGCTACTCACGTGGGTATGTGGCGTTTCACTCCCACATAAGGGACAGAGCTCAAGTATAGAGCTTAATGATCATGATGCAACACATGTCGGTGATTCCTTAGAAATTAAATGAAAAATTAATTCGAAGACAACCAATTATCAAAGCTCGTACAATCGTAGTCACATTTTCAAGAAAGGATCAAACTCACTAGAATCGATTAAAATTCCAACAATTTTCCATCATTAATAACAATAAATATTTTTTTGGCCTAACTCTCCTTTTGTTTTAAAAACAAAATTCGATCCCCAGCGGAGTCGCCATGTTACGTTTTTTCCTTTTATTTTTAAAATAATAAGCGTGGTCTTCTTTTAAAATATCCGTCGATACGAATTATCACATAAATCACTTTTGAAATCTTAGTTTAAAAGAATTTCTTTTGAAAACAATGAAAACTTGAAGTCGCCACCGACCACTTAGATAAGATAGGCCGAACACCACAAACCAGAGATTTGTTTTGAAAGGGTTCATGAGTTTGTTACGTGTGAAGAAGGAGTAGCACCCCCATCACGCCCGATAATCGGTACCAAAATATTTGTTGCTTTTAATCGAAGGAAATGGTCGAAATTTGAAAGGAATTTAACTTGGTGACCTTAATTGAAAATTAACCTTAATCGAACGGGCTTTACCAAATTGATGGGTTCAAATTAATTGGACATTTAATTAATAAGGTCGACGATACATCAGACAATAGGTTAAACCGACAACGAATAAGCCCAATTGTCATGTTAATTTATGGTTCCAATATCGCTTGTTACCTTTATGCATGGTGCAAACAGTTAAGATATGATGTGATGATTTTATCAACTTTTAATTTTACCTTGTGACAGTAAGGATTAATTCAAATATTTGGTTAACATTCTTTAAGCTCGGACTGTTACGACATAAATATCAGAATTAATAAATACCCTTGTTTATGATTTAGATTAATTAGTTACCATATTCGATAAGAATATTAAAGATCACATAAATAAAAATTAAAAATGCATGAACAAAACACAAATAAGGGTGAATCCCGTAAATATAAAATAAGCGAGTAAATAAATGCGAGAAAATAAATAGAAGAAATTAAAAGCATAAATTAAAAACAAAGTTAAAGGTTTGTTGTTAGCTATTAATTAGCAAACAGAGCCATAGATAATACAGGTTATACCCTGATTCGAGTCACCATAAGGCTGAAAGTGAATCGTGATAACCAACGATAGAATAAAAGCGAACAAATTAAAACACAAATAAATTAGCATAAAAAATAAAGATAAATATATATAAATATATATAGATAATGTGCGGCAGATCCCGGAAAAAAGTAAAGATAAATATACATATATAATAAGGTAATGATGTATATATATATATATATAAATATACATTATTATGGCTAGCATACGTATATTTATATATACATATTGTTATACTATATATATATGCAAAAGAAAAAAAGAAAAGGTAAAAACAAGGATTTAAATGTGCGTTAAATAAAAAAAAACAATAATAACAAAAACCCAAAAGCATATTTCAATCCTTTGAAAAGAAAGTACATCAAAAGTAGAGATCCTCTCTTTACCTCTTGATTTCCATGGTCAGACAAAGTCTAGACACTTTGCTTCTCTCTTTTCTTTTTTACGGTGCCGTTCATCGCCGACACCGCTTCGGTTCGAGCTTCATCACCGGAATAGAAGCAAACTCGACGGCAACACTCGGATCTGAAAATTTTTAGAACGGGGTAAGTTTTTTTTGTTTTTATTTTTTTGATATTCTGTGAAGTTTTTTTATTTTGAAGACCAAGCTTTGATTTTGAAAACAAGCTTGTAAAATCCCTCTTTGATTTCGAAAATCTTAGGAATCTCTGTTGATTTTTGTTTGGAACACGAGATTTAAAGGAAGATTTTTGAGACCCTTCTGTTAAAAAAACAAAATTTTGAGATTGGAGGACCAAGACCCTTGATTTCGGTTTTGAAATAAGAAAAGGAAAGAACCCTAAAAAAACTACGCAAAATGAGAAATGGAATAAGAACCTTGCCGAAATGCTCTTCATTGCTTTTTTATTCATATTTTCCCTCTCAATCGTTCACCACCCCACATTTGTTTCTGTTGGCTTTTTATATAGCCCTATTTTTTGTAATTACAATGGAAAATGGAAAAGCCCTAAATTTCCTATTGGGCTGATCTTTGTCACTTTGTGCATGTTGCAATTGTGGCGAAGAGGGACCATTCGATGGCTTAGTTCATTGGAGACCAGAGGCCCTTGAAGATTGGTTGCTTGGATGTCGGTTAGAGGTGCTGGCTCAGAGAGGGGGACCAGTGCCTTGCACGGCTCGAGCTGATGAGCTCTCACTCTCGAATCTGGATCGTTCGATCATTCTGGATCTAATGGTTGGCCTTTGGCTGCACGAAGATAGGAGGATATCAGATTAAGGCTTAATTAGTTGGGCCTCATTAGGCCGAATGTAATATGTAATATTTTTGGGTTGTAAATATATAAATGATCTGTTTAATTTAATTAATGTTGGGCTTTATTTATATATTGGGCTTTATTTATATTAATATAGTTTTGTTTTTTTGGTTCCTTTTTGGTTTTGACTTAATAATAACAAAAATATAATAATGACAATAATGATAAATAAAAATAATAGTAATATGTAATAATAATAGGAAATAATAATAATAATAATAATAGTATATAACATAATAATAATAATAACACTAATAACAAGCATAATAATAATAACAAGGATAATACTAACCATGTTAACGATGTTCAAATTAAATAAAAGATAATTAATATATTAATATAACACATAATATTTCGGAGTTTTTCTCAATTTAAATTACAATATGTATCATAATACTAGTAATAATAAAGGGATAAATAAATAATAAAAAGACTCGTACTACCTCGATGATGGGAAAATTTACACCAATATAGTGTTGGGAATTTTTCCCCCCAAAGTATTACCCTAGGCAGATTAATTCCAAAAGTATTGTTGTTTGAATAGTGCATCCAAAGTTGGCACCAATTGAATCTAACTTTAGAGAAAAAAAACTCCAAAGGCGGCACCAGTTGAGTCCGCCTTTAGAGAAAAAACTTCAAAGTCGGCATCAGCTGAATCCGACTTTAGAGAAAAAAACTCCAAATCCAGGTTCATCAGGTATCGACTTTAGTTCACTGTTCAAACCTCAATACTTCTGGAATTAATCTGCCCAGGGCAATACTTTGGGAAAAAAAATTCCCACCACAATATTGGTGTAAATTTTCCTGGATGATGATTATATATAAATGGGTGATTATATAGACTTTTATTTAATTAAAATAGTAGTAATAAATATAAAGCCCTTTATTGCAAACAACAAAAATAAAAACGGGTCCACCCCGGACAAAATTAGTGATTACAGATATTAAAAAATTAATTTTTATAATTTAATTAATATTAATAGATAAAATGTAAATAACTAATAAATTATTCAAACAAATATTGAATACAATAATGTCATTGTATGTCATTTTACTTGTTCAAATAATCAAACAATTATCATCTATGAGTTAATTTTACCAAACACTTTTATACAATAAGCCAATGCAATTCGCGAGTCAAATCAACTAATGTTATCAGCTATTAGTTATCAGCTAATGTAATATGATATCTACTAATTGCTAAACATGACCTTTACCTTAAAACTAGGGCATAGTCAAAAAATACCCCAAACGTTTGACTAAATAGTCACTTTGGCCACTATTCTTTTTTGGAGCAATTCAACCCTCAACGTTTCATTTTGGTTCAAAATGGTCCCTCTACAGATGAAAATTGCTAAAAAAACTAATGGTAAACAATTTGAAATGGCATGATAGAATGATAAGTCAAGAGAAAAATTATTCTATATTTTATATAATTTTATAAAATTATTTTTGAGTGATGTAACGTTTTTCAAGTTAACATATTTGTCTTTATGATACTGCCACGTCAGCTTTGTCACGTCATTCCAAGCTATTTACCGTTAGTTGTCTGACAATTTTCATCCGTAGAGGGATCACTTTGACCCAAAATAAAAATTGATGGTTGAAATGCTAAAAAAAGAATATGGGGCAAAGTGATTATTCAGTCAAATGTTGGGGACATTTTTGACTTTATGCCTAAAACTAGTTGTTCTAAACACTTGAATCCAATGATCCTAATAAAAAAGAAAATGTTATTTTTAGGTAATTCAAATTCGAGTAGTTTTATCTACAAAACGTGTTATCAAAGAGTTAAAGGAAAACAAATAAATACTAGGGATAACTACATATTTAGTACCCCACCTATTCTCATGTTCTTATTTTAGTACCCCACCTATTTTTTTTGGCAAAATGGTATATAACGTTACGTTTTTATTCTATTTTGGTACCTGACCGTTAAAAACAAACAGAGATGATGACATGACTTATTTTTAATTAAGATAATCACAGTTTTAGTCTCAAAACTTATGCATTTCTATCAGTTTGATCTGAACTCTATCAATTTAATAACCATCTTAAATATTTAGGTTAAAACTGTAAATTCCCCTTTTATTTCTTCTTCCCAAAACCCTAACCCATTCTATTTCTTCTTCCTAATCCAATCATATCCGGCCTGTTTTGTAATATCCCAATATTTAAGAAGAAGAAATAAAATAGGGGATTTAACATACAAACAAAAAAGAGAAAGCACACGATTGCCAACTTCTTGGTCAATAACAGATGATAACACGATAAGCACAGAAAAAAAGAGAGGGATTCATGGACGACCAAGGGTGTCTCGGTGGATAGTCCGAGAATGAACTCGTCAGGGAAAATCGTGTTTCAGAGCCTGGAAAGAAGTTCAAGTAGTCCGAGCAGCTTCAGTGGAGGTCCCAAGTTCAAACAGAGAGGAATGGAAAGGTCGTATTCTGCAAACGTAAGAATCATCCCAGTACTTAACGTCCTCGTTTGTTCATTGATCGGATCTACAAAAACAGGCTCGGCTTTCGGATTGTTTTCATCTTCCCAACAAAAGCCTACAAACGGAAGAAGCAACAGCAAAGGGCGACAGTGCAATAGCAGCATTAGCATCAGAAGTTAAAACATATTTGCAACGTTTTCATGTGATATTTTTGAGATTTTTGTTCTATGTTTACTGTTAAATCCCACATTTTCTTGTTGCATTTTCTTCTGTTTTGAGTAACAGAAAGTTGTAATTTTGATGTAAATAGATTTCTCTTTTTACCCTTATTTATGTAATTTTGATGTACATAGATTTCTCTTTTTACCCCTGGTCGGACTATCCATCGAGAACTTGACAAATTAAGTGCATGCATAAAGTTTTAGTAACAAATAACTTTTTGGCATTCTTAGAATTTACACTGTATGATCAGAAATTCAGAATAAAATAGGGGGATTTACAGTTACTGGATCGAGAAGAAGAAATAAAATGGGGTTAGGGTTCGGGGAAGAAGAAATAAAATGGGGGATTACAATTTTAACCCAAATATTTAAGATAATTATTAAATTGATAGAGTTTGGACAAATTGATAGAAATGTATAAGTTTTTGGGACTAAAACTGTGATTATCCCATAAGTCATGTCATCATCTCCGTTTGTTTTTAATGGTTGGAGTACCAAAACAGAACAAAACGTAATGTTAGATACCATTTTGCCAAAAATAATAGGTGGGGTACTAAAATAGAAACGCAGAAATAGGTGGAATACTAAATATGTAATTATCCCTAAATATTACTATAAGATCACACACTCCAAGTAAATCATATATATTTTTTCCAAAACACACTTGATTATTTATTTTCACCGAGAAGAAAAACAAGATATTTGTATAGGGAGTGATTTTATCAAAGAAAACAAATATGAATGAATACAAAGATAACATTGGAACACTGAAATGTTGATATGTCATGTAGTCTTCAACCCACTGGAAATTAAACCCTTTTTACTGAGAAAGAGGGTACCAAAGGCCTTTGTTTGTCCACTGATTTGGGAAATTGCTATTACCCGAAATTGCAGGAGGTATCGGTTGAAAAGAGAAGGATGAATTTTAAAATTGTGTCGCCAATTTTAATTGTAATTTTAGTTATAGGTCTAAATTAAATATTGCGCTTTTCTGTTAAATGTTCGTATAAAAGTGGTCCGCGACAAATGATATCTAAATTAAATGAATGTACGACAAGAAATATATGATGAACAATTCTAACGAGATTACCACAAGGCTGAATTGAAAAAATAGAAAATACATTAATACACAAGCTTGCATAAGTCTTTTAATTTTAAAGTTTAGGGATTTAAGTTAAGGTTTAGATGTTTAAGTTATAGTAGGTAGAATTTAGAATTTATTATTAGAATTTAAAGTTTAGGATTTAAAATTTAGGATATTAAAGTTAAGAATTTATTTTTAAAATTTTATAATTTAAATATAGAAGGTTGTATAATTTTTAATATATTATATATCAAAATATAATCTTTAAAAAATGTCAAGTCTTAAAGAGAGACGACAAATGACAAAATATCAGTATATTATCAATTTAACTATTTTTAATGTCAATAATTATTTTGTGATAAATCAAAACTATTAAAAAATCAAAACATAACTTCTTAAAGTTGTAATAAAAAAAATAGTGATCATAGACTCGGCTTATTTTATTTTTTAGTTTGGTTTGGGTGATGTATAAATGATATATGTGTTTATGTTTATTTTAGGCGAGTGAAAAGAACATCCCAGACCCAGTACCCAAACAAATAGATTTGTTTGATTTGAAATTTGATTTCTGGGGACGGCAGCGGCAAAAAAAAAGAAAGAGAGAATTTAGTTTGCTTCTAAAGTCTACACCCATTCAAAGTAGTTAATTGTTAGCAGATTTACTTCGGGCCGTATATATTTATCTATCTATCTATCCATTCATTCATATATTATAATTGTCCATTTATGACACTCTCGTGACTCTCACCATTGTCCTTCCTTTCCCTTTTTGGTTCTTCTTCGGCCTCCCCCCGCCCAGCCCCAGCTCACCAATAGATCTCTCCTTCTCCTTCGGTTGCAATGCAATGCCATTTCCAGGTACCCTTCTCTCTATTCCTCCCATTATGATTCCGATTTTCTCGTCTTTTTACTGAATTTGTTTAATCGATCCAAGACTTCATTTTCTGTGTAAGCTATTACTGCAGCAGCAATTTGCAGATTCCACCTATTATTATCGTTCCCATTTATATGCACTTCTTATGAGTGGATCTCCGCGTTTTTTGTTTTTTTCACCCCGTTTCTCGTTTTGCGGCAGAATATTGTAGTTAGGCATCTGTAGTGTAATCCCTACTCGGAAGTCAACTTTTTCTTCTTCTTTCTGTAGTGATTATATAATTGAGGAGCAGGAAGGAAGGATCAGAGCATCCCTGGTTTTAGTCGGGCAGATTCCCGTCAAATGCCCATTGACTGGCTGCCATCAATGAGCCGAAGTATGAGAGCAAGTAGGTCTTCCTTTAGCTCTAGCAATGGGCATGATGAGGTTCCTCATTCCAGCGCTGCTTCTGTTTCAAATGGCGACGATTACGACAGCGATGGCTCTAACTTCGCACCTCCGTGAGTTCCTCTGTATACCTTCCTGTTTAATAGTTTATACCGAATTATATATTACAATGAAGCAATTTATGGGGTCGGATTTTGACCTCAGCAAGCTGCCAACTTTAACAGAATGTTGTATTCATTTCTCTCTCTGCCCCCAATTGCAGATCTTCCTTCCTTGTTTAGCACCATCGGCTACACATTTATATGCATATAATGGATGTTTTTCACTTCTAATTGTTTTCATTCTGCGTATTGTTTAAAACAGTACACCAAGTACATTGTCCATGTCAATTCCTCCGGAACTTGCTGGTGCAATACCCTTGATTGATAGATTTCAGGTAGCTTCTAGTGAATATATTCAATACAAAAGACAGACATCACATTTTGTTAATTATGCATGAAAAATCATTATTGGAATTCATGTCAAGATTATAATTATATTTGAATTAATGCCTTTTTGAAATTCTAATTTACAATCAATCGTGTAGGTGGAGACATTCTTAAGAATGATGCAGAAACAGATTAATTCTTCTGGAAAGCGTGTTTTTTTCTCTAAAAAGTCTGCTTCTGCTCAAGTTCGAGAAAAATTTACATTCGAGGATATGTTGTGTTTCCAAAAGGTAATAATACACTAATTTTCAGAAAATATCACTGTATACTAAACTGAACTCAAGAACATCCAAGTTAAAAGAATTTACCTTTGCAGGAACCTATTCCAACTTCGCTACTTAAAATTAATAGTGATTTGGTGAGCCGAGCAACGAAAATGTTCCATGTGATTTTGAAGTACATGGGAGTTGATTCATCTGAACGTGTAACTTCAGTCAGCTTCGATGAACAGATTGAGCTAGTTTCTAAACTATATAAGCAAACTTTAAAGCGCGCAGCGCTTCGAGATGAATTATTTGTTCAGATTTCCAAACAAACAAGGAACAATCCTGATAGGTATGCTTCTCCTTTCTAAGATGTGCATTTTTTCTTTATATGCCTTTGTTTCTCTTTTGACTTGCTTGATGTTACTTGCCATTGGTTTGAATGTTACAGGGAAAACTTGATCAAAGCATGGGAGCTAATGTATTTATGTGCATCCGCCATGCCTCCTAGCAAAGACATTGGTGGATATCTATCTGAGTACGTACACAATGTAGCCCACAGTGCAAACAGTGATTCTGAGGTCCAAGCCCTTGCACTAAATACATTAAATGCTTTAAAGCGTTCTGTCAAAGCTGGCCCCCGCAATACAATACCAGCACTTGAAGAAATTGAAGCTGTTTTAACTAGTCGAAAGCTGAAACATATTGTGTTTTTCTTGGATGAAACTTTTGAAGAAATTACATACGACATGGCAACAACTGTGTCTGATGCAGTAGAGGTACTAATATCTGTATCATCAGTATAGGTGTAATTTTGTTATAGGAAAATAAATCCCCAGAGTTTGCTGTCATATTCCAAATACATTACTTAAAACTTAGGACAAATATATACACTTTATTGTTGAATATTTATTGAACTAGTGAGAAAGAATTAAAAAACATTCTCTCTATTTTTAGTGAAAAGGAATTCATTTTGAATGTTTTACAAGTTAAAAGACAAATTCATTACTGTCGTTTTGCATTATCTGCTAGCAGATTGAAAAAACAGAATCTTTTTAGTCAAGGTTTTTTAGTTGTTTGGGAGGTTCACTTATTAAATCTTCCTAACTGTGTGTTTCCCCACTTAGAATTTAGATTGTGTTTATTCCTTGGAATGCTAGATGATTTTCTCAAGAAGGCTTTTTAATTTGGATGTGGTTCATGGGTGTGTTTTTCTTCAATCTCAGAATATTGTTTGTCTCATTTTTTTATCAGGAGCTTGCGAGTATAATTAAGCTATCAGCGTATTCTAGCTTCAGCCTGTTTGAATGTCGTAAAGTTGTAACTGGTTCCAAGTCTCCTGACACTGCGAATGGTATCTATTTTAGTTTTTGATGATTTTCCTACATAAAGATTTGCTAACACAATCTAATGCTTGCTGTCACATAGAGGAATACACTGGGTTAGATGATAATAAGTATATTGGGGACCTGCTGGAGGAAGTCAAGGCTGCTAAGGAGCGAAGTAAAGGGGAAATATTACACTGCAAACTTATATTTAAAAAGAAGCTATTTCGGGAGTCCGACGAAGCTGTAACGGATCCAATGTTTGTACAGCTTTGTTATTTTCAAGTATGTAATCCGGTTTAAATTGTCTTCAACATCGTTACAAAATTGGCGTATTTTTAAACTCTCATGCTTTATGCAGTTACAACATGATTATATTTTGGGCAATTATCCTGTTGGAAGAGATGATGCTGTTCAACTGTCTGCATTACAGATCTTGGCTGAGATTGGATTTGTTGATAGCCCTGAATCATGCACGTAAGTTTTTTTATACAAATTACTTTTTGTTTAACATTTTGAACTTCCAATACATATAATGATTCATAATCTTTTTATCTCCTAATGTTTTTAGTTCCATCAACATTAGGAAAATTTTTGCTGACCAATGTAAATATCATTTTTAGTGATTGGAATACTCTTCTAGAAAGATTCCTTCCTAGACAAATTGCAATTACTCGAGCAAGACGAGAGTGGGAATTGGATATTCTTTCTCGTTACCGTTCAATGGTTAGAACTTGAATTTTTAAATTTCTTATTCATACATCCATGATGCTGCGATATAATTTGTCTGATTATAAATTATTTTGGCAATCAAGGAACATCTTACAAAAGATGATGCAAGACAACAATTTCTACGAATAATGAGGACACTCCCTTATGGGAGTTCAATTTTTTTCAGCGTTCGCAAAATTGATGATCCAATTGGACTTTTGCCTGGCCGGATAATTTTGGGCATCAACAAACGTGGGGTTAGTTTTTATTTATATATTTTTAAAATGTCGTCACAAATGCAAAATTTCTAGTTCATGTTTTTTGTTTCTACTATTCAATTTTTTATTGTTTAATATTAATGTATGAGCTTATTTATGTAGGTTCACTTTTTTCGTCCCGTTCCCAAAGAGTATTTACATTCAGCTGAATTAAGAGATATCATGCAGTTTGGCAGCAGCAATACTGCTGTATTTTTCAAGATGCGAGTTGCTGGTGTTCTTCACATATTTCAATTTGAAACTAAACAGGTTTAGATAACTCTTTGTCATCTTCCTTCCATGTCTATCTTCCTTTTTGTTTTTAGACAAATGTATTTATATTTCATCAATAGATGAAGAATAAGTGGTCCAAGTCTTCAAGAAGCCACTATAGTGGGTAAATTTTGAGGTGTTAAACTGGTAGATCTTAGTTCAAACTTAGGAGGTTGAGGTGATGGTATTTGCAGATGAGTATCTCTCATTTTGTTTCTCTACAAAGAAATGAGTATGATGTGCTAATACACGATCTTTTTTATTTTTTATTTTATATTTTTTAGTTTTATATGTTTTGATAAGAAATTAATCATTTCATTTGATGCAGGGGGAAGAAATTTGTGTTGCTCTTCAAACACACATAAACGATGTCATGTTACGCCGTTACTCAAAAGCTCGGTCTGTTGCTAATGGATCAGTAAATGGAGATGTTTCTAACAATTTTAAGCCTCCTAGTCTAGAAGTGTATGAGAAACGCGTTCAAGATTTATCAAAAGCTGTTGAAGAATCTAAAAAAAACACAAATCAAGTAAGCTTGAAAGGAGATTTTTGCTATTGAATTCATATTATTTTCCTTGCCACTTTCTAAAGTGCTCATCACATCTTTCTTTTTCTTGGAAACTTCATTTGGAATTAATGAGTTATGTACTTGAATTTAGTTGTTGGGAGAATTGCATGAGAAGCAAAAGCAAGAGTTGAAAACACAAGAAGAATTGGAGTGTCTTAAAAATGCCTTGAGGAAAGAGAAGGAAGACTTAATGGAGGTTAAGTTGGATCGGGATAAAATTAGGTCATTATGTGAAGAAAAGGATGCTGCTCTTCAGGTTAGTAGTATATTCAATCTTTTAAAATTGGTATTTATATCATTTTTATTATATGATACATGTTTTTACATTTGAATATTGTAGGCTGCTGTATTAGAGAAGAATACAGTGGAAGTTAGGTTGGCTAAGTTAAGTAATCTAGCTTCAGAAAACAATGCCAAAGGGAACAAGACTGTAATAGTAAATGAGGTAAGACTTGTACAAAGAAGTATGATGCTAGTAAATAACTTTTTCATCTTTCAATTTTATATATAATATTGATATAATTGTTTGGTTTGTAATTAATGAACTCTTTTGCACTATGTTTTGTTGCACAGTCACTGCACAAGCTCCAAGATGAATTGAAACTTTGTAATGAGGAGTTGCATATGTTCGAGGAAAGGGCAACAATATTAACAAATGACAAGGTCAGTTTGGAGCAGAGGATTACTGAACTGGAAAGGAAAAAAGATGAAGAGGTACTATTTTAGTATTAGAAACAAGTGGCTGATTTTACATAGTAGCCGGATTGATGAATTGACTATTGAGTGGCGTCAAAATATAGGTGAAAAGTCTGAAGAAGAGCTATGAGCAAGAATGCAAAGCCTTAAAGCTTCAGGTGTTTGAACTTGAAAAGAAGTTGGAAGTGGTTGCAAATGAGTTGGTTGTTTCAGAGTCAACCATTGCAATTAGAAATGCAGATATTTCTTCCCTACAGAATAACTTAAAAGAACTAGAGGAATTGAGGGAAATGAAAGAGGTACTTATCTTTTTTATCCTTAAAATTTTGAAACGTAACATTTATATCCTTATTGCACAGATTTCATTGGTTTTGTTGTGCTTTCAGGATATTGATAGAAAGAACGAGCAAACTGCTGCTATCTTGAAGATGCAAGGGGCTCAACTTGCTGAATTAGAAGCGCTTTATAAGGAAGAACAAGTTTTAAGAAAGCGCTATTTTAATACTATAGAAGGTTGGAAAGGACTGATAATTCAACTTATTTTGAAGTTATTATATTTAATCTGTTTTAATACATTGTATATGTCACCATATATAACACATAGTTCCAGTTTATTTTATCCTATTTTTATTTTAAATGATAAATACATGATTAACCTTTGTTTAAACTTCAGATATGAAAGGTAAGATTAGAGTTTTTTGTCGAGTGAGGCCTTTAAATGATAAAGAGATGGTTGAAAAGGAAAGAAAAGTGCTAACGGGCTTAGATGAATTCACTGTTGAGCATCCATGGAAGGATGATAAAGCAAAACAACACATGTATGATCGTGTCTTTGAAGACAATGCCACCCAAGAAGATGTTTTTGAGGATACAAGGGTAAGCTACAAAGTTGTTTATTTTAAATTAACTAGTTCTATGACATTTGACTTTTGTAGTTTTTTTAAGTTACTGTACCTCCTTCAAACTTTCTGTTCATGGTTTTTATGATGCAGTATTTGGTTCAATCAGCTGTTGACGGGTACAATGTTTGCATATTTGCTTATGGTCAAACTGGTTCTGGGAAGACATTTACTATATATGGATCGGATAACAATCCTGGCTTGACACCTCGAGCTATTGCAGAACTTTTCAAAATTTTAAGGCGTGATGGTAACAGATTTTCATTTTCATTGAAGGTAATCATTTTGATGAAATAATTTATATGCATAACAGTTTTTCTTTTCCCAAATAATTTGTGTACTAAACATGTAATTCACAAGCATTTTACTAGCTTTTATGAGGTTGGATGGCTAATCTGAATATGATATTACATTCAATCCATATAGTTCAAAACTGTAAGGTTGCTCTCACAATTCTTTCAAGACAACATAATATTTTCCTCTCCGACTAATAAGTTCTGAAAATCAAATATTGTATCTTCATATCCTAACTATTAACATTTATCGTGACATGACATGACATGACAGGCGTATATGGTGGAGTTATACCAGGATACACTTGTTGACCTGTTATTACCGAAGAATGCTAAGCGTCTGAAACTTGATATAAAGAAAGATGCAAAGGTATTGTTGCTTAAAGTGGATAGGCTCTGGGGTTTGAACTTCAAGAATTTATATATCTCATGCATTTTTTTTCTTATATAATTTTCTATGATTATCGGTCTCTAGTTTAGTTTAGTTTAGTTGTGTGCTTCGTATGATGCCTGTTTGTATAGCTTTTATCGCTTTTGGTTTATGATTGTCAGGGCATGGTTGCTGTAGAAAATGCAACAGTTTTGCCTATTTCAACTTTCGAGGAGTTAAAAAGCATTATTCAGAGAGGATCAGAACAAAGACACATATCTGGGACACAAATGAATGAGGAAAGTTCAAGATCTCATCTAATACTTTCAGTTGTTATTGAGAGTACCAATCTTCAAACACAGTCTGTTTCCAGGGGAAAGGTATTATAATTTTTAAGTATATAATTAGTTTGCACATATTTGAATCTTAACTCTTAAGAAGTACCGAGTACCTTTCCATGTATAAGTTTTTGGACATTAACACGAATAACAACTTTTCTTTTTGCACTTGCATGATTGTAAATGAGAGAATCTAATGATCTCATGTGCAGCTAAGTTTTGTGGACCTTGCTGGTTCTGAGAGAGTGAAGAAGTCTGGTTCCGTTGGTGGTCAGCTTAAAGAAGCACAGAGTATTAACAAGTCCCTTTCTGCACTTGGGGATGTCATTAGTGCTTTATCTTCTGGCGGCCAACATATTCCTTACAGGAATCACAAGCTAACGATGTTAATGAGTGATTCCCTTGGTGGAAATGCCAAAACGCTCATGTTTGTCAACGTGTCTGCAGCTGAATCAAATTTGGATGAGACATACAACTCTCTAACGTATGCTTTCTTTACAACTCCTCTACATTAAAGTACTCGAGTTTCCAAGTAGTTTTATGATATTATTACTAAAATAATGGGATATACTGTTGCTAATGATAGTGTACTGCTTCAAAGATGCATAATGTCTTCTTAGTTAATTTTAATTATTTTTCTTGTTACTTTAGATATGCATCGAGAGTTCGGTCAATCGTGAACGACCCAAGCAAAAACGTTAGCTCAAAAGAGGTGGCTCGACTGAAAAAGTTGGTTGCGTATTGGAAGGAGCAAGCTGGTAGGAAGGGAGATGAGGAGGAGTACGAAGAGATTCAAGAGGAGCAAACAAGAAAAGACAGGACAGATGGTCGTCACTCGATGTGAGTCATTACTCTCAACTAGGATCTTCTTGAATGCAATATTCTAGTTTGTTGGCATTGAATCTGTTTAGCAACATGAGTCACTGAGTGTGACCTTTCTTAATTTGTAGATCTGAACTATATGTGTATTTAGGTACAACATTAATTAGATCTAGATTCGTAAGATAAGTGAAGTGTGTATATTTTGGGTCTAATATTTAAATGAATCCAATTCCATACATGAAGTGCAGTACATTTTGGTTTCTATCCCACAATATAATGGGTTGGTTCCAGTTCAGGAATTGAGGCCAAGTTTTTAAAGGGTTGGTTTATCTTGTAAGTTGCATGTATTTCCATAATTTCATTTATATAAGATGTAACAACAATCAGGGATGCCCCCTTAAAAACTTAAAATCCATATACGATTTAGAATTTTTTTATGTATTTTCTATTAAAAACTTACTTTTGTTTCCCTAAACTTTTATAAATTCACCCATTATAATTTTATATGTTCGCCTCCTAATATAAATTCTTGTGTTCGTCTCTGCCAACAATCTATATATTTATTTTTAAACTAAAATTATTATTATTTTATTAAATTAATCACAACTACTTAAATGATATATTAATGTATTGAATATAAAGGCCGCGCCACTTAAAAGTAGTACAAATTCGCTGGGATTGTAATGAATAATAATGTTCACTAGTATATGATAAACCCGAAACCGAAGCTCAAACTACATTTTATACGAAACCCAAACTAAATAAAATAAACAGGACCCAATTAATAAATTGAACATTAATAAAATTAAGGATAAGCTACATTAAATGGTCCCTAAACTTTTAGAGTTTTTATATTTAGATCATCAAACTTCTAAAATTTGTATTTCAATCATTAAACTTTTAAATGATTAATATTACAATCATTGTCGAAGCTAAATATTATAAGGGTTAGGGTTTTTGATAACTATTCATCCTAAATATTATTTTTGCCAATTATATCCGAAGTAATAGTTTGGTGTAATGATTAAGCATTTGAATTCTTTTTTCGAGTTGACGAGTCATATTTTATGACTTAAACATAATTTGAAATTTTTCTGAATTGAGTCGAGCTTTTTAAGTTTGAGTACACACGCGTGCGCACACACGCACACACACAACGGTTTAAGAGCATATGGTTCAAATTTGGTAAAAAAAAAAACTTAAAACAAAAAGGAATTAAAGAAATGAAAAAAATCATATAAAATTGCGAGGCTAAATTGAAAAAAAGAGAATTTATTTTTAAAAATATGATTTGAAGCTAAATATATATTCTACAATAGTTTAAGAACACGCGGCTCAAATTTGATCAAAAATAAACTTAAACTCGATTTTCAAGTCAAATAAACTTGAATAACTTAAAATTAAAAAAATTATTTTTTTAGTAGATTCGAATTTTGCTCGGCCCCTATAAGTCACCAATATAGTCGCATGGGAAAGAATCCCCAAGGTTTAAAATAGATTTTGTTTATATCCACGGAGCAATATGCCATGAAGGCCCCAGAGACCACACGTTCGAAAATATATGAAAGAAAAATAGGAAAGAGAAAGCTATGGTGGATTGGAGTGAGAAACACATAAGCACAAACGTCAAACCACATCCATACATTGAAGGAGATGCTATCCATAATCTCACCCTCGCGTTTCACTCCTCCACCGTTTTACTTACTACTGCTCCCTTCTACATGTTCTTATTCTAAACTAAAACCTTTTGCCCATCTGCATCTGTTCCACCATCATCATGGCCTCCGTTACACTTTCTGTACCCAAACCAACCCTTCAGGTTCATTGCTTTGCTGCTCCTCTTATTATGGAGTACTACTACGTATCACTGCATGATCACTTTTACTAATCAAATCAACCTTTCCTTTATATTTCAGGCAAATGAAAAGGGTTTTGTCGAATTCTCCTGCCTACGCAACTCCGGTAGCCTTCCCTTTGCCAGGAAAACCTCGGATAACTTGTTGGATTAAAATCCGTAATAGTGGGCACATATGTATAATGTATATTGCTATTTTAAAGTATGACACAAAATTAAGTGACCAATTATGTTAGGCGTGTCATGGGTATTAAAATGTCATGGAAATAAAAGTGTAGATACCATAAGATGTATTTATAATTCGATGAGGGGCAGAGTTATAAATACTTAATAGTTGATTATTAAATCAACTATATAAAGAGGTAGTGGTCCCCAAGAAATAGGTTAACTTGTTTTTTTCTCTCCTTCCCCGTCAGAGAGTTTACGTCAAGAGAAAACCTATCTTCTTGGAAGATCAATACCAAAGATTTAGTCTTTCAACATCAAGATTCAAGGTTTTCTATCGATTAAATCAGGTACGCTTCCGCATTCAGTTTATTCAGTTTATTGTTCTTGATGATTTGACATGATAGATCCTGGGTTTAGATTTTATATTAAGTTATGATTTGGTTCTAACAAGTGGCATCAGCGCCTAGTCATGTTAAATAATTAAGAACCGATTAACTTTTATTATAGAAAATCGAAATCATAAAATATTGGGTTTTTGTATATGTTGCTTGCCTTTTGATGTTCTTTAGTTTCGATCGCTCTATAATAATTTAGGTCTTGAATTCGATTGATTATCAATTTTTTTTTCTTTCGTCGCCGCATTAAAAAGAAAGAAGTTATCGTGAATGACAATTGCAATTCAAGACAATTAGTTTTTTGCTTTTTATGTTTATGTGCAATTAACGGCAATTATATTTAGCAAGCTTTTTGAGGTTTGTCAATTGAAATTGATTGTCATGCTATTGGATTAATTCCATAAGACTGTATTGATTCGTTCATGTTTTATGAATTTAATATTTTAATTTGATGTTGAAGTTTTTGGTTTTGACCTAATTACGATCAAGTTTTTTTAAGCAATTACCGATTTGTGCGATTAAATTCTTTTCCCTACTTATTACGGATAAATTTATATTATGCATCAAGTTTTGAAGTTCTGAAGTAATTACGGATCAAGTTTATATTTAATATTTTAGGGTCATATAATATCCTTACTAAGTAATCCGTTCTTATTCACGAGACATGATATTTTTTTAATTTCCAGTGAAGTCTTTAATTAAGTACTTATTGTTATTTTGTTTAGTATGCATATTCTTTAATGGTGTGCATATTTAATTTTGGTTTTGATCTTTGAAAAAAAAAATCATATTGTAATGTTAAAGCTTCATGTGATCATTATTGAATTCATTAGTGTACTTTGATTCTGACTTCTGATTAAATATTGATTATTTTGAATTCAATCTTTGGGTGATATATGAAGTTAAGGATTGAAATGCATTTAGTTTAAATTATATATTTTGAATTCAAGTTTTATTTTGGTAAATGCATGTTTAAGGAATTTTTGAGAAACAATCAAAGATTTCGGTTTTTTCGATTTTTGATAGCCCCATTTGGACAACCTTATTCTGGGTTATTTCGGAAACTTAAGTGTTATCAGAAATTTTAGTTTTGACTGTTACATAATTTTAAATTTGGATATCGGTACATTTATGTTATATATTTTAAGATAAATTAATTGAAGCATTAAGTCACCAAAGTGACTTCTATTGTAGAAATTATTTTATTTTAATATATAGAAGGTTTTGTGCATGTAAGTCGGATTATGTTAGTATTAATCGGCCCAAAGGAAGGTTAATAATTAACATTATTATATGTGCAACTGTGGTAATAAACATGTGATAATTATTCAGTTTTATATGTGAGCAATAAATCGCCCAAAGGAAGATTTACATTTGACATGTTCTTATTATCAACGTTTGATTATTTGTACAAAGATATCACTTACAAGTTAATATTTTGTCCAAAGATGAAATATTAATGGAGTGTCCTAGTATCTTGATATGAGGTTTACCTTTATTCAAATTTATTATTATTTTGGTTATCTTTTAATTTGATTGAAAGATAAAATTAAGACAAATATTTTGAAACAATTAAATTCATATTTTGGTTTCGGATGTCTAATATTTTAATGGATTAATTGAACATAATGTCACCAAAGTGACCGCTTTTGTGTAGATTAGTTTATTTGAAATATTAAGATAATTATGGGTTTTTGTAATTCATGCGTTTATTAATTGGCCCAAAGGAAAGTTAATATTTGGCGAAATTACAACGACAACTAATGGCGATAAATGTGTGACAATTATAAGGTATTTTATGTAAGCAATACGTTAGTCTAAAGATTAATCTATTGTTTGACATAGTTTATTGTCAATGTTTGATTGCTACAACAAGAGTACCGCTTTTACGATTAATATTACTTGTCCAAAGACTTGATATTAATGTTGTGCTTGGTATCTTGAGGGGAACTAGCCATTATTTTGAATTTATTTGTTTACTTATGAATATTTATGTGAGCTTGTTTTTATTTTATTTATTTATTTTTGTTCTATATTTAGGTAATTTATCTTTGCTGTCACAATATCTGTTAAATACATTCTACACTCATGTTTAGTAAAACTAGTTTCAAGGAATAGAAAAGACACTTACATAAAGTATTTGGTTGTATGAACATAGACCTTGCACTAAGGAAGAACAACTCGCACCTCTCATGGCGGTAAGCACCCATAAAAGGGATTTTGAGAGGTGAGTTCGTTCAAATTGCATGATTTTAATGATCATAAAGTACAACATTCTAGAATTCTTTAGGAGCACAAATCTAAATATATTACTCATATTAAGGGTTTCCTTGACGAAATTAAGAAATGATTTACCCAAAACATTAAGGTTAAGATGACATCACTTATGCCTTCTTTGATGTCTATGAAGTATAAGGGCCAAGGAAATGTGAGGAAGTACATTATGAAAAATGTTTAATATTGCTTCAAAATTTAAGGCACATAAGATCAAACTTTCTAACAATTGTTTGTTCTTATGATTTTGGTATCGCTTCCTATACAGATTTAACCAATTCAAAATTAGTTACAATCACAAAAGGAGAAATAGACTTTAAATGAGCTTATTTCTAATTGTGTTAAAGAGGAAGAAAAGTTGAAGCATTATAAGTGTAAAAGTACTCATTCGGTTAGTGCTCATTTAGTTAGTGTCTCTAAGAATAAGGGCAATAAAAAAATATTAGAATAAAGTTGCTAAAGGTCCTAATCAAAAGAAACAACAATAAGTTACAAAGTATTGCTTCTTTTGTATAAGTTAGGACACATGTGAAGAAATTAAACTTCAAAAGTGAGCAACTACTTTGGTTATTTTGAGTGATCCATGGGCTATAAATTTTATGATCCCACAATAAGGATTATTTTAAGGAGAGGTTTATAACATTTTTAGGATGTTGAGTTTGGAGGGAGAAATAAGGTTAGATACATTGCTATTGAGGGTAAGTTGAATTATAATTTAATTCATACTATCACTTTTAATGATGTTTAGGTTTTTACACCTATCATAATCAAGAAGTGAATCAAGTACCTCAGCAAAACAATGTTGAACAACTCCCATTCAAGATAAGGTAATTGTTTCAGAAGAACAAACTCAACAACCTTAAAAAAAATAAGTGTCATTAAAGATATCCACGAGAGGAAGGAGAAATACTATTCTAGATTATTACTTTGTATTTATTCAAGAAAATAAGGATAATAATGGAATGATAAAAAAAAATGATTCAATCATTTTTTATCAAATCATAAAAGTTCTGACTCTCAAAAGTGGATTGATGTCATTCAAGAAGAGTATAAATTTATGCAAGACAATAAAGTTTCAGAACTTGTCTCATTATGTGAAGGTGCAAACCAATTGGTTGTAAATGGATATTTAAAACCAAGAGGGATGCAAATGATAATGTGGACAAGTATAAGGCATGTCTTGTATCTAAAGGATATACTCTAAAAGAAGACATTGATTTTGTGGAGACTTTCTCTCAAGTTTTATTGAAAGAATCTTTTAAGATAATCATGACGCTTATTGCTTATTTTAATCTTGAGCTACATAAGATAGATGTTACGCTTGTGTTTTTCAATGGTGACATTGAAGAAACAAATTATATGGTACAATCATAGATTTGTGTCTAATGATACAAAATCAATGATATGTAAATTAAAGAAATTCATCTATGAGCTTAAGTTGGACTCTCATTAACGAAATTATAAATTTCATATTGTTTATCTCATTTGGTTTTGAGATAAATTTGGTTCACAATTCTATATACTACATTCAAAGGGAGTAAACCAAGTGATACTCATATTACTAAAGAAGACAAATTTAGTCTTACTCAATGCCCTAAAAGTAACCTTGAAATTTAAAAAAAAAATACAAAAGATTCCAAGTGCATAATCTATTGAGAATTTAATTTATGCTCAAGTATGTATGCGTTCGGATATTGCGTACATTGTTAGAATGTTAGACAAATATTTAAGCAATTCTAGTTTGAACCATTGAATAGCAGCCAATAGGGTTATGAAATATCTTTAGAGAACAAAAATTACATGCTCACATATCGAAGTTCTGGTAAGTTAGAGATCATCAAGTTTACAGACTTCGATTCTATTAGAATATTGATGCAAAAGAATTTTGTCACATGGGCTGCTAATTATAGATTGAATAGAAAGATCACTTCGGTTATTTTGTGACAATAAATATGCATTCATTTATTCTATAAACAATATGAACACTTTAAATTTGAAGCACATAAATATTAAGTTCCTAGTTGTTAAAGAAAATTGAGTGGTTGTGTGTCTATAGAGCATCTTTGGTACAAACTCCATAATTGCGCTTATTATTAAGAAACTGACACCCTAGGTCTTTCATGAGCACACTACTCATGTGGGTGTAATGTTATTTAAGGATATTCAGTTTTAGTGGGAGTTTGTAATTTTGAAAAATGCTCATTCGTTTTAGACACAATTTCGGTTACTTCAGTTTAAGGATATTTTAAGATTATTTTCTGCAGAAATAAAGTTCTTTTGGTTTATGCACACTCTGAATTCAGTAAAGTTTGATCTCACTAAGGTTTAGAAGGACCAGTTGGAAATAGACATGTTTGGTTCACATTTCATGTAATTTTCCATGCTACGCATCCATGATTGATCTATGTCATTTGACTATATTTGTATACGTGACCATTGATGGGTCTTGTCATGATTGATACGACAAAGGCTGCTTTGATCCTATATGGATATAGTTGATGGACGAGATTGTTACAGAATACCTATTATATAATAGCAAAATTTTGAGCTCATAAGGTTATACATTTGTCAGGAAACATATGTTGCCCAAGTGGGAGATTGTTGGATTAAAATCCGTAATAGTGGGCACATATGTATAATGTATATTGCTATTTTAAAGTATGACACAAAATTAAGTGACCAATTATGTTAGGCGTGTTATGGGTATTAAAATGTCATGGAAATAAAAGTGTAGATACCATAAGATGTATTTATAATTCGATGAGGGGCAGAGTTATAAATACTTAATAGTTGATTATTAAATCAACTATATAAAGAGGTAGTGGTCCCCAAGAAATAGGTTAACTTGTTTTTTTCTCTCCTTCCCCGTCAGAGAGTTTTACGTCAAGAGAAAACCTATCTTCTTGGAAGATCAATACCAAAGATTTAGTCTTTCAACATCAAGATTCAAGGTTTTCTATCGATTAAATCAGGTACGCTTCCGCATTCAGTTTATTCAGTTTATTGTTCTTGATGATTTGACATGATAGATCCTGGGTTTAGATTTTATATTAAGTTATGATTTGGTTCTAACATAACTTCCACTCTGTCATTGCTTTTCAGACATCTGCTGTGAGTTTGATGCTCTATCAACTCTATACTGACTAATTTCTGGCTAAGTTTACATTGTTCCTTTAACTTGTGTGCTTTTTGTTTGTAGTTGGGAAGCAATGGTGGATACCGGAAAGGGGTGGTAGAGGCAAAGCTAAAGGTGGCTATCAATGGGTTTGGTAGGATTGGCAGGAACTTTTTAAGGTGCTGGCATGGCCGTAAAGACTCCCCACTTGATGTCATTGCAATCAATGACACTGGTGGTGTTAAGCAGGCTTCTCACCTTCTCAAATATGACTCTACCCTCGGCATATTCGAAGCCGATGTCAAGCCTGTTGGTGACAATGCCATCTCTGTTGATGGCAAGGTCATCAAGGTCGTTTCGGACCGCAACCCCGCCAACCTCCCATGGAAGTAAGAATTTATGTTTCTCTTATCTCTAGTTCTACATTAAAATGCATCAACTTATCTACTTATCATTCAAACTGAATGTTGGTGCAGAGACTTGGGGATTGATCTGGTGATCGAGGGAACCGGTGTGTTTGTCGACAGAGATGGTGCAGGAAAGCACATTCAAGCAGGAGCCATGAAAGTGCTGATTACTGCCCCAGGAAAAGGTGACATCCCAACCTATGTTGTTGGAGTTAATGCTGATGCATACAACCCGGATGAGCCCATTATCAGCAATGCTTCCTGCACAACCAATTGTCTTGCTCCCTTTGTCAAGGTTCTGGACCAGAAGTTTGGTAACTCCCTGTGCCTAAAATTTCTTAATTTGCCTCGCCTTTTAATCTGTTTAAATGGTTGGAATCAAGTAGTACCAATGACAGTAGATATGGTGCACAGTAGATATGGTGCTGATGTGGCTATTACAAGTATCATATGTTATACACCTGGTGCCCGGTCTAAAATTCCTTTAAATGGTTCAGAAAATGTAGACAAGCAATAATGGGGAACTAACATAATACATGGCAGGTATCATCAAGGGCACCATGACTACAACTCACTCATACACCGGAGACCAGCGGTTACTTGATGCTAGCCACCGTGACCTCAGACGTGCTAGAGCTGCAGCTCTCAACATTGTTCCAACTTCAACTGGTGCAGCGAAGGCTGTGGCCCTTGTACTCCCTACTCTCAAAGGCAAACTAAATGGCATTGCTCTGCGTGTGCCAACACCGAATGTCTCAGTCGTTGACCTTGTCGTCCAGGTCTCGAAGAAGACCTTGGCTGAAGAGGTGAATGCTGCTTTCAGAGAAAGTGCAGAGAAGGAACTTAATGGTATCCTTTCTGTATGTGATGAACCCCTTGTTTCAGTGGACTTTAGGTGCTCCGATGTGTCCTCCACCATCGACGCATCACTCACCATGGTCATGGGAGAAGACATGGTTAAGGTGATTGCTTGGTACGATAACGAGTGGGGTTACTCTCAAAGGGTGGTAGACTTGGCTGACATTGTTGCCAACAACTGGAAGTGATTGGAAATACTTGTCTGCGATGCGACGGTTAATTTTTGCTCACCTTATTTCTTTCCGGCTTTCATTAAGAATGTATAATTTTAATATTGGACTATATCTGGCAAGTTTATGCAATAAAAATCTTGCTTCGACATTGAAGGCTGGTAAAATCAAACCCGATTTATAGTTTCCTAAGAATTAAATGAATGGTTCATAGCTTGAATAGAAATCTCATGGACATTCTAGAAGCAATACAAGAAATGGATGGCTACAACAACTAGAAAAGTAACTAGAAAATTCTAGTATGGCATTGGCGGCAATATGAGAAGAATCAAGAAAATGATAGAATGTTGGGAAGCTTAATAAAGAAGGCATGGTCTAGAGAATTCATGAAGATTGTGGCAGCAAGGAGTACACGTAGAAACATATTATATAATAATCATATTTAATTAGGGACTAGACAATTATTTAAGTCGGCTTAAGGCCACTATAAATATGGATTGGTCGTAGCTTGTGAGTGTACTGAAAGTGAAAAACAAAAATTAGGGAGTGTGTGCATAAGAGTGTGTATAAGAAAAAAAAGTCTATTTGCAGCAACAAAATCAAGTTATATTTTTAGTTTGTTTCAAATATATTTGAGTTATATATTATATCGAGTGCCCACCAACGCTTCCAACAAGTGGTATCAGAGCCAAGTTCGAGTTTGAGTTCATGTCACGAGAAGATGGAGCACATGATCAAGCCACAAATCCCGAGATTGACAAAGACGAATTATGGCAACTGAAGTATTCAAATGAAGGCGCTACTCGGTTCGCAGGATTGTTGGGACATCGTCGTAAAAGGATACGTTGAGCTAAAAAATGCAGTAGCAGAAGCGGCTCTAACCAATGAAGAGAAGAGAGCGCTAAGAGATGCTCGTAAAAGAGACCAAAGAGCGTTACACTATATTTTTCATGCAGTAAATAAATCTAACTTTGAAAAAATTGCAGAAGCAACAACCGCGAAGTAAGCATCGAAAACTTTGCAAAAATCACTCTGAGGAGTTGAAAAGGCAAAAAAAGGTACGTCTTCAATCACTCAGAGCCGAGTTTGAAATGCTGAAAATAAAAAACACGAAAAATATAGATGACTACGTTAACCGTGTGAAAGCCGTAGCAAATAAAATGAAAAGAAATGGCGAAACACTCGGTGAGGTTAGAGTAATAGAAAAGATTTTACGATCCTTGGTACAAAAATTTGATTACGTTGTCGTTGCAATTGAAGAATCAAAGGATTTAACTCAAATGACCATCGATGAGCTTGTGGGATCACTCCAAGCCCATGAGCAGAAAATTAAGTTAAACGAAGAGAGTGAAAATCTGGAGCAAGTCCTACAAAGCAAGTTGCACGTCAACAACGGTTAAACGAGCAAAAGCTATGCACGAGGTAGAGTCAACTACGACGGATATCGTGGAAGAAGAACACGTGGACATGGCAGTCATTCATATGTTAGCAACCAAGCAAATGAAAATTACCAATCACGAAGTCGTGGACGAGGATATAGAGATCGAGGCAGAGGTGGATATCAACAAGGAGATAAATATCAGGTACAATGTTATAATTGTAATAAGTATGACCATTATAGTTACGAGTGTATATCAGCTACAAAGCATGAAGAAAGAATTAATGTAGCAAAAGCTAAAGAAGAAAACACCGAAGAATCTCATGTATTCCTTACATATAAAAGAAATAAAGAATCAAAGGAAAATATTTGGTATCTCGATAATTGTTTCAGTAATCATATGTGTGGTCGAAAGGAGTTCTTGTGGCGTTATATGAAACGATTAGTGGACGAGTAACTTTTGGTGACGACTCGCACACAAAGGTCAAAGGCAAGGGCAAAGTCATGATTACGCAAAAAAATGGAGAAAAAAAATACATATCAGATGTCTCCTATATACCAACTATGAAGAGCAATATCATCAACCTTGGCCAGCTACTGAAAAAAGGATATGAAGTGCAAATGAAGAATCGTTTGCTTTCTATCAACAATAAAATGGAGAATTAGTTGCCCAAGTTGATATGACGTAGAATTGCCTCTTTACCATTGACATTGAGTCAGGAGAAGTAAAGTGCATGAAGACCTCAAACAAAGATGATTCGTGGTTGTGGCATTTAAGGTATGGGTATCTTGAATTTTTTGGCTTGAAGTTATTGTCAAAAGAAAAGATGGTGAATAGATTGCCAGAAATCAACCCTCCAAATCAATTGTGTGAGACATGCATCAAAGGAAAACAACACAAACAAATCTTTGAAGTTGGCAAATCTTGGAGAGCTGGAAGACCATTGGAGATTGTACACACTGACATAGCCAATCCTTTCGACATACCATCACTTGGAGGAAACAAGTACTACCTGACTTTTATTGATAATTATAGCAGAAAGTGTTGGGTATATGTTCTTAAAAAAAGTCAGAAGCATTGAATAAGTTCAAAGAATTCAAAACAATGGTAGAAAAGCAAAATGGCTAATACTTAAAGATACTCAGATCTGATAGATAAGGCCAATAACCAGTTAAGTTATTTGAAGAGTTCTGCAAGGAACATGGCATCATTCATCAGTTGACGGTTAGATACACGCCTTAGCAAAATAAAGTTGCAAAAAAAAAGAATCGCACTATTCTTGACACGGCAAGGAGCATGGTAAAAGGTAAGCATCTACTAAGAAATTTTTGGGCCAAAGTAGTTCGATGTGCAGTTTACTTGTTAAATCGTTGCCCAACAAAGAGCGTGAGAACATGACACCGAACGAAGCATGAAGCGGTAAAAAAACCAGGAATTGGCCATCTCAAGATTTTTGGATGCATTGCATATGCCCACGTACCTGAGCAAATAAGAAAGAAGCTCGATGACAGAGGAGAGAAATGCATTTTCATTGGCTATGATGAACGAAGTAAGGCTTACAGACTCTACAATCCTCTCACCAAGAAGTTAATAATCTCAAGAGATGTTGAGTTCGATGAAGCAAAATAGTAGAGATGGAGTACAGAAGAAAAGAAAGTTGAATGACTATTTTTCAACAAAGATAAAGACGATGATGACTTCATTAACCAAGATGAACAAGGTGGTGATCAAGGTCCTCAACAAAGTCCGACTAAACCATCTTTATCAAGCAACATCATCAGTACTAGAACTGAAAATCCTGAAGAACACCCAACTGAAGTTTAAAGATCTACAAGGGAGAGAAAAGTACCAGAAAGGTACAAAGATTATGAAACTCAAAATATTTCACTTTTCTATTTACTTGCAAGTAGTGATCCAATAAAATATGAAGAAGCAACTGAAGATGACAAATGGAAGAATTTCATGAATGAAGAAATTGTATCGATAGAAAGAAATTGTTAGTTTAGACGAAATATAGTTATTTTTTAGTTAAATTATATTAGTAGAGTTTCTATTAAAGTTGTATACCCAAGGATAGAGTTAGTAGTTAATCTAAAGTAGGACTTCTAACCTAAGTCCTAGGCTATAAAAAGATGTATTGTATGTAACTCTATGTACGAGTAAGATTTACTCAGTAATCTAATAAACATAACAGTTTTTGTTTATCTTCATGGTATCAGTCTAATTCGATCCTATCAAATTTCTTTTCCCTCTTCATGGCAAACCAATCGAGTTCAAGTGAAATCTAATCTCTTTCTCTTTTGACTTCTCCAATGGCAGATTTTTTAGACTCTTCTGGTTCGACTACTCATTGTCATTGATTTGTTGGCACCAATTATATTTATTGGTCCCAATTTGTTAAGATCTTTTTGACTGGGCGATGAATGCTTGGATACATCAACGGGAACACCAAGAAGCCCCATACCGATGACCAAACTCTTGAGAAGTGGACTCAAGAGAATGACAGGGTTATGTCCTGGCTAATCAGTATGATGGCCCCTGAAGTTGGTTCGTAATTTTTGGTGTACGAGACAACAAGAGAAATTTGGGATGTTGTGCGAGATACTTATTCAAGTTCAAACAACAACCTTGAGTTGTTTGGAATTGAGAATACAACCTCCACCTTGAAGCAAGATGCGATGAATGTTACTCACTATTTTACAACTTTCACCAATCTGTGGCAGCAGATTGACCTTTTTGAAACTCATGACTGGGAGACTCCTATAGATGCTGCACTTTACAGGAAAATTATTGAACTAAAGAGAATTTTCCAATTTCTCAGTGGTCTTAATCGAGACTTAGATCCAATCAAATATCAGATTCTTGGTCTCAATCCTCTTCATTCATTCCGTGAAGTTTTTCCCGAAGTTAGACGAGAAGAGAATCGAAGGTTGTACATGATCCCTGAAGCTCCTATCCCTGACAATTCTACGCTGGTCACTTAGACATCTTCTTTTCCCAAGCCTAGACGAGGGAGACCATAGTGTGATTACTACAAAAGGCCTGACCATCTCAAAGATAGATGCTAGAAACTCCATGGAAAACCAGTTGATTGGAAGGCTCCAGCAAATAGGGTACAAAAGGACATCTCTTCAAATGTTGCTTCTCCAAGATTCACTAAGCAACAAATGGCCCAACTGTAATCGATGTTCAGTAAATTCACTCCAACCAGTAAAGGGAATCTAGCTTCGGTTGAACTTGGAGGTACACAAAATCCCTCTGTTTCCACTGCTCTTCTTTCTCTTTCGACTCAATCAGCCTGGATCATAGACTCTGGTGCTTCTGATCATATGACTGGTAGCAGGGATTTGTTTTTCCAATTTCAACAATCATCCTCTAAATCTTCGATTAAGATAGCTGATGGTTCTTTCTCACCTATACAAGGCAGTGGCTATGTGTTTATTATTGATGATTTAATCTTTCAAGATGTTCTATTTATGCCTAATCTGGACTATAATCTGTTGTTTGTTAGCAAGCTATCTAAGGATTTACACTGTGTTTTCCAGTTCACTGATTCTCATTGTTTTTTATAGGCACTGAACTTGAAGAAGAGGATTGGCAATGCTAGCTTGCAAAATGGTCTCTATGTTCTTCACAGTACCAGATCTCCTACCACTTCCTCTTCTTCATCTTGTTTTACATCCTTAGGACAATCTGATGTTATGTTATTACATTTTCGGTTAGGCCACCCAAGTTTCTACTACATTGAAAAGTTGTTCCATGCATTATTTGTTAATAAAAAACCATATTCTTTTCAATGTCCTATTTGTCCTCTTGCGAAACAAACTAAACAATCATATTCATCATCTAATTACAAACCCTCACACCCTTTTTCTCTTATGCATAGTGATGTTTGGGGTCCTTCTAATGTGAAGAATGTTACAGGTAGTAAATGGTTTGTAACCTTTATTGATGACCACAATAGAACAACCTGGACTTACCTATTAAAAGAAAAATCAGAAGTTGCCAGTGTTTTTAAGACTTTTTATACCATGGTTGAAACCCAATTTTATACAAAAATTTAGAATTTTAAATCTAATAATGGAGGGGAATTCTTTAATCAGTCTTTAGGTGATTTTTTCGAAGCAAAAAGGATCATGCACATTAGTTCTTGTGTTGATACACCCCAACAGAATGAGATAGCCGAGAGAAAGAATAGGCATTTATTAGAGGTAACCCGAGCTCTTTTGTTCACCCACAATGTTCCTAAATATCTATGGGGCGAAGCCTTGTTAACCTCTACATATCTTATTAATCATATGCCTAGTCTTGTTTTAAACTTTCAAACGCATAGAGATGTTCTTCTCTCTTTTCCCCTCATTTTAAGCCATTGTCATCTAATCTTCCTTTGAAAGTATTTAGGTGTACTGTGTTTGTTAAAAATTTAGATCCTTCTAGATCCAAACTTGATCCTAAATCTCTCCGGTGTCTTCATAGGTTATCCTTTACTAAAGAAGGGCTACAAATGTTACTATCATTCTTCTCGAATTTTTTGTTTCTTTGGACCTTCATTTTTTTGAAAACCTTATTTCTCGGTGGCTGCCATTCAGGGGGAGAATGTCGATGACTTCCAACCTTCTCAATCACATGCTCCTTTTACTTCTTTTCCCTTATTAACTCCAACTTATCCATTGTCATTTGAGCCTCGGAATTCTTCTACTCCTTCTAATATTTCCTCACCTATTACCTTGTCTACCCCATATTCATCACCTATTGGTCCACCAACAGAAACTCAAAATTCAACCAAATCTTCTTCACAACCTCCTAAACAATTACAGGTTTACACCAAAAAAGGAGAACTATTCCAAAACCATTCTGCAATTGGGTACTTGTCAAGAATTGGATTTTAGTTCAACCGTCTGTGAGGAAAATAAAGGTAATGATTCTACTGGTATTCCTCCTCATCCTCTCTAGTTTGATTATTTACCTATTTCTAAAAGAAAATGAGTACGACAATGTACTAAATACCATATTCAGAGGTATGTTGCTTATGGGAATTTGATGTCATCTTTTAAAGCCTTTACAACATCTTTAGATGGTGAACAAATCCCTAGAACTGTTGAGGAAGTTTTGCAGATTCCAGAGTGGAAAAAAGTTGTTCAAGAGGAGATTGAGGCACTTGAGAAAAATGGTACATGGACCATTTCGTTTTTTAGTGCAACGCAAACGGTGCAAGTATACACGTCGCAAGTAATAAAGTGATATGATAAGTATCAAGTATCGTCTCCATAGGGATTGGTTTGGGCCACTTTGCTTAAGTTACTACGTTGAAAAGAAATAGATTGATAGAGATGAATATCAAGTAAAATAAACTAAATAAAATGAAGAAAATAAAAAGGAGTGATCGATTTAAGAGAGTAGGCTGGGTTATCATGAGTCGTGGAGTGATAGTTGAATGGACCGTCGTGGTAATTGAGTGCTGAGTAGCTCAATCGCTCATCAATTGAATCCAATCGGATTGCCTAGGCAATTTTGTGATTGCATGGGCAATTGGGAATGGAGCGATTGCCTGGGCAATTGGGCGACAACCTTCAAAGCTCGGCGAAGTGTACTTCAATGGTTTCTCGTTATCCCTAACTCGAAACATTGTTAATTATGCATGCCTTGATAATACATCCCTACGTGAACCAAGGGTGGACAACAACCGATCTTGCGCTCCTTTTAGCCGTTGAAATTTGTAACTTATCCCTATGTCGAATTAGTCTTCACCATCGATTGATTGAATAAAGACTATACTCATTCGTTTCTTGAATCTAACTCTCCCGATATTAGGTAAATAGATGCATTCACGAGATCCTCTCCCAATTTACTCGTAATCAAAATTAAGAACCAAGAATGAACAAACTTTGAATTAAAATTGCAAACTCAAATACCTAAACAAATCCAATCGTTCTCACAACTACAAAAAACACAAACCAATTTACATCAATTCATGGATGGGTTCGAAAGATATACAAAGGAAAAATTCCCAGCCATGGATCGAATGGAAATAATAAAGAAGAAGAAGATGTCAAACATCCCCTAGCTTTCTCTCTCAAGTCGAACTCTCATTTGAAGTAGGCAGCTAGGTCTTCTATTTATAGGAGATGGCTAGGTCAAAGTCTTTGTTGAGGAGGAAGTTAAGTTAATATCAAATTGAATAAAAGAAATAATAAATCTCTTTTATCTTTTTCCTTAAAGCTCCTTATAAATCTAAATTTAAATCTTCATTAAATGTTGCATGGAAATCCAAATATTTGGGATTTATCCATTACTTTTCGTGCTTATGTGGATTTAGGTAGACTTGTCCCGGCATGCCTCGACAATCCACTCGGTATGGTTTTCAGAAATTAGCTTCGATTGCCTTGGCAGACCCTTCAGTTTTCTTCCTTAATTGCCACATCAATTCTTAATTGCCACGACAATCCAGTCTTGTACAAAATAACACACAACAACAACGATTTCTCAACAAAAACCATCCAAAACGCAAACCAAGGTTGATAACGAAGGAAACTATGAAATTATGCACGAATGACTACAAATGCACCTAAAATGAGCCTAAGTCTAACAATAATCATGAGTAAAAGGGTAGAAAATATAGTACTTTTTCACACTTAACACACCCCCAAACTCGAACTATTGCTTGTCCTCAAGCAATGTAAAATCTAACAATTACCTACCAAGGCTTCGGTCATCAAAAATTTTGTTTCGTATCTTACTTCAATCCTCAGAACCGTGGCACAAAGCATGATTACCTTTCAATTTTTCGGATGGCATAGAATTTACTCAGAATTAAACTATAATGTTTGTGACAATGTGTGTGTGGAGTTGTGTACAAGTTGATTTTCAGGATTCCATGTGAATAATAGGTTTTTATCAAATTAATTACCAGGATATTTATTTTTATTTCTACTATAGCCAATTTTGGGTACCTCTAGCAAAGAATGCAATTTCTTATTTTAATGTTAATCAACTAGAGCCAATTTCGGGAACCTCTAGCAATTTTTTAAGTGTATGATAACTAGAGTCAGTTTCGGACACCTCTAGCAAGAAATTAAATTTCAATTTTAGTTTAAGGCTAGAGCCAGATAGGCACCTACCAAGAAATTACCCAATTCTTAAGCAACCTAAGTTCACTAAGTCTTCTTTAATCAATCAAGTCACAACAGTATTCAATTATATTCAACATCATAGTAAAAATTCTAAGTGTTTTCCATGCAAACCCTAAAACTGAAAGTTCTATCAATTAAATGCAGTGGCAAAACTCATCATAGGATATCCAACAAGTCTAGGCAAATTAAATCCAATCAAAGGCATGAGAAGTAATACATGCAACCTATATGCTATTACTAAAGATGAATGCAACTAAACATGAAACTAACTAGAAACAAACACCCCAAACTCAAGAGAAGCATTGTCCTCAATGCGTGCAAGTACAAAAATTAAAATTAAAATGCAAATGAGTTAGTTGGAAAGGTCGTCACCTTGAATGATGAGTTTCCTTCAAGCCGTGTGCTTGCTTCTTTTGCTGGCTCATGGTGGTTGTTGGCGTGTGGCTGGTCGTGCCTCTTGAACCTTTGTCTCTGCTACCTTGTTACTTTGTGCATCATCTTTTGCGGCCTCGTCGATGTTAGAAGCTTTGCGCTTTGACTTTGATTGCTTGGCTGGGGGGCGACTTTATTGGGGCAGAAACTTTCTGTGCAGTAGTTGTCGCGGCATCTTCAGTTGCCGGGGTAAGTAGTTCGACAGGAAAAACCAGGAAGTGAATGGTACTATCGGGATAGTTCTCTAATTTGACTAGCATGATGGCCACATCGCGATCTTTCATATACTGCATAAAAAGCAGTTGTCGAGCCTAGAGTTTCTCCAATCGTTGAGCCAAAAAGCTGAGTAATTCGACAATCTTATCAAGGCTTGCCAAGACATGTGAACTTGCCGCGGCATTTTTAGTTTCCCTGGTAATTGTTGGAGCAGGGGATTTCTTTGCTATTGTTGGTTCTTTTGTTAGTTCCTCACCCATTATCCGTATATAGTGGCTCCGAGTCCACCAAGGGTATGTGTTGATGGCAGCAGTTTCATCAAGAATTTTCCATTCCGATTTGCAAACTTGGTGATGAATTGCTTCTCAATAAGTGGTGATGCAGATCGCCGAAAAAAGGCTCAAGTGCTCGTGAAGAACTTGCGCCGGGCATGGTTTTGAGATTTTTGTCCATGGGTTTGTATTTCATGTGGGTTCTTGATTGGAAAAATAAAGTGAAACAAGAAAGAAAAACTTAAGAGTTCAAAGGAAGAAGGAAGCTAGGAAACTCCTTATCCCTTGAAACTCTTATCTTAAAAAAAATAAAAATAAACATAAAAGGATAATTATCAAAATAAAGGAAAAAACGAAAATAAAATATAGATAAAAAAGAAAGCTTGAGAAAGGTCATTTCTAATATTTCTTATAGTTCATCCGTACCCTCTATCGGGTGACAATATTGCCCAAAAAGAGTTGGGCCAATGTGCTTGCAGCTACTCCCTTTTGTGTTACCATGGTGGATGTGCCTTCCTTGCAGTCCATGTATACCCTCCACCTTGCTATTGTTCCTGAAGGCATGAATATATTAATAGGAAAAGTTATATCAACATCCAACCATTTAATTACCTCATTCTCGTCGACCTCCATCATGGTTGGATGTAGCCTTAGTTGTCGTGGCAATTGCTGCTCAAGCCAACTGTCGTGGCAATCATCTGCCAAAATTTTATGAATGTTAAGGGAAGATCCAAGTTTCTAAAAAGCTTCATGAATCTAAACATCGTTTTCTTTAGGCTACTCAAACATCTATATCAGTAGAGATTTTGATGGCTTCAAATCTACCAGCGTCGGTTCCTTAAGAAATACCGACAACGGATAAGGTGAGTTTTCAAAGAATTCAAAAGGTTCAACCATCACCTGCTTATATTCCATTTGCAAAGTATTGTCATTTCGTTGATCTTGCATGTGGTTGTGCAATTGCCGTGGTAAAGGTGGGTGAGAGCAATTTGTTGTAGCATTACTCTTCTCAGCCTCTCGGAATGTTGTCGTGGCGTTGCTCTGTTCGGGCTCTTCAATCATTGTCGTGGCAATTTGTTGCATAGGCTCATCAAGTGTCAGTCAGTCTTTCTCATTGGTAGGCTCTCGACTTGGAGGTTTTAGTTGATCCTCACACATCGGGGATCTCTCATTGTATTGCTCATTCTCATCTTGCCTTAGGATTTCAACATCCCTAGGAATTGATCGTTGGGGCATGTTATCTAAGAGATATGTTAATCTCTTCGATCGATATTCTGCTTCTCTCAAGAGTACATCCATCCTGGCTATCCTCGCATCCATGGAATTTGATAGCTCTTGACGAGGACTACATTGCCATGAAATATCTGTTGCTGCGCAAAAACTGTTATGGTAAAAAAATTGAGCTTTTTGATCATACCATGAAGGATTTTGCTGCTGGTTCTATCTATGGTCCTCCTTGTAGCCATATGCACTGGGATTGCGAGGGCAATCTTCAAACACATTATGTTCTCCACAACAAGCGCACGAGTTTTCCATAGTATAGGCTTTTCTCGATTGGTATAGGTAATCACCGGTGAGTGTAAGAAACTCTTGATTGGATTGATTCCTATCTTCTATCATCAATTCTCAAATAGATTGGCTTTTATTTCCCGACATGTTGATGTCCCTTAACTTGTAGTGCACCTGACTTTTTTGATAAAACAAAAAAAGTTAGTAGAAATAATAAGAAAAATGCAATAACAAACACCAATTGCCAATCCTTGGCAACGGCGCCAAAAACTTGTTGCGTGTTTTTAGTGCAACACAAACGGTGCAAGTATACACGTCGCAAGTAATAAAGTGATATGATAAGTATCGAGTATCATCTCCATAGTGATTGGTTTGGGTCATTTTGCTTAAGTTACTGCGTTGAAAAGAAATAGGTTGATAGAGATGAATATCAAGTAAAATAAACTAAAAAAATAAAGGAAATAGAAAAAAGTGGTCGATTTAAGAGAGTAGGCCGGTTTATCGTGAGTCGTGGAGCGATAGTTGAATGGACCGTCGTGGTAATTAAGTGCTGGAGTAGCTCAATCGCTCATCAATTGAATCCAGTCGGATTGTCTGGGCAATTCTGTGATTGCCTGGGCAATTGGGAATGGAGCGATTGCCTGGGAAATTGGGCGACAACCTACAAAGCTCGGTGAAACGTTCTTCAATGGTTTCTCGTTATCCCTAACTCGAAACATTGTTAATTGTGCATGCCTTGATAATACATCCCTGCCTAAACCAAGGGTGGACAACAACCGATCTTGTGCACCTTTTAGCCGTTGAAATTCGAAACTTATCCCTAAGTCGAATTAGTCTTCATCATCAATTGATTAAATAAAGACCATGCTTATTCGTTTCTTGAATCTAACTCTCCCGATATTAGATAAATGGATGAATTCACGAGATCCTCTCCCAATTTACTCGCAATCAAGATTAAGAACCAAGAATAAACAAACTTTGAATTAAAATTGTAAACTCAAATACCTAAACAAATCCAATCATTCTCACAATGACAAAAACACAATAACCTAAACCAATTTACATCAATTGATGGCTGGGTTCAAAAGATATACAAAGGAAAAATTCCCAACTATGGATCGAATAGAAACAATAATGAAGAAGATGTCGAACAACCACTAGCTTTCTCTCTCAAGCCGAACTATCCTTTGAAGTAGGTGGCTAGGTCTTCTATTTATAGGAGATGGCTAGGTCAAAGCCTTTCTTGAGGAGGAAGTTAAGTTAGAATCAAATTGAATAAAAGAAATAATAATTCTCTTTTATCTTTTTCCTTAAAAACTCCTCATAAATCTGAATTTAAATCTTCATTAAATGTTTCATGGAAATCCAAATCTTTAGGATTTATCCCTTGCTTTTCGTGCTTATGTGGATTTAGGTGGACTTGTCCCGACATGCCTCGGCAATCCGCTCGGCATGGCTTTCAAAAATCAGCTTCGATTGCCTTGGCAGTCCCTTCAGTTTTCTTCCTTGATTGCCACAGCAATTCTTGATTGCCTCGGCAATCCAGTCCTGCACAAAATAACACACAATAGCAGCGATTTCTCCACAAAAACCAACCAAAACGCAAACCAAGCTTGATAATGAAGGAAACTATGAAATTATGCATGAATGACTACAAATGCACCTAAAATGAGCCTAAGTCTAACAATAATCATGAGTAAAAGGGTAGAAAATATAGTAATTTTTCACACTTAACACCTCTTCATCTTCTCGAGTTTGATTATTTACCTATTTCTAAAAGAAAAGGAGTACGATAATGTACTAAATACCATATTTAGAGGTATGCTGCTTATGGGAATTTGATGTCGTCTTTTAAAGCCTTTACATCATCTTTAAATGGTGAACAAATCCCTATAACTGTTGAGGAAGCTTTGCTGATTCCAGAGCTGAAAAAAGCTGTTCAAGAGGAGATTGAGGCACTTGAGAAAAATGGTACATGGACCATTACAGACCTTCCCCAAGGTAAGAAACCTGTTGGATGTAAGTGGGTTTTTTGCCATTAAGTATAACTCAGATGAGAGTATACAAAGATATAAAGCCAGGTTGGTTGCTAAAGGTTTTACATAGACTTATGGTATTGATTATAAGGAGACCTTTGCTCCTGTTGCCAAACTCAATTCTGTTAGAGTGTTATTGAGACTTGCTGTAAATTGTGATTGGTAATTACACCAACTTGACATTAAAATGTTTTCCTTAATGGTAATCTTTAGGAAGAAGTCTACATGCAGATTCCACCAGGGCTAGAGGGTGCTGGACAGAACCGGTAAGTTTGTAAGCTTGACAAGAAACTCTATGGCCTAAGACAGTCCCCTAGAGCATGGTTCGAGAGATTCACAAAGGTTATTTTGAAGAATGTTTACAAGCAGTCACTGGCATATCATACCCTATTTTCTAAGGTAAACTCATCGAATAAAAGGGTTATATTTATCGTTTACGTGGATGATATAATTCTAACAGGTGATGATGAAGAAGAAGAACTGAGACGATTAATGGAACTATTAAGCAGGGAATTTGAAATCAAAGACCTATGGAAACTCCAATACTTCCTAGGCATGGAGGTTGCAAGATCACGCAAAAGATTTGTCATAAACCAAAGGCGGTATGTTATGGATTTACTCACAGAAATTGGGTTACTTGGATGCAAACCTGTAGATATGCCCATGGAAGCTGATTTAAAGTTTAGTAGGGATAATAATAGTCCTAAAGCAAATAAAGGCTTGTATCAGAGACTGGTAGGTAAATTAATTTATCTATCACTAACGAGACCAGATATATCCTTCCCAGTTAATATTGTAAGTCAACACATGACAGACCCAAGACAAGAACATATGGAAGCACCAAAGAAGATATTGTGATACTTGAAAGGTACACCTGGACATGGTTTAATATTCAAGAAGAGTTCTGATAAAACTGTTCAGGTTTTTACAGATGCTAGCCGGGCCACTGAACTAATGGATAGGAGGTCAACTAGTGGATACTGTTCGTATGTATGAGGTAATTTGGTGAATTGGAAAAGCAAGAAGCAAACTGTGATCTCCAGAAGCAGTGTAGAAGCTGAATACAGGGCTTTAGCCTTGGCGATGTGTTAAGGTATCTAGCTAGTGAAGTTACTTAAGGAATTGGGAATGATGCAGGCAGAAGTTTTTTAGGTTTTTTGTGATAATCAGTCAACTATTCAGATTGCCAAGAATCCTATTCAACATGACAGAACGAAACATGTTGAAATAGACAGACACTTCATTGCAGAAAGGTTGACAAATGGAGTTGCTTCATTAGAATATGTACCAACTGAAGAACAAGTGGCATATGTACTCACCAAAGCTCTGCCCAAAGCTCTTTTCGACAAATTTCTATTCAAGCTGGGATTATACAATGTATATTATCCAGCTTGAGGGGGAGTGTTAGTTTTGTAGTTAAATTATATTAGTAGAGTTTATATTAAAGTTGTATACCTAAGGATAGAGTTAGTAGTTAATCTAACGTAGGACTCCTAATGTAACCTAAAGTCATAGGCTATAAAAAGATGTATTGTATGTAACTCTATGTACGAGTAAGATTTACTCAGTAATCTAATAAACAGAACATTTTCTGTTTATCTTCAGAAATGATATGTGGGAGCTCACAAGCCTACTAGAATGACATAATCTAATAGGAGTCAAGTGGGTGTACAAGACGAAGACAAATAAAGAAGGACAAGTAGAGAAATACAAGGCAAGACTAGTTGCCAAAGGCTACAAACAAAGACAAGAATAGACTATGACGAAGTATCCACTCCAGTAGCGAGGATCAACACTATCAGACTTCTCACAGCAGTTGCACCACAAAACAAATGAAAAATTTATCAAATGGATATGAAGTCGGCATTTCTAAATGGCTACCTAGAAGAAGAAGTGTATATCGAGCAACCACCTGGGTACATTAATGTAGACTCTCTAGAAGATGTGTAAAGTGAATGCTGGCAAAAGAGGCAAAATGTATGTATTAGTAAAACAGTGCCAAGAGTCTTTTGCGTGCAAGTATACACGGTTTGCAAGTAATACATCAGTTAAGCTGAGTATCGATCCCACCGAGATTAACTTGGAATTCGATTGTTTGATTATTATTTGCCTAGGAAGAAAAGATGTTTGTTTTGAAAGTTTGTTTAGAGAATACTTAAAAAGAAAAGAAATAAAAGTGAACTAAAAACATTGACAATGAAGGTCTTCTTAGTGAATGATGAGTGTTGGCAGGGAATGCTTGGGTTTAATGCTGGCCAGCCTTTGTTGGCAAACTGTCTTGGCATTGTTTGCCGAGCATATCCAACATTAGCAATGCCTTTCTCGATGGCCATTACCCTAAGACGATTATGTAAAACCCCCTATATCTCTATAGTGAATGTTTTTAAATAAACCGAGTTGATTAAGAACCAATCTATACTCTTAGGGGGTAGATATCACTTCTGAAGTAAGTTTATCTACTTGAACGACTTCTCTCGAAGCTTCTCTCCCTAGTATTCAACAACATAATCGTTGCCACCCCAAGTCTGTTAAGATATTGAGGAGCAATAGGCTAATTGTGCCAACTCTCGCCTGGAAGAGTACTTAGGAAAATTTTAAGTATGTTGACTAGAAAAACTTTTGCCAAAACAGAATTGTCATTAAAGAAGACTAAGGCATAAAATCAATGTTTAAACCAAACATCCCCCACCAACTATGAAATTAGTTCATGATGAGGGATTTAACCAACAAAACCATAATCGTTTTCAAATACATCATCATAAAAATAAAAGTAAAACAACTTAAAACCAAGAGAATAGGCGAGAAGGGTCTCTCAGTGCAGCCCTTAATTTCAGGCTCTCAACAAAATGGTTGAACCACCATTCCTCGGTGCAGTTGACCGTCACTCACCGAGCACTCAAAGTCTTCCCGATCTCCTCTCGCGCAATCCCTAAATGCTTGATTGGTTGGTGTTTATATAGTCATGCAAGGGAAGGGAATAGTATAGCTTCTTCATTTGAATTTCAAATGGTCCAAGGATAAGAGATATAGTCTTATCCGATCGGTGTGATAGCTTATCAATCTAGGGCTGACGTCATCATGCCGATGTTGCCTTGGCACACATGCTTGGCATGTCCTTGCCAACATAGGTTGGCATCACTTTATCCACTATTTTCTCGGAGGTTGATCCATTTGCGATCTTTTAGGAGCCTGATCATGTCCTATTTTTTCAAGGTTCAACGACCTCTTGGCATGGCATCAAAGCCACTTCTCTGCCAACAAATGCTTGGCACTATCTGGTCCTTCTGTGCCAACAGCATTTGGCATTCTCCTTGGCAATCCTAACTATGCTGCTCTCTTACGCCTAATCCTATGCCAAACCTACAAAATAGCCACAAAAAAACCCTTCACACTGGCATAGACAAAATACTAAACTCCTTATGCAAATGCATGATTCTAACAACCTAATGCAACTAAATGTACCTAAAAACAAGCAAGAGTAATGTAAAATTGACATTAAAAATAGTACTTTTGGAGAGGTAACACCCCCCAAACCTAACTCATTGCTTGTCCTCAAGTAATGCAACAAAGAAAGAAAATAAAAACTGTGAAAAAGTTACCTCAACAAAATTTTGGATGGAATGCCAATAGATGCTAGCAAGCAAAATTTGGCTCTATTTCTGTCCTTAGTATCTCAGTGCAATAATGCCAAGCAGGTAATAATTCAAGTGCAACAATATAAATCTAGTCTAAGTTCATGAAGAGTGTACAATGTTTAGGCAATAGGCATCTAATATCCTTTCACCCCCTTAGATAATTTTACTACCTAAACTCAGATCAGTTTTTCTTTCTTTTTTCTTTCTTGCCGAGGGTTCTATTGGCATTAATTTAAGCTTGCTTCATGATACTGTTTAGCATGAGTGATAAGAGGGAGCATACCATGAATCTCCACCTTAATCTAGACATCACTAGGCTTTCTCTTCAACTCATACCATAGGGTTTTAGACTTGAGAACTAAGAGGGAGCTACCACAAAGCCCCTAGTAACTTATTATCCCTAGGTAGAGGAAAGTTCATTTTTTATTGCCTTGGCAGAACATTGTTGCCTTATTTATTTTCTTTTTACCTTGGCATCATTTTTTCAATTTTTTTAGAATCTGAGCATAGTTTCAAATAGTCTAAGTTTGCTAGGGAACTAGATACATATCACGTGTTAAGTGTAAATTCAATTCCCTAAACTAGAGATCAATTGCCAAGCAATCCTGGCATACTACCTTGCTGGCATGGCATGACAACTAAAGATTAAAAATTCCTCATTGGACAAAAACCTAGATCAAATAAAACTTGCCTAACAAATGTTAACATCCTTCAAAATTAAATTGAGGCAAAATTTTTCTTTTTTTTTTCTTTTTTTAACGGTTCGGTATGCAACTATCATATATGATCTAAATGGCATGGTAACAAAAATTAAACATGAAATGCATGGCATGGCATAAATGTGAGGAAACGCACACCCCCAAACCCAAGATGTGCATTGTCCTCAATGCATGAAACAACACATATATACAAAAAACAGAAAATAAATGGAATGATCATGTGACTGCAATAAGATGAAATGCAAAATAGTTTAAGTAGAAGAGGACTCCCTCTCGGAGACTTCTTCTCATGTGACTCGGGTCTTTCTTATAACAAACCTGCCATGAATGGGAGCTTTGCGCTTAATTCTGGTCATCGGTGGCTTTGTAGCAGTGGAGGCTCCAACTTCCTCCTTCTTCTTGGCAGGTTCAACTGGCGGTGTAGCTGGCTTAACTTTGGGTGTTTTAACTAGAATTTCCTCTGATTCAGATGAAGAATCTGTGTTGGTGGATTCAACTTGCACCTGAGACACAGGAATTATGGCATTTGATTCAAAACTGGCTGGACTGGCTGGCAGTTCATCTTCATTGCTCGAGGGCTCAACATGAAAAACTGGGAAAGGTGGTACCACTTCAAGGGATAGTTTTTCAAGCACCTCCCTGATAATAGTGTCCCTCGCCTTGGTGTAATGCCTCATCTTAGCATTAAGATCCTCGACTATCTCTAGCTTTTGGAAAATAATCTCCTAGTGATGGTAGACTTGGGACAACACTACCAATGAACTGGTTGGCATGGTCTCTTGCACACTACTTGGCTCTACCTTTGGCTTTGGCTTTGGCGTGACAGATTTGACCTTTCCCTTGCCCTTTTCCTTTGGCTCAATAGCCGTGAGGTTTTTCCAAATGGTAGTCGTGATTGTCGTTCCCTTTATAATTTGGCCTCGATCTTCATCAAGTCTAGGCACATCATGGTGCACACAAATGTTAGAAATAAGCAAAGGGAAAAACAAGTTGCCTTTACCTTTCGCAACGCACTTATAAGTCTCATCGACGATGATTTTGCCAATGTTGATCTTGCGTCCTTTGACAATAGAGTGCAACAAAACCAGCCTCTCTTCTGAGACGATCTTATTGTGGGATGTAGGCAAAAAATTTGCCTTGATGAAGTGATTCCAGCCGCGCATCTCTGGCTTCAACGTCAACCTCTTCACCGTCCAGTGGTCCATCAATGAAACTGTCCAAACTGTGCCTGACTCACACAAGTCTACCAATAGTTTCTTACGTTTGACAGCGGTCATAGATTTAGCATATTCAAAGTGCTCATCATCTATATCATTCAAAGAAAATAGCGAGTTAACATATCCTTCATCAAAACGTACACATTTACCTCGAATCATCAAGAACAGAGAATCTTTTGTCGCAAGATGTGCATAAAATTCTTGCACAATGGTGGTGTAGATCTCTCATTTTTGTTGGCAGAAAGAACTCCACTTGTGCATGTCGACAATGGCCATGAACTTCGGTGGGAATCTCACAATGGTGTCAGTTTGGAAGTCGAAGTACTTCTCGTATAAGAAGGATCTTGAGGCAAAGCTTGTTTCAAACTTCTTGCAGATTTCTTCATTGAAGAAACGTTTGAAGGGAGTAGATGAAGATGCCATGGAGATAATATTTGAATCGGTTTGGAGAGGGAAGGAGAAAAGATGATTGATTTCTTGAATCTTGCTTGAGAAAAGATAATGAGAAAAAGGGTTTTTCTTGTCCTTGGGAAATCGACTAGGGTAAAGAAAGTAAAAGATGGAGTGTGGAAAGGGTTTAATGATTGTAGCCGATTTTAGTGGGGTGATAATGATGAAAGTTCATGAGTTTTAATTGGAAAAGATTTTAAAGTGATAAGGGATAAGTGATAAGGATTGGGTAAGAATATGAAGTGATAGGATAATTAAGATGAATTTAATTCTAACCTAACTTGGGCGGCTAGGGTTTAATGCTTCAAGAAAAGTAGTTTCTTATTTGATCAAACTAGGGTTTTCTCTTTCTTCTTTATCACGTAAATCGACGCATGCTAAGCTGTATTGGCATTGCCTTTGGCAAGCATGCTGGCTTTGTCCCTGGCATCAATTCTGCATACACTCAAAAGAAAATTCTCAACACAACAAATGAATACAACTGAAAAGCAACAAAAAGAAAAACAAAACCTGAATCCTAAAACAAACAAAAACAACAATCCTAATATTTACAAAGAGTCCAGACCTAATGATGCTTCATGTTAACTTTGCCAAAAGTATCAGCTCTTTGGCATTGTTTCGATTACCTTCCATGTAATGCTTAAGACGTTGGCCATTCACCTTGAAAATTTCTCCCATCCTTAAGTTCTTAATGTCCACAACCCCATGGGTGTATAGTGTAACAACTTCATAAGGACCCATCCATCTTGATTTGATTTTACCTGGAAACAGTTTAAGTAAGGAATTAAACAATAGAACATGCTGGCCTATTTCAAATTGCATTGGCATTATCCTACTATCATGCCAACATTTTGCCTTCTCCTTGTAGATACTATCATGACAACCCCAGTTGACGATGCCTCGGCAACTCCAGTTGCCCCGGCAATGCCATTAATCAGGTTCCAGACTAATGAAAGGATTGAAGATATCCGACTTCCACCACCATTCCCACAAAGGTTGAAGCGACAAAAGCAAGAATATCAATTCAAGAAGTTTCTTGATATCCTAAAGCAAGTCCACATCAACTTGCCATTGGTTGAGGCGATTGAACAAATGCCGAACTATGCCAAGTTTCTGAAAGACATTGTGTCCAAGAGAACAAGGCTAGGAGAGTTTGAAATAGTTGCCGCAACAGAGGGATGTATGGCCATGTTGCACAATCGCATGCCACCCAAGTTGAAGGATCCCAGAAGTTTCACAATACCTTGTTCCATCGAAAACCACTATGTCGAGAAAGTATTATGTGACCTTGGAGCAAGCATAAACTTGATGCTTAAATCGGTTTTCCAGAAACTAGGAATCGGGAAGGCAAGACCTACAACAGTTATGCTACAACTAGCCGACAGATCCTATGTGCATCCAGAGGGAAAAATCGAAGACATACTGGTAAAAGTTGATAAATTTATTTTTCCCGCTGACTTTATTGTTTTGGATTGTGAAGCAGATGAGCTTGCACCTATCATTCTTGGGAGACTCTTCCTAGCGACATGGAGAACCTTGATCGATATTGAAAATGGAGAACTCACAATGAGGGTGAATGACCAGCAAGTTAAACTAAATGTGTTCCAAATACTAAGGCATGCCGATGATCCGGAAGAATGCCAACTTCTTTATGCCACGGTAGAGTTTGACTTCGACGAGGAATTTAGTTGCCTCAGAAACTACATTGCTGATCAAGAGAAACCTGAGGAGTATGAAGAACCGATCGATGAGGAACAACAAGAAGAGGCAAATTGGTTAGTCAATCAACTAGGTACATACCTTGAACCATTGGATTACTCAGGTAAACTCGAAAAGCCCTCCATTGAACAACCACCAATTCTTGAGTTGAAACAGTTGCTAGGGCAACTAAAATATGCTTACTTGGGAATTGATAATACATTGCTTGTAATTATTTCCTCTAAGTTATAGCCTGAGCAGGAAAAGAAGTTGATCGACATGTTGATGCTACACAAGAATGCGATAGGATGGACAATTGCCGACTTGAAGGGAATTAGCCTGGCAGTGTGCATGCACAATATTTTGTTGGAAGATTATCACAAACCTTCGATCGAGGCCCAGAGGAGACTGAATCATGCCATAAAATGGGTTGTAATGAAAGAAATCATCAGGTTGCTTGATGCCGACATTATATACCCTATCTCTGATAGTACATAGGTAAGTCCGGTACAATGTGTACCGCAAAAGTGAGGTATAACGGTGGTAAGTAATGAAAACAATATACTCATTCCAACCAAGACTGTGACCGGTTAGAGGGTTTGTATGGATTACTGAAAGCTAAACAAAGCCACTAGGAAAGTTCACTTCCCATTACCCTTTATTGATCAAATGCTTGACCGTCTTGCAGGTAAACCATTTTATTATTTTCTTGATGGTTATTCAGGTTACAATCAAATTGCCATAGCACCAGAAGATCAAGAAAAGACAACCTTCACATGCCCATACGGTACTTATGCTTTTCGAAGGATGCCGTTCGGATTGTGTAATGCCCCGGCAACCTTCCAAAGATGCATGATGGCACTCTTTTCAGACATGGTCAAAGACTTCCTTGAAATCTTCATGGATGATTTTTTTGTTTTTGGTAATGACTTCGACGGTTGCCTCTGCAATTTAGAGAATGTGTTGGCAAGATGTGAAGAATTCGATTTAGTCCTTAATTGGGAGAAGTGTCATTTTATGGTAGATGAAGGAATAGTGCTCGGCCACAAGATTTCATCCAAGGGAATCGAAGTAGACAAAGCCAAGGTGGACGTGATCGAGAGATTACCCCCACCGAGTTTGGTTAAAGGAATCCGAAGCTTTCTTGGACATGCAGGTTTTTACACGAGGTTCATTCATAATTTTTCTAATATTTCTAAACCCTTGTGCAATTTGCTTGAACATGATAAAGTATTCAATTTTGATGATTCTTGCGCCCAAGCATTCGAAACCCTAAAGGAAAATCTTACCTCGGCACCCATTGTCATTCCACTCGATTGGACTCTACCTTTTGAGCTCATATGTGATGCAAGTGATTTTGCAGTAGGAGCAGTCCTAGGCCAACGCACAGGTAAGGCCTTTCATGTGATATACTACGCTAGTAAAACTCTTAATAGCGCTCAAGTGAATTACACAACAACGGAGAAAGAGTTACTAACCGTAGTTTTCGCATTTGACAAGTTTCGATCCTATTTGATTGGTACAAAGATAATTGTCCATACGGACCATTCGGCAATTAAGTATCTATTTGCTAAAAAGGATGCCAAACCTCATTTGATTCGTTGGATATTGTTTTTACAAGAGTTTGACATTGAAATTAAAGACAGGAAATGAATAAAAAATTAAGTGGTCGATCACTTATCACGCTTAGAACGCAATAGGGAGGATGACGAGGATTTAGAGATATGCGATACATTCCCGGATGAGCAATTGTTAGTTACCTTGGCAACCATAGATACGCATACCTTGGCAACCCTCGACGCCTCAGCAACTCTAGACGCGCATACCTCGACAACCCTTGACGCGCATGCCTCGGCAACTCCAGACACGTATACCTCGGTAACCACTGATGCGCATACCTCGGCAACCATGGAAGCAGTTGCCACGGTAACACATGCCTCGGCAATACCCTGGTACGCGGATTTAGTTAATTTCCTTGTTTGTGGTATTTTACCTTATGGCCTTACTCACCAAGGGAAGAAGCGGTTCCGCCATGATGCTAAGCATTACTTTTGGGACGAGCCTCTTTTGTTTAAACAATGTGCAGATTAGGTTACATGCCGATGTGTCCCTGAAGAGGAGTAGCAGAATGTACTCTGGCCTATAGAGGACAATTTGGAGGAACACGTACCGCGGCCAAAGTTTTGCAATCCAGTTTGTATTGGCCAACATTGTACAAAGATGCCCAAGAGTTTTACAAGCAATGTGATCGTTGCCAGAGGACGGGCAATATCTCTAGATGACATGAGATGCCACTTCAAAACATTCTCGAGGTGGAATTGTTCGATGTATGGGGGATCAATTTTATGGGACCTTTCCCATCTTCATTCGGGAACCTCTACATTCTACTTGCCGTCGACTACGTGTCTAAATGGGTTGAGGCAGCTGCAGTTCCCGCCAACGATTCCAAGACCATGCAACGATTCTTGCAGAAAAATATATTTACACGGTTTGGGATATCGAGAGCAATTATCAGTGATGAAGCCAAGCACTTTGACAACAGACTTATTGCCAAGATGTTGCAACGCTTCGGTGTGACACAAAATTGCCATGGCATATCACCCACAAACCAATGGGCAAGCATAAATTTCCAACCGGGAATTGAAGGGTATACTCGAGAAAGTTGTAAATCCCTCTATGAAGGATTGGTCAGTAAGACTAGATGATGCACTTTGGGCATATCACATTGCATTCAAAACACCCGTATGTATTTCTCCCTTCCGACTTGTCTATGGCAAAATATGCCATTTACCGGTGGAAATCGAACACAAAGCATATTGGGCAATCAAGACCGTGAATATGGATTGGGAGAGTGCCAGACAAAAGCGTTTACTAGATCTCAACGAAATAGAAGAATTCCGCACACTCGCCTATGACAATACACGAATCTACAAGGAGAAAACAAAGCAATGGCATGACAAGAAACTATTGCCGCGGCAATTCACTCCAGGGCAACTAGTTCTCTTATTCAATTCTCGGCTGAAACTTTTCCCGAAAAAACTGAAATCAAGATGGCCGGGACTATTCGAAGTTTTCAAACCGTTCTCCCATGGTGTCGTGATAACCAAGTCCATCACTGACGAACATGAATTCAAAGTTAACGGACAAAGATTGAAGCACTACAACGGTGCCCATGTGGAACGTAACTAAGAGTAGTCACCTTAGGAGATGCATGAGCATGCTCTCCTTTCGATATTTTCTTTTTATTTTTTCGAACTATTTAATTTTTTTATTTTTATTTGTTAATTTCGGTTATTTTTCTTTTGAGGATAAATTTTTTTATTTTGTTTAAGATTATGACTACATCTTTCTTTCATATTTATCTAATTATTTTTAAATTTTAAGTTTAAGAATTCCTTTGCACATCTTTATTTATTTATTAGTTTATCTTTAATTTTAATCCATATTTTATTTGTTTTCGAATTGTAGGAAAAGAGTTCAAGATAAAGAGGAATTTGATTCAAGAATGAAGCTTCTTCAACAAGGAAACTAATGGGCTAAATCTAAGGCTTATATTAAGCCTCCAATTTACCCTAAATAAACCCTACATAGCCGGCCAAACCCTTCCCCTTCCCTTTCCCCAAATCCCCTAGCCGTCCCCTTCCCCCAATCAAAACCCTCGTTTTCTTTCTTTCCAATTAATCCCACCCACCATATTTACTGCCTATCTTTTCTATTTAACCCATCACCCTTAACTTCCAAGAATCCTATTCCTACTTTTCACCTTGCAACTCTTTAGTTTCTTTTGCTTTATTTTCTTTGTTTCTACCAAACTCACAACCAAGATCATCCATGGCATCCAAAATCGAATTTTTGGTTCATCCAAGTTCCTCCAAAGAACCAAGATACAAGAAGTTTGCTACACCGGTGGTTCAAGAAAGATTTCACTCCAAGTTTGAAAGCCAGAAGATTTGTGAAGAACAAGGCTTCGAATACTCCAACTCTCATCAAGATTTCGGCCTTGAACCATTCCTATTCCAAAGGATTGCACATCAAAGGTGGCAAATCTTTTGCCATCAATCAGAACCGGATAACATCTCATGGGTAAGAGAATTCTATGCTCACTCATCTAACCTGGATAATCCTTATGTTTTTGTTTGTGACAAGGCTATACTCATAAGCCCCGAAAGTATCAACACCTTTTACAGGCTCTACGTTGAGAAGGACGAGCATCAAGCCTTTGTTGATCAACTCACGCCCAAGCAACTCGACAAGGTGCTTCAAGAACTCACTCTACCAGGAACTCATTGGAACGACGGTAAATATAAGGGTACGGTAAATCGCCTTCGGCTTAAACCCGAGGCAAAATTATGGAATAAGTTTGTTAAAACTTCTTTAATGCCCACCACACACAATACTACTGTTGATACACCTCATCTTTTGCTCATACATTCTATTTTGCACATCATTAACATTGGAAAAATTATTTGTGATGAGATTTTTGTATGTAGCACAAAAAAAGGGTTCTCTTTTCTTCCCTTGCTTAATTTCCAATCTTTGCAAGGAGATGCATGTCCAAAGTGAGTCAACCAATGAAAAGGCCCTACCAAAGTCTGGTTGGAATCGATCACAAATCCGAAAGCTAATGGGAGAGGCACCAGTAAAATCCCCAACACCTTCAATTTCCGCAGCAACTCCTGCCGCCTCGACAACTCCTAATGCCCAAGCAACTAATGCCCGGGCAACTCGGACAGTAACCCCGGGACAACTTGAAGCACTCTTACAACCGTTGGAGAACCGTCTTAGGCAAATTGAAGACCGACAACTAATGTTCATGCGGTACATAAATGATCACAACAATGCCATCACCCAAGTCATCCTGGAAAAGTACCCGGACAGCCGCGTGCCGTTCTCATCATTCCTGCCGAAATCCTTGTCACGACAACCAATAAAGCAGTTGCCACGGCAACCACAACAGATGATGCCGCGGCAACCTACACTGCGCCTGCCCAAACAATTGCCACGACAACTAACACTGAAGATGCCGCGACAACCGAAGCTAAAGACGCCCCGACAACCACTGCAAAAGCCAAAGGTAAAGCGCCTATGCCCGAATCAACTCATACTGAATCATTATCTAATTTTTCAGATTCGAACGAGTCCTCTAATGCACCAACAAAGACCGTACCAATCGAATCCTCCAAGCCCAAGCGAAAGGCCAATGACATTGATAATGAGGACACCCACGTACGAGGATCGATTCCACCATCGGCAACAAGAAAGCAACCACCGCCTTCAAGCAAAAGAATCAAGACACCGGCCAAAAGGAAACTAATCTTCTACGACGACAAACTCTTGGAGTAAGTCATCGTTTGCATTTTACTTTTCTTTATTGTTATTTTTATTTTTCTTTGTTGCATGCATTCAGGACAATGCCTCACTCGAGTTTGGGGGGATTGTTATTAGTTAGTTACCATGTTTAGTTGCATTCATCTTAAGTATTGCATTCAGGATACATAAATTTCTTGCCATGCCTTTAGTTGGAACAAGAATTGCCTAGATTTTATGAATATCCGATGATGACTTTGCCAATGCACTTAATTGATAGAATTTTTTATTCTAGGATAACCGTGGAAACACTTAGAATCACACTATGATGCTAAACTTGATGAAACACTGTTGTGGCTTGATTGATTTAAGGAATTCTAGCGAACTTAGGTTGATAGTTAAAAAATTGGGGGATTATAATAAAAATTGGATGAATGCTAGAGGTGCCCAGAATTGGCTCTAGTATGTGTTTAAAATTGATCGCTAGAGGTGCCCGAAACTGGCTCTAGTCGAATAAAAAATTATTAACTTAAGAAAACTAAAAAACACTAGAGGTGCCCAAAACTGATATAGTTAAAACATGTTAAAAGAACCCAAGGAAGTAATTTGAAAACCTCTTGTTTGCATAGAATCTGAAAAATGAACTTGCACACAACTCCACACACACTCACAAGCATTATAGTTTGATTATGAGTAACTCCTAAGAGTTCCGAAAAATGAAAAGCCAATCATACTTTGTGCCACGGTTCTGAGAATTGAAATCAAGTTCAAAGCTATGTTTGTGAAAATTGAAGTCTTGGCGGGTAATTATTAGTTTGCATTGCTTGAGGACAAGCAATAGTTCGAGTTTGGGGGTGTGTTAAGTGTCTAAAAGTACTTTTTTATTCACCGTTTTTATTCACATTATTGCTAGACTTAGGCTCATATTAGTTGCATTATTAGCCATTCATGCATGTTTGTATAGTTTCCTTGGTGGACAAGCTTGATTTCATATTTTGCTTAATTTTATGGAAAAAATGTGCTACCGATAGTTGTTTGTGTGTGTGCAGAATCACTTGCCTAAGCAAGGCTGGAACCAGTTGCCAGGGCAATACAAGAAGGAGATGCCGACGCAGTTTCCAGGGTAGTGCATGAAGGAGATGCCGAGTTAGTTGCCAGGGCAATTGTCGATAAGGGATAAGATGATATGGCAGTCAAAATTGATGAATAGATAAGCCCAAGATGACGTGGAGCAAAGTTAAATCCTAAAGGAGTTTGACTTCTATGAAGTGGTCAAAGAGAAATTAAATCCCAAGAAGATAGGAGACGATCTAGAATGAATTTAAATATAATAAAGAATTATATTCTTTTAAAGTATTTAATTCCAACTTAACTTCCTCCTCAAGAAAGACTTTAACCTAGCCATCTCCTATTTAAAGGAGACCAAGCCGTCAAACTCCAAGAGAGAGCAAAGGGGAGAGATTTCGACAAGGGCTTTCAACCATTCTTCATCTTTTCTTTCTTATTCGATTAGGTTTATGCTATGGATTCTTTGTTTTGCGTTTCTTTGAAACCTAACCATGAACTAAATCTATTTGGCTAAGGTTATTGTGTTTTGTGGTTGTGAGAAACAATTGGATTTTGTTTAGGTAATAAGAGTTTGCACTTTCAATTCAAGGTTTACTCATTCTTGGTTTTTATTCTTGTTTGCGAGTGAATTGGAAGAGGATCTCGTAACTCTATCTATTTATCTAATATCGGGAGAGTTAGATTCAAGAAGTGAATGAGTATGGTCTTTATTCAATCTATTGATGGTAAAGATTAATCAGGCTTAGGAATAAGTTAAGGATTTCAACGGCTAAGAGGAGCGCAAGATTGGTTGTTGTTCACCCTTGATTCACGCATGGATGTATTGTCAAGGCATGCACAATTAGCTAGAGTTTTGACTTAGGGATAAGAAGAAACCATTGAAGAAAGCTTTACCGAACCTTGAAATTGCTGCCCAACCGCCCAAACAGTTGCTCAGCCAGTTGCCCAAGCAACCGTCGATTAGTTGCCAAGGCAACCCCTCTGCACAAGTTGCCACGGCAACTGAGTTGCCCTTGCACTCTTTTACCAAGATGATCCAATTGGATATCACACCTCAACTCACGATAACCTGGCCTATTCTCTTTCATCTGATTACATCTTGTTTTACTTTATTGCTTTATAGTTTAGTTGTTAATTAAAACTCCTACAATTTTTTACTTGTGTTATTTTACTTTTTACAGTGCAAGAGATTAGATTCTTGAAGTGGCACCAGTCCCTGTGGAGACGATATCTTTTATACTATAACTTGCGACGTGTACACTTGCACAATTGCGGAGCACTTATTACGTGCAATATGGGTGGAATGTTGTGGTAATTCTTTACTGTATACCATATTTACACAAAGCTTTAGAGATTAGATTACATTTGAAATGAGTACCCTCATCATGAATTATTGCTCTAGGGGCACCAAATTAGGTAAAAATATGTTTGTGCAAAAACTTGACGACGACCTTGGCATCATTTGTTGGCAGGGCAACAACCTCTACCCACTTAGATACATAGCCAACAGCCACAAGAATATATACATTACCGAATGATGGAGGGAAATGACCTATAAAGTCTATCCCTCATACATCAAATAAATCCACAAGCATAATATTTTGAAGTGGTAGTTGGTGTCGATTGGAGATGTTTCTTGTTCGTTGGATTTGGTCACATGCCTTGGCATACTCATGGGCATCCTTATATAAAGTCGGCCGAAAGAATCCAGATTGCAGCACCTTGGCAACAATATTCATCCCAGCAAAGTGACCTCTATATGGTGTAGCATGACATAAATGCAATATGTTATGTTGTTCATCCTCGGGCACACACTGGCGAATCCTTGGTCAGCACATTGTTTGAACAATATTGGTTCATCCCAATAGTATTACCTAACTTCTCACGAGAATATTTTCTTGGCATTGTATGCCAAGTCTGGTGGAAGAATATTGCTCCCCAGGTAACTGACAATGTCAGCGTACCATGGCATAGCATTCAATACAAGCAAGTATTCGTCAGGAAATTCAACTTTAATAACCTTACTCTTATCATCTTCAATGTGATGCTCTAAACGTGAAAGGTGGTCAACTACTAAGTTTTCGCTGCCTCTCATGTCTATGATCTCTAGGTCAAATTCTTGAAGTAAGAGCGTCCATTGGATTAGTCTGGGCTTGGCATCCTTCTTCACCAAGAGATACTTCAATGCCGAATGATCTGTATAAACCACAACCTTGTTACCAATTAAATAATATCTAAATTTATCAAGAGCAAATACAACAACAATACATTTTTTTTCTCAGTTGTAGAGTAGTTAAGTTGTGCTTTATTCAATGTTTTGCTGGCATAGTAGATGGCATGGAAAACCTTGCCATGTCGCTGTCCCAAAATTGCTCCAACGGCATAGTCACTGGCATCACATATGAGCTCAAAGGGCTTATTCTAATTCGGTGCTATGACTATAGAGGCATTAATCAATTTCTCTTTAAGTTCCTGAAATGCTTTCAAACAGGAATCTTCAAATGCAAAAGTGGCATTATGTTCCAACAACAAGCATAAAAGTTTAGCAATTTTTGAAAAATCTTTAATAAACCGCCGATAAAAACTGGCATGACCTAAAAAACTCTGTATACCTTTAACCGTTGTCGGAGGTGGCAGTTGCTTGATTACCTACACTTTGGCTTGATCAACTTCTAGTCCTCTCTTAGTCACCTTGTGGCCGAGTACAATGCCCTCCTTCACCATGAAGTGGCATTTCTCCCAATCCAATACTAGGTTTGTTTCAATGCATCTATTTAAGATTTACTACAAACTATGGATGCATTCCTCAAATGTTTTATCAAACATTGAGAAATCATCCATGAATACTTCCATGTGCTCGATCATATCAGAAAAAATAGACATCATGCAACGTTGAAATGTTGCAGGTGCATTACAAAGGCCAAATGACATCATTCTAAAAGCAAACGTCCCATAAGGGCACGTGAATGTGGTCTTCCCTTGATCATCAGGGACAATGGCAATTTGATTATAACCCAAATAACCATCTAAGAAACAATAGAAAGCTTTACCTGCCAATCTGTCTAATATCTGGTCGATGAAAGGCAATGGGAAATGGTCCTTCCTTGTAACCTTATTGAACCTTCTATAGTCCATGTACACTCTCCATTTGGTGATGGTCCTAGAGGAAATCAATTCAGCTCTATTGCTTTGTACCACGATCATGCCACCTTTTTTTGGCACGCATTGCACGGGGCTAACCCATGAGCCATTTATGATCTCTTTCTTAACTACCTCTTTCATGCTTGGGTTTAGCCTTCTTTGGCCTTCAATGGTCCTGCCATGGTACTCCTCCAAAATGATTTTGTGAATGCAAATGGTTGGGCTAATACCTCGGATATCTGCCAAGGTCCAACCCAACGCTTGCTTATAATTTCTTAATATTGCCAGCAATCTCTCCTCTGATCATTAGTGAGATCAGTGGCAATGATCACTAATAGGGTTGCGTGTTTACGTAAATAAGCATACTTCAAGTGATTTGGCAATGGCTTAAGCTCCAACTTAGGTGGTTCCTCAATTGATGGTTTAGGTTCTTTAATCAATCTGCCAACCAACTGTAGTGGCTCAAAATAACTTACATCTTCAGCCTCTAAGGCTGATTCCTCATAATCCTCAAACAGTTCAGCTATGCCATCAAGCATGCTGGCATCAAATTCTGTATCCTAGTATAATTGTGCCATGTCCACAATATAAATGGACTCCATCATCTCCTCGACTTGATATTCATTAGGTTTATCTGCACATTTCAAAGCTTGAAACATTTTAAAAGTAACATGTTGGTCATTCATACGTATTGTTAGTTCCCCTTTATGAACATGAATAAGAGCCCTACCCGTGGAAAAGAATTTCCTACCTAAAATAATCGAAACATTAACATTGGCCTCATAATCCAAAATGATAAAATCAGCTAGAAAGATAAATTTGTCTACCTTTACCAACATATCTTCAATCTTACCCTTGAAATGCGCATATGATCAGCCTGTCAATTGAAGTGTCACGGTAGTAGGTCTTGCTTCTATGCCAAGCTTCTTAAAAACTGACATAGGCATCAAGTTAATGCTGGCTCCCAAGTTACACAATGCCTTGCCTATAAATTTGTTGCCAATTGTATAGGAAATAGTGAAACTTCTCGGATCTTTTAGCTTTGGTGGTAATCGGTTTAGGATCATGGCACTACATTCCTCAGTGAGAGCAACAGTTTCAAAATCTCCCAACTTTGTCTTCTTGGACAGAATATCCTTCATGAATTTTACATAGTTGGGCATTTGCTTAAGGGCTTCTACCAATGGAATGTTAATTTGCAATTGCTTAAGAACTTCCAAGAAATGCTTAAATTGCTGGTCCAGTTTATGTTTTTGAAGTCTTGCTAGAAATGGTGGTGGTGGATAAACATATAATGGTACTACCGGCTTTGCCAAGGCAGTGTTGGCATCTAGTTTGGTGCCAATATGTTGTTTGGCCTTAGTCTGTTTGTCATCAATGTTGGCATCATTGTTGGCATCGGTTCTGGTATTGGCCTTAGCACTAGCATTATCTATTTTAATTTCCTCCTTCTCTACTTCTGTGGGCTTGTCTATCGGCACTGGCTTTTCACTTTGACAGTTAACTGGCTGCTTGGCATCCATCTCTGCCTCGCACTGCTTACCACTTCGAAGGGTTATGGCCTTGCATTGCTCATTGTCTTTGTGCCGAGCATCTTTAGTGTCACTTGGCAAAGCTCCTTGAGGTCGATTGCTGATTGCATTAGCAATCTGCCCAAGCTGGACTTCCAAGTTCCTCATTGATGCTGTCAAACTCTGGACTGTGGCATCATTTCTCTCCATGTATTCTGCTAGAGTGCCTCCCTGATTAAGTCTTTGTCCTTGCTGGAAATTGTTTTGGGTGTTCTGAGGCATGGTATTCTGATTGAATGCTTGCATGGCATTGTTACTCTACCTCTGGGCACTCTGGCGTTGGGTGTTATATTGGTTGCCCCTTGATTTCCCTAAGCTAAGTTAGGGTGATGTCTCTAACCTACATTGTAAGTATTGGAGTTAGTATTATAATAACGACCAAAATTGCCAATAAAATTTACCGACTCTGGGTTGGCAGGGCATTCGTCCACATGGTGGTTTTCTCTGAAGATGGTACAAAATGGCTCTAATGCTTTAACTTATTGGGACTCTTTGTTCTTTTGCAAAGTTCTCACTATGTTGGTGAGGTTGGAAATCTCGGCATGGATAGACGTTAGCTCATCAACCTTCAATTTCCCACTGGCTTTGGTTTCGGTCCCAAGCCTAGCAACAGGATATTCAAAGTCATTAATTGAAATCCTCTCAAGAATGCCAACAACCGCTGTGTAGTTTTGTCAAGTAATGAAATGACTGCTGAAGAATCAACAACAGTCCTCGTTTGTGTATTCAATCCATTGTAGAAGGTCTGTATTTAGGTCTAATTCGAGAACCTATGCATAGGACACCTTCTCAATAGATCCTTAAATCTTTCCCAAGCATCATATAAGGTCTCATCCTCGGCCTGCCGAAATGTAATGATCTCACCATGCAACTTGGCTGTGAGTGTTGGCGGTTGAAAACGTGTTAGAAACTTTTGGCAGAGATCTCACCATGAGGTGATTGAGCCATGTGGTAAGGAACTGAACCAAGCATTGTCTCTATCTCCTAAGGAAAAAGTGAATAACCTTAACTTTACAGTGTCTCCAGATACTCCAATTTGTTGAAATAACTGGAAAATCTCCATGAATTGCTTTAGATGTTGCCTCGGATCTCCAGTAAGTGCTCCATCAAATTGGCCTATATTCAAAAGAGTTTGAATCATTACCGGCTTAAGTTTAAAATTTGGTTCATTTACCTCTGTGCCAACAATTCCTGGCATTACCTTTGCAATGTCAGGTGTTGAATGTTCTCGGATTGGCCTCTCTTCCTCCACATTGACAATTGGGACATTAAGAGGTGGTGGTGTATTATTATTTGGCAGATCTTCATCATTGTTCACCACACTATTCCTTTGATTACCGTGATTCATTTCTCGGTATCTTTTCTTTAACCTCCACAAGGTTCTCTCAATTTCCAGATCGTATGGCCAATCGTCCACCACATGGTGGTTTCTAGTCATACACCAATGAAAACAAAAACAAAGTAAAAACTAAAAGAAAGCAAGTAAAAATTAAAAACAATCTAATCTGTTGCAATCCCCGGCAACGGCGCCAAAAACTTGTAGACTCTCTAGAAGATGTGTAAAGTGAATGGTGGCAAAATGAGCAAAATGTATGTATTAGTAAAATAGTGCCAAGAGTCTTTTGCATGCAAGTATACACGGTCTGCAAGTAATACAGTAGTTAAGCTGAGTATCGATCCCATAGAGATTGACTTGGAATTCGATTATTTGATTGTTACTTGCCTTGGAAGAAAAGATGTTTGTTTTTAAAGTTTGTTTTGAGAATACTTAAAAAGAAATAAAAGTGAACTAAAAACGTTGGCAAGGAAGGTCTTCTTAGTGAATGATGAGTGTTGGCAGGGAATGCTTGGGTTTAATGTTGTTCATGCCATCCTTTGTTGGCAAATTGTCTTGGCATTGTTTGCCGAGTAGATCCAACATTAGCAATGCCTCTCTCGATGGTCATTGCCCTAAGTCGATTATGTAAAAAACCCTTATATCTCTATAGTGAATGTTTTTAAATAAACCGAGTTGATTAAGAACCAATCTATACTCCTATGGGGTAGATATCACTTCTGAAGTAAGTTCATCTACTTGAACGACTTCTCTCGAAACTTCTTTCCCTAGTATTCAACAACTTAATCGTTGCCACCCCAAGTCTGTTAAGATATTGAGGAGAAATAGGCTAACTGTGCCAGCTCTCGCTTGGCAGAGTACTTAGGAAAAATTTAAGTATGCTGAATAGAAAAACTTTTGCCAAACAAAATTGTCATTAAAGAAGACTAAGGCATGAAATCAATGTTTAAACCAAACATCCCCCACCAACTATGAAATTAGTTCATGGTGAGGGATTTAACCAAAAAATCCATAACTGTTTTCAAATACATCATAAAATAAAAGTAAAACAACTTAAAACCAAGAGAATATGCGAGAGGGGTCTCTCGATACAACTCTCAATTCTAGGCTCTCGGCCAAGTGGTTGAACCACCCTTCCTCGGTGCAGCCGACCGTCACTCGTCGAGCACTCCAACACCTCACTCCGATCACTCAAAGTCTTCTCGATCTCCTCTCGCGCAATCCCCAAATGCTTGATCGGTTGGTGTTTATATAGGTGTGCAAGGGAGGGGAATATGATAGCTTTTTCATTTGAATTTCAAATGCTCCAAGAATAAGAGATAGAGTCTTATCCGATCGGTGTAATAGCTTATCAAGCTACGGCTGGTGTCATCATGTCGATGTTGCCTTGGCACACAAGCTTGGCATGTCCTTGCCAACATAGCTTGGCATCACCTTATCCGCTATTTTCTTGGAGGTTGATCTATTTGTAATCTTTTAGGAGCTTGATCATGTCATATTTTTTCAGGGTTCAACGGCCTCTTGGCATGGCATCAAAGTCACCTCTATGCCAACAAATGCTTGGCACTATCTGGTCCTTCTGTGCCAACAACACTTGGCATTCTCCTTGGCAATCCTAACTGTGCTGCTCGCTTGCACCTAATCCTATGCCAAACCTGCAAAATAGCCACAAAACAACCCTTCACACTGACATAGACAGAATACTAAACTCCTTATGCAAATGAATGATTCTAACAACCTAATGCAACTAAATGTACCTAAAAACAAGTAAGAGTAATGTAAAATTGGCATTAAAAACAGTACTTTTGGAGAGGTAACAATTAAACAAGGAAATGAAGAAAAGGTCTACCGCTTGAAAAAAGCCTTATATGGATTGAAACAAGCACCAAGAGTATGAAACACAATAATAGATAAATATTTCCAGGAGAATGGGTTCATAAAGAGTCTGTATGAACATACCTTTTATACAAAGAAAAATAAATATGGTGATATCATGATCGTGTGCTTATACGTGGAAGACATGATCTTCACCGGAAATAACCCAGGTCTGTTTCACAATTTCAAGAAAGCCATGACTAAAGAATTTGAAATGACAAAATCGGTGAGATGTCATATTTTCTTGGAGTTGAGGTGAAGCAAATGGAAGACGGAATATTTATATCTCAAAAGAAGTACGCGGAACAAATCTTGAGCAAATTCAGAATGAAAGATTGCAAGCCGATAGCCACTCCAACTGAAACAGGCATGAAATTAAGTGTTGATTCTACAAGAGAACTGGTGACTCCAACGTTGTTCAAAACCATCGTTGGAAGTTTAAGGTATCTGACCATCACACGACTAGACATAATATACGTTGTGGGATTGGTAAGTTGATTCATGGAAAATCCAAAACAAGATAACTGGATTGCAGCAAAGAGAATCTTAAGATATGTCAAAGATATGTTGGATCATGGATTATTTTACAAGCATTCACAAAATTCGAAGTTAGTTGGATATTCCGACAGTGATTACGGGAGAGACATAGATGATCGAAAGAGTACTTCTGGATACCTATTTCATATCGACTCTGTAACATTTTCATGGTCATCAAAGAAGCAATAAACGGTAGCTCTTTCTACATATGAAGCAGAATACATAGCCGCTGCAGCATGCACTTGTCAAGCAATTTGGTTGAAAAATATTCTGTACGAGCTAAATTTCGCACAAGAAGAACCAACTACAATATATGTTGACAACAAGTCCACTATATCTCTTGCAAAGAATCTTGTCTCCCATAGCCGAAGCAAGCACATCGATACGAAGTATCACTTCATACGAGAGCAAGTGAAAAACAAAAATATGGAACTAGTCTACTGCAGAACTGAAGATCAATTGGCAGACATTTTTACGAAGCCATTAAAAACACTCATTTTTGGGATGAAAAATCAAGTTTGAGGGAGAAGGTTAAAGTCAAATCCGATTTATAATTTTCCTAAGTCGGCAAGGTGACAAGAATTAAATGAATGCTTCATAGCTTGAATAGAAATCTCATGGACATTCTAGAAGCAATACAAGAAATGGATGGCTACAACAGCTAGAGAAGTAACTAGAAAATTCTAATATGGCAGGCGGCAATATGAGAAGAATCAAGAAAATGATAGAATGTTGGGAAACTTAATAAAAAAGGCATGGTCTAGAGAATTCATGAAGATTTGTGGTAGCAATGAGTACACGTGGAAACTTATTACGTAATAATCATATTTAATTAGGGACTAGACAATTCTCTAAGTCGGCTTAAGACCACTATAAATAGGGGTTGGTCGTAGCTTGTGAATGTACTGAAAGTGAGAAACAAAAATTAGTAAGTGTAACTTGTGAGTGTACCGAAAGTGAAACAAAAATTAGTGAGTGTATGCATAAGAGCGTGTATAAGAAAAAAAGAGTTTATTTGCAGCAGCAAAATCAAGTTGTATGTTTAGTTTGTTTTTAAATATATTCGAGTTATATATTATACCGAATACCCACTAACGCTTTCTGAGGGTAAACTAGATGTTGACATACATGTTAAACATTACTTTGTAAGGCTGAAAATTGTTACGCTACAATTCGCTGTAGAATGAATAAAATTTGCTCTAACAAGAAATAAATCCCCCAGCAGAAAACAATGATATATATATTTCAAAAGCACGGTATATCTTTATAGTTATACAGACCAAAAAACCCCTACTATCATCCGTTAAAAAAACATTTAGCATAGTGTACATTGTACTATATTTTCAGCAGCACAGAGTGGGGAAACCTCCCAAACATTCTGCTCGTTAAAACAACCAATGTTTCCTCTTTGGCTTCGGAGGCGGGGCACCTGGAGAAGATAGGTTAGAACATTATATCCTTTGAATATCCAAAATCAAGAGAGGCTAAAACTAAAATCATGGTTTCACCCTAACAAACCTTGAATCGCATATAGTGAGTTGTAGTGCACCTCAGACCAGAAACTCAACCACAATTCTGCATTAGTAAAACAGAACGAATCAAAACCATAAGAATGCATTCATGGATATAAAACAGATTTTTGAACCTGATATCAAGATATTGACAGTTAGAATGATAACATGCTTAAGTAATCAGTATAGCACATGTTACTTTATGCATAAATGCAGTCCCAGTGAGAGGATTCTCTAAGTCGGGTTAAAAGACGAGAAACAAAGTCAACTGATAACCAAACAGTCTCGGTGAATAAAATGCTTCACGTTGCAGAGATTAGGAAATAAAAAAAAAAAAAAACTGTTGCACAAGGATGCTATCAGGATTGAAGAATAAAAAGCCACTCTTACAAGTCAGGAAGTTTGTTGAGCACTCTCAAGTTGAGACAAAAAGTAATTGGAAAGTAAAAGTTTATGCGCAAGCGGGACTATTTATTGGAAAATAGGCAGACCATAGCAGGCTGCATGTTTGGAACCTTGACCTTCAAGCATACTAAAGTGCACCCATGAAAAGCACACTAAGAGTGACAAGGACAGGGAGAGCAGGATGAATAACTACTTGAAAAGAAATAATAATAATAACAATAATAATAATAATAAAACAGTTACATGATATGCAGGGACGGAGCAAGAAATCAAACTTAGAGGGGTAAAGTATAAATAGTCATAAAAATAGGGGGAAGTATAAATAAACTAAAATTGGGGGTCTGAATAAGTAAATATCCCTATAGATTTTTTAATACAAAAAATGTGCGGGGGGGGGGGGGGGGAGCAACTGCCCCCTGAGCTACTATATAGCTCAGTCACTGATGATATGACAACAGTTTTTTTGTTTTCTTTTTCCAAAAAGAAGAAAAATAAAATCTATTTCCATTCTTACCATGTTTAGGAGCCTGGCCTTGTGGCATTATTTCAATAAAGCAAGTATCTCTGAATGATGTCAAAAGGCATATTTTCACTGCAAACTGCAAATACACAAATACCACATATTACACACTGATAGGATCAAGCTCAACTGAGTATTGATGCATTTTACTTGGAATATGGAAACTCAGAACACATTCACAATACTTGGAAGAATTGAAAATTCTTTAAGAAATAATAATGGAAAAATAAAAAGGGATTATCACTTCAGGTGTTTCTAACTATTTTCACAGTTGCATCATCATTGTCAGATATTTCTAAAAATCAACAAAGAAGTCAACATTTTAGACATTAAAGGCTAAAGTATAAAATATAGATGAAACTTGGCAAAGGGACACAAATTTGACAGGAGAAGTCACAATTAATGTCTTCCACTGAAATCTGACAAATTTGCATAACAAAATACTTCATCTTCTAAAGTATTTGCACCATATCTGCATGTTGATTTCCAATGATTAGGTTGTGTCATCTTGATGATATGATGGGAAAATTAAACATCATGACTACCTTATAGAAGAGTAAGTTAAAAGAGACATCAAATTATGATAATTTTTATGACGGAAGACGAACCTTATCAGAAGCTGCTTGTAAGGTAACATGGTCACCCCATTCTCCAGATCTACACAACAAGGTTAACTAGATTTACAAATGTTCACTGTGAGAGAAAAATCAAGTTCAACTAAACTCTAAAATAGAAGCAGCAGTTCCAGTAACACTTAGTCACATCAAAGCAGCAAGTCTAAGACCCTTAATGATGCAACATACTTTGCCATTTTCTTGCAATATTTCTTGTACTTCATTGGAACATATCCTTCATACAAGTTACGGTTGTCTTTAAGCTGGAAAATGAAAAGTAACACAAATAAGAAAAGGAAGTAATCGTTTAAAATTAAGTACTTAGTATTTCTTTTCATCCTGTCTCTGGGATATCTTTCACAAATCTAAAACTCCAGCAATTTATTTTTCAGAGAATTCATAATTAGTGAACTTCAAATAGTTGACCAAATAAGTTCAAGAAATAAAAAAAGGGATACGATAGATTGTAATGTATGGAAAGTCAAGAATGTTAGCATGTATGCTGTCAGTGGCTAAAATCTAAATGTCTTTATACTGAGTTGGGGAAGGTGCTATCACTCTTAAGTATTAGTATTTCTATTCATCCTGTCTCTGGGATATCTTTCACAAATCTAAAACTCCAGCAATTTATTTTTCAGAGAATTCATAATTAGTGAACTTCAAATAGTTGACCAAATAAGTTCAAGAAATAAAAAAAGGGATAAGATAGATTGTAATGTATGGAAAGACAAGAATGTTAGCATGTATGCTGTCAGTGGCTAAAATCTAAATGTACTAATACTGAGTTGGGGAAGGTGCTATCACTCAAGTATACATTTGCGTAAGTATAACAGTTCATGGTGGAGTTTGGCCCTAATCAAAGTTAAGGTGGTAAATATCCTCAATTTGAATGGTAGAAAATGTAATTAGAAGAGATCTAAAACTTCACTATAGTTGTGGTTTAGGGACAAAGAAGCGAGTAGGAGCTGCAGCAGAACTTTTTTCCTATAATTCTCGAGGAGACAGCCACTACCGAAGTAGATATTTAGGGGAGCACTAAGAAGAAAAGTGGTGCTCGTGATGGAGAGAATAGTTGCATGAAAAAAGATGGAGATATATACAATTGATAACAAGATGTTGAAAATTCTAACGGGCTGTATACTATTTTTCTCTGGGACTATAGATAAATAGGTTATGAAGCTAACATCTCATCTCCTATTCTTAACTAAACACCAATGACTTAGGTGAAAATTTTCAATCCCTGCAAGGTTGCAACATGATCAAAATACTTGGCAATTAAGGGCCTGATATTTGGTTTCACAAAAAATACCTACACCCAAACCCCCTAATCAAGCCACCAAGACACTGTACCTGTTTAACAATATCTTTCCTTATATGCTTGTGATACTCAGGGGACCTGTACATCTGATCTGAGAGTGCACGAAACTGCAAAACAAAGTTATGTGATTTGAATAAATATTCATAAAGCTTGACCATGAAAATGGGGTAAAGAGATCTGAGAGATTAACTTTCTCCATTAGCTGGTATTACTGTACCTGACAGTTCCCATCGCCAGTAACCTTCACTTCACATAGACCATAAACTTGGAGCCTGAGAAAAACGAGGGGTTTACCAAATATTTTTATTCAAGACATATATAGAAGTCTAGCATTGAGGATTCTAAAGTTAAGTTCCAAGATATTCTACCATATTCTAAGCAAAGATATTCTAGCATGAGCTCAATCACAAGTTTCTCTAAAGTTAAGTTCCAAGGACAAAAATATGCTGTAGTTACAACCCTACAGAGTCATATGCGCCTACTCATGATGTTGCATGAATCTTAATGTTTCCTCCATCAATATGCAATACTTATGAGTCGTATGCAAAAAGTTGTGCATGCTTGAAATGCTTGCACATAAAAACACACACTTACAAAAAAACACAGATTTGTAATTAATGATTTTAGAGAAAAATGTCTTGTTGCAGCCCTAGGTCTCTAAGGTAAGCATGGAACTTATTAATTTGAACCCTCTATAAGGGATAAAGTCACAAGCTTCAGTAAATAAAAATAACTATTAGAGGAAAGGTGAAAAGACCAGCAGCTAGAATGCAGGGCGAAGAGCATGCAAGAATTCAGGGGTAGCATTTATCTTTAATATTCAATCTCTCCCTAAGATACACTAGCATAGTAACATATACTTGGAAGAAAGAGAGGTGATTAGTCTAAAGCCATTCTATCAAGAGAGTAGGAATTTTAGGTACATTAAATAAGGAAGAGTTCTGAAAGAAGTGGAGACATAAATTAAAGAGCAACTCAGAAGAACATGACTTAAATAGCATGTGTATTGTTTTCACAAAATTTCTCACCAGAACACTCGTTACTTCACCATCTACGTAATTATTTTCTTATAAACATTTAGATTCCATTTGGTAGATAGTACTACCATATGAAAAAGAAATTACTATAAAGCAAAAGTAAAAGGCTTCATTATAGTTGATTTATAAATGGATAAATAATTAAAATGTAGGACCAGATCACTAAATCGGTCAAATTCTTCGAATTTATCAATAAATACAAAATACAAACAATGATGCCTTCCGATTTTTCAACTATGCTACATAGATATGTATATCCATGATATTTTTCAACATCCTCCAAATGAATGAAGATTAGAAGCATAAGCTTTTAAACCATGTTTTTGGAAATGTTAAGCATAAGACATACCTCTCCAGAAGACGTTGGTGATCCAAACTTGCATCACTTATGCTGGGAATATAGGAGTTTATTTGTGGGATGTGCTGAAATTTCAAGAAATTTTCACTTAGAAGTGAAGAATTACCAATCAATATCAATAAAAAGTAGCGGTAACAGAATCAATGTAATAAGCAAGAACTGTACAGATATGCAGAATGGATAAATGATAAAAAAAGAGAGAGCATCAAATGCATCAATTCTCAGAGGTAATGAATGCTTAATGAGAACTGTGAAGACTTCTTTTTGTTGAATTTAAGGGGGAGGGGGGGGGGAACAAAGATAGAACCTACTAAAATCAGTTTTAAAATGAAGTCAGACAGACAGAAGTATGAAGAAAATGTAAACTTCGAAAGTTGAGGGAAGCAAAATAAAGTCGACAAGAAAAAAGAAGAAAAGTGGAACAGCATACAGGAACAGGTGCAAGACCAGAAAGGCGCCTAGCAACAGCACCGTCTAACTTGGAATATTCTTCTGATAACACAACAGCAATCATCCGATCATCCTCAGTATCCGGATGACTGCTCCAAGAGGAAGAGGTAGAACTTTCACCCATGTGCTGAGCTCCATTCCACATAGTGTAACTCAAGCCGAAATAGAGAACCAGTCGGTATAAAACCAGCTAAAACAGGTGCTGAATGCTAAACTGCAAAAGCGAGAAGCTTAACAGAATGAGTACCATTCTTAGATGCGGAAGTAAAGACATAACCATATGTTTGATCGTCGGTATTCATTCAATTACCATCACATTACAGTTCCATTATAAAAGACTGGTCGAAAAAAAAATCAAGCACAAAAAACCACCCATGCAAGTGATTGGCCAAGATTGTAATTAGATTGTTTTTCATAATAAAATCAAACTCGGACATCATTCTTTTAAGCAATCTGCCTGTATATAGCAATTATTTACAGGAAATTCGTTGTCTGAAACATAGTATGACTATTGAATTTGACCTAAGTAAGATATTCAGGGATTAAGGAAGAAGTTAAAGGAGAAGGCTATCAATAATTAATAATAAAGGACACATTCGATCCAACAACAAAAACACGGCCACATCTATCGAATCTATTACATTTTTCACCAACGGATCTTCCAATGTTCAAAAAGTAAATACAAATTAAGACACGAAAAGGAACACATCATCAAGCTCAAAATCTGGACTGAAAATGAACAAAAGAACCCAGCTTACTAATGATAGGAATCACCGGAGATAAGCCGTTGTGGATGGTTGCAGCGGGCGGCGAAAGATCAAATATGGGTTGGTGGTCCGAGTATTGGAAGGGAGGAACTTATTTATTTATTTATTCTCCTCCTCTGTGACTGCTTCCACGATTGTAAGCGGAAGAGAAGAAAATGTCTTATTCTATTCTATCCTATTTGGGAGTTGAAAAAAGCGCGTCTTCCCATTGTAAAGCCCTTAAAGAGTCCTCCAATAGGTTGAGGGTGGCGGAGGGTTTCCGTGTTCGGTAGTTAGTAGTTGGCTTTCGCGGTTTCTGCGCAACAAGACAGCTCAGCCCCACCCCCCGTGTCGTGTCGTGTCGTTTTCAGTTTTTATGTTTTCCGCTCAACAAAGATCCTTTTGTTTTCTATTTTTATTACTAGAAAATCAACCCCGCTATATTTGGTGAGAAATTTCATTTCATTTCTGTTTTTTTTTTCATTTAATGATAGAAAAAATATATGATCTACCGGTGGTAGAAATATTTTATTTTTACAAGCGTCTTAATTTTAGGGGTTAAAAATTTATTTTAGGGTTTATAGTTTAGGAGTTTAGAATTTAGAGTCTGTGGTTAGAATTTAGGGATTAATGTTAGGGTTTAGAGGTTAGGGTTTAAGTTTTAAGGTAATATGGTAGAGATTTAGGTTTTTACCTATAACCCCTAAATTTTTACCCTAAACTCTAAATTTAAACCACAATCCCTAAATTTTAAGTACGTAAACCTAAATTTTAAGACGCTTGTGAAAACAAAATATTTTCACCGTCAATGCATAATATAATAACCCTTAATGATATGTGATGGAAAACTAATCTAACAGAAAAGAAAATGATGGGAAGGGCAAGGCAACAAGAAATTATTTATAAAAAAAAAACAAGAGAAAGTAACTGTGTCTTTTAGGTGTAAGAAAGAGATTATCTAAGGCTAATTTATGGAATTTTGATAGAGTTTTTGCATAGGAAGATCAATGTTTCATAATTAATCCCATATTAATATAAATATTATTTACTATCTTCTATAGTTCTCATAAGATAACACTTGAAATGTTATCCAACCCCTTCTAACTTTTCATTTCAACGTATTTTTTATTAAATAGATAGATAATTATATTTTCAAAATTAATAGTGAAATTTAAATGTGCACAAAATAAAACAAAATGAATATCATTAAACACTAAATTAATAAATGAATCTCTTTTATTCAACTCATTTAATTAAAGACAATACTAATCTTTGCCACATATGTGGTCTAATTTCCCTTGAACTCCGCCAACATACTTGATACGAACATAGCGAGTTATTTTAGACACAAAAAAAAAATGAATATATTTCGAAGGTTGAAATGCCAGCGTTGACATTTTGAATGAGATTTAAATGTTTTTTGGATTCAAATTTTTTTTATGAAGCGATTGACTATTATTATCTTTTCATCGCATTATAAAACTTCTCGATTAAAAGTTAAAAATTCAAACTACATCTAATTTAACAAAGACATCGTGGTCAAAAAATTATATTTGGGTATGAGATTCTTCATTGTTTATTTTAAATCATATTTATCATTTATTTTGTTTTAAAGATATTTATGTGGTTATATTCAAATTTATTTCTATGTATTCTTTTATCTTTTTTGTTTTAATCAGTTTAAAATTCAATATTAATATAGCCCTGCGCAACTATTGTAACTTGGGTAATTTCTTCATTAAATCCTTCCATTATTAATCCAATTCCATTTATTAATTTGACAAATCTGAATCTCATTCTAATCCTAGATAAAAGGGAGTGAGAGACTTTAAGGGAAGGAACTAGAAAGTGTAATGCTCCTAATAGGTTTAAAACTCATGACCTAAGGTAATGTGCGAGAATAAAGATGAATAACTTAACCAATCGGTCAAATGTACTTTCTCAATCCAATTCCAAATTAGTATACGCCTTAAATTTTGTTTCATATTTTTTCTCCGATTTAGTAATCTTCATTGATCATATGAATCATACACCAAAGTGTTACTCATTAAAAAAATTTAACCTAAATTAAGAAAAATAGTACACATATTAACAACTAAAGAACACAAAATTCACAAAACTAATGCTCTAAAACATCATTATGAAGTAAAGGAATCACCGGTGCCGGAAGAACATCCCAAAATATAGGAGCCACTCAGTCCTATTCAACCAGTTTCGCTAAAGTATCCGTCACTTTATTTCTTCTCGCAAGATATGATAGATTTGAACCATCTACTGTCGGCTACGTAATTCTAAGAAATAATGAAACAGAGCATACCCGTCGCTAGAGATGATGAACCAATCCTAAGAATTTTCACCGCCTTCAAACTATCCATTTCTAAAATTATCTGGTGGTACCCCACCTCCCATGCTCGCACCAAACTGAGATAAACACCCATAATTCAGCCTCTAAGCTCGAATAAATTCCTATGAACTTGCCAAACCCCAATAACCAAAGCCCGGTATAATTCCAAATAAGACCATCACATGTCATGTATCCATTTCCACGGCAACTCGCACCTTCGATATTGAGCTTAACCCACCTCTCAAGCGGTGGAATCCAACGCGCAACACGTCGTGCAGTACCAATTCCAGTCGCTCTAACAGAGCAGCCAGCCAGCCACACCCAAGGCAGCAGTCAAGGACTGCAACCACACACGAGCCGGGTAAGAATCGACCACTGATCATCACCTTGCGTCTCGAAAACTCTCAAGTTTCTAAAATGTAATCTATTAATATTTGAATATGAAAATGTTATTTGTATTATCGAAAATTTATTGTTTATCTGTTATAGCAGTATTTATCATAGGCATCAAGACTTCCGTTACAAGCAGCTAGGAAAAAAGTCCATGTACCTGGGCGACAAAGCCTGCTTCCTTATGCCATAGGACATCCACTCTAGATATAATTTAATTATCAAACCTAAACACGTATTAGGAGCTCAAATTAATTTTAATAATTAGATAGAAAATAGTTTTCTCAATTAAAAATGTACATAATCCAAATCTAATTTTATGAAAATCACATCAACTTTATCGTATTAGAATCCATATCTAAATATAGTTAGTTTAATTATGTAACTCAACAAGTAATTTTATTGAAAAAAAGATACCGTTCATCCTAAGAAATATGAGTTCGAGTAGCTCTACAAGGTCTATTCGTTCAAAAAGTTAAGAAAATATCAACAGAAAACATATATTATATTGTAAACAACTAAAAACTATTAAAAAATAATTTTACCTTAAGACTGTCTATAAGAACTACATAAATTATAAAAATCAAAATGTTGTTAGGTTTTGCGTATGATAGATTTTAAATGAAAAACAATTGAATTTGAGATTCATTAAATAATCAGGTGGTCAAAGATTCTTATATTATCTTATTTTATATAAGTTTGAATTTTGATATTTATTTTAAGAATATAAATATTTTTTACTTAATAAGAATAAATAAATTTTAATGTTTGATGATTAACCAATCTCTTACTTTTGTGTTACTTGTATTTACCTGAATGATATTAAAAGAAAGCACGAAAAACCATCAATGTCCATAAATGAGTGAAAGTAAATCTTTAGTAAGCATTAAAGGCTAAAGCAATGAATATGCGTATGGCCTATGGGTAGGACAAAAAGAAGAAAAGTAATGAAGATGTGGCTTCACAGCTACCAAAATTTAAGCAGCCCGTCTTACACCCACGTGGCTTCTAGCTGCCCGTCCATCCAACCTACCCAGTGTTTCATTTTCCCGTATAAATAACCCAGCCACATGCCCAGAGAACTCATCCTTCCATCTTCATCTTCATCTTCATCTTCATATTGTTCTCCTTTTCCTAGTACTTGTCGAATCCCAACTCAACTTTACTGCCGCTTTCACTATTTTCAAAATTTTCTCTCGCTCGATATTCTTCTTAATATCCTATACTATCTAGTCAAATCCGCCACCAATCCGATGGCAAAAACTCCCGTGGAGGAGATCAGAAGGGCACAGAGAGCCGAGGGTCCGGCAACCATTCTCGCCATCGGCACTGCTACTCCTCCCAATTGCGTTTCTCAGGCTGACTATCCGGACTACTACTTCCGTATCACCTACAGCGAACACATGACAGACCTCAAACAAAAATTTAAGCGCATGTGTATGTCTCTCTACCAGCGTATACCTTACCTTTAATTGCTTTATTTGGTATAATACATTTACAGGAGCATCGTACATGACACATAAAGTGTACTATACGTTATGTTTTGTCTCAACAGGCGACAAATCTATGATCAAGAAACGGTATATGTATCTGACTGAGGAAATATTGAAGGAGAATCCGAACATGTGTGCGTACATGGCTCCTTCTCTGGACGCGCGCCAAGACATAGTGGTCGTGGAGGTGCCGAAGTTGGGGAAAGAAGCAGCTACGAAGGCCATCAAAGAATGGGGTCAGCCGAAATCCAAGATTAGCCACCTTGTTTTCTGCACTACTTCCGGTGTAGACATGCCCGGTGCAGACTACCAACTCACCAAACTGCTTGGACTGAGACCTACCGTGAAGAGGTATATGATGTACCAGCAAGGGTGCTTTGCTGGCGGAACGGTGCTCCGTCTAGCCAAGGATTTGGCTGAAAACAACAAGGGCGCTCGTGTTCTCGTGGTCTGCTCCGAGATCACGGCTGTCACTTTCCGTGGACCCTCTGACACGCACTTGGATTCCCTAGTGGGGCAGGCACTTTTCGGTGATGGCGCTGCAGCTATCATCGTAGGTGCGGACCCTGACACCAAAATCGAACGTCCGGTATTTCAGCTTGTATCAGCCGCTCAGACGATCCTGCCGGACTCGGATGGAGCCATCGACGGACACTTGCGTGAGGTTGGACTCACTTTCCATTTGTTGAAAGATGTACCGGGCTTGATCTCGAAGAACATAGAGAAAAGCTTGGTAGAAGCCTTCTCGCCAATAGGCATCAAGGACTGGAACTCAATCTTCTGGATCGCTCACCCCGGTGGCCCTGCGATACTTGACCAAGTGGAAGCCAAATTGAGTCTTAAAGAAGAGAAACTAAGGGCGACACGCCATGTGCTGAGTGAGTTTGGCAACATGTCGAGTGCATGCGTATTGTTTATCTTGGATGAGATGAGAAAGAAATCGTTGGAGGAAGGGAAGACCACCACCGGTGAAGGGTTGGAGTGGGGTGTTCTTTTCGGATTCGGTCCCGGTCTCACCGTGGAAACCCTTGTGCTACATAGCATCCCCACACACACAACTCACTAACCGATCTGTCGTTCAACGGTTGAATGAAAAGAAATCTAATAAAAAACTTTGCCATGGTGTTTACCTATTTTTATATTTGTAAAGCATATGTAATGTGAGTATGATCACCTATCCCCTTAATTACTGGGACTGAATTAAATTGAAACACATCTTTTACCTGCCGGCTGCCTTGACAAATCGAATTTGAAGTTTGTGAAAAGTACCGTGCATCTGTATTCTGTAACCCTGCAATTGCATGGTATTAATATCAGTTTGTATGTGCTGTTGGCTTGTTGACTTTTCTCAACTCAACATGTATATATATATATATATATGAAAATTTATTAGTTGGATCTGGCTCACCACTTTATTCGTGGTCTCAGTTAATAAGATTTATTTATTTAATTTTTTTTCAAGGTGAATCTTTAAGTCTTTCTTACATGTCAATAAAAAAGGTAGTTATTTAGAAGTTAAAATGATATAGATGAATCTTATTACTTGGGACCGCATATGTGATATGACCTGCTGAGCTAGGTCTATCTAATAATTTCTCTTATATATGGTATAGTAAATATTAATAGTACATGATATCGTAGTTTTGGACTGAATACGGTAGGATGATAGCTGACTAGCCCAAACCTATGCTAATTACTTCTTTCTTTCTGGAGTTAATTCACAAATGGTCCCCAAACTATGATATCTATTCCAAATTAGTCCCTGGACTTGAAAACGTTCCATATCAATCCCCAAACTATAGCCCTCAGTCTAAATTGATCCTTAAAATTTTAAAACATTTTATACCAATCCTCAAACAGTCGATATAATTTCATTTTGATCATTCTATTAATGTAACATTAACTCTACTTGTTAAAAACTTAATCTGTCTTTGAAGGTCATAAGAATTGAAACTGTAAACTTATAAAAAAAATGTAATATGTTTTTGAAGGTGTCCTGGAATTTTTTATGAAGGTCACAAGTTCAATTCTCGTAACCTTTAAAATGTATTTTTTTAACTAGTAAAAATAATGACATGTTAATAGAATGATCAGTACAATATATGAATATTAGAGTATGAAGTAAAAAGGAAATGAAAGATTGTTTTGGTACATTTTTGTGTGACTTTCCAACTAATCTAATTATGATTTTTTTGACAATGACAACTGAAATTTATTAATAACCATGAAAGATATTTTCAATGCAACGCATCTAGAATGGAGAATAATGGGAATAGTCTACCAGAATCTCATACAAAACACAAAGGTGCAAAGAAAAGTAAATACTTCCATAAGATTAGCATACCAAAAAAATCCAGAAGCCTTCCTGAATCTCTTTATCGCTATCCAAACAAGACGCTTTACGGGGTGAAAAAGGAGTGGTGAGCGAACCAAACTATCAGACAGATTGCTCTGCTACCCATGTCTAATTACATCGGAAAACAACCATCAACCGAGTAGGGATTTACCTTTCTATGACCACCGATAAAATCAAAATCAGAAACTAACGCCGTTAAAATTTCTATACGAGCACCAAACGACGACTAATATATGCTGAAATCATGGCAAAACAACAAATGAAACGAACCACAAAATAAAGAAAAATATACGTGCCACAAGAACAGAGATTCTTATTAAAATATAAAAAACAAAGAAATAATGAGCCCCGATTGTCGACAATCAATACTAAAACTGGTTGCTAACCACCGGCCAAGAAACCAAATGAAAAGCGGTGCAAGATTGGACAAAGTTGGGCAGCGAAAAAAAACCTAGGTAGCAAAGTATATTTTAATCTAATTATGAATTTTATTTATACAATATCTTGTATTTGTTAATTTTGTAAATATATGTTTGTTCTAAAACATTATTATATATCTCAACAAAATAATTATTGTGTATATATATATTTTAGAAACATAATTATTGTGTATATATTATTGAAAGTTTGAGGGCGGAACATAATCAACGCAAAAATAAAATAAAATAATAAGCCACAAACATAGTTTAGCCCCTTTGGTTTAACTCAACAATCATAAGTAATAAAATATTATTTCATCAAAGTTATAACTTTTACGTGAGTAAAACTATATATCAAACCATGAGATGTAATGTAGTAGTTGCTTATCTCATCCTTTGACTATAAGGTCAGGAGTTTGATTCTTATTATGGCTAGTCATTTACCTTTTGGTAAGAGCACCCGCAACAAAAAAATTAATTATTTCTATCAACAATAGATGCCTTAGTTCAAACAAAAAAAAAACTATAAACCATTCTCACTTCTGACATGTAACTTTTAAACACACGAATTATGCAACACACGAATTATGCACCCTTCCACAGGGAGATTCTAGGGAACGACCCTTAATTGAAGGCTAAATGAAGGCTAACCGGGTAAAATGTGTGTACATAAATTCTTACGATGTCTGTACATAATTTCTTACAAAAACTGTAAGAAAAACGGTATGTACATAAAATGTTACAATGTAAGTATTTGTGTACACACATAAATAATAACAAAAACTGTAAGCAAAAAGGAATATACATAAAATGTTACAACGTAAGAATTTGTGTACATACATAATCTCCTACGAGAAAGCATAAATTGGTACAAGAAATGCAAGGATTGGTGTATGTACACAAATTACTATAAAGTATACACAAACCCTTACAAAAGTTGTAAGAAAAACGGTATGTACCGAATTCCTTACAAAATTTTACCAAGGGCCAAAGGGGCTCAAGTTAGTCTAAGGACTTGTGTACATACATAATTTCCTACGAGAAAACATAATTTGGTACAAGAAATGTAAGGATTTGTGTATGTACACAAATTACTAAAAAGTATACACAAATCGTTACAAAAGTTGTAAGAAAAACGGTATGTACAGAATTCCTTACAAAATTTCATCAAGGCCCAAAGGGGCTCAACTTAGTGTAAGGATTTGTGTACATACATAATTTCCTAGGAGAAAACATAATTTGGTACAAGAAATGTAAGCATTTGTGTATGTACACAAATTACTACAAAGTATACACAACTCCTTACAAAAGTTGTAAAAAATATAGTATGTACCGAATTCCTTACAAAATTTCACCAAGGCCCAAAGGGGCTCAACTTAGTGTAAGGATTTGTGTACATACATAATTTCCTACGAGAAAACATAATTTGGTACAAGAAATGTAAGTATTTGTGTATGTACACAAATTTATACAAAGTATACACAAATCCTTACAAAAGTTGTAAGAAAAATAGTATGTACCGAATTCCTTACAAAATTTCACCAAGGCCCAAAGGGACTCAACTTAATGTAAGGATTTGTGTACGTACATAATTTCCTACGAGAAAACAGAATTTGGAACAAGAAATGTAAGGATTTGTGTATGTACACAAATTACTAAAAAGTATACACAAATCCTTACAAAAGTTGTAAGAAAAACGGTATGTACAGAATTTCACCAAGGCCCAAAGGGGCTCAACTTAGTGTAAGGATTTGTGTACATACATAATTTCCTACGAGAAAACATAATTTCGTAAAAGAAATGTAAGGATTTGTGTATGTACACAAATTACTACAAAGTATACACAACTCCTTACAAAAGTTGTAAGAAAAATAGTATGTACTGAATTCCTTACAAAATTTCACCAAGGCCCAAAGGGGCTCAACTTACTGTAAGGATTTGTGTACATACATAATTTCCTAGGAGAAAACATAATTTGGTACAAGAAAGGCAAGGATTTGTGTATGTACACAAATTTATACAAAGTATACACAGATCCTTACAAAAGTTGTAAGAAAAATGGTATGTACCGAATTCCTTACAAAATTTTACCAAGGGCCAAAGGGGCTTAAATTAGTGTAAGGATTTGTGTACATACATAATTTCCTACGAGAAAACATAATTTGTTACAAGAAATGTAAGGATTTGTGTATGTACACAAATTACTAAAAAGTATACACAAAGCCTTACAAAAGTGTAAGAAAAACGGTATGTAAAGAATTCCTTACAAAATTTCACCAAGGCCCAAAGGGGGCTCAACTTAGTGTAAGAATTTGTGTACATACATAATTTCCTACGAGAAAACATAATTTGGTACAAGAAATGTAAGGATTTGTGTATGTACACAAATTACTACAAAGTATACACAACTCCTTACAAGAGTTGTAAGAAAAATAGTACGTACCAAATTCCTTACAAAATTTAACCAAGGCCCAAAGGGGCTCAACTTAGTGTAAGGATTTGTGTACATACATAATTTCCTACGAGAAAACATAATTTCGTAAAAGAAATGTAAGGATTTGTGTATGTACACAAATTACTACAAAGTATACACAACTCCTTACAAAAGTTGTAAGAAAAATAGAATGTACTGAATTCCTTACAAAATTTAACCAAGGCCCAAAGGGGCTCAACTTGGTGTAAGGATTTGTGTACATACATAATTTTCTAGGAGAAAACATAATTTGGTACAAGAAAGGCAAGGATTTGTGTATGTACACAAATTTATACAAAGTATACACAGATCCTTACAAAAAGTTGTAAGAAAAATGGTATGTACCGAATTCCTTACAAAATTTTACCAAGGGCCAAAGGGGCTCAAATTTGTGTAAGGATTTGTGTACATACATAATTTCCTACGAGAAAACATAATTTGTTACAAGAAATGTAAGGATTTGTGTATGTACAAAAATAACTAAAAAGTATACACAAAGCCTTACAAAAGTGTAAGAAAAACGGTATGTAAAGAATTCCTTACAAAATTTCACCAAGGCCCAAAGGGGCTCAACTTAGTGTAAGAATTTGTGTACATACATAATTTCCTACGAGAAAACATAATTTGGTACAAGAAATGTAAGGATTTGTGTATGTACACAAATTACTACAAAGTATACACAACTCCTTACAAGAGTTGTAAGAAAAATAGTATGTACCAAATTCCTTACAAAATTTAACCAAGGCCCAAAGGGGCTCAACTTAGTGTAAGGATTTGTGTACATACATAATTTCCTACGAGAAAACATAATTTGGTACAAGAAATGTAAGGATTTGTGTATGTACACAAATTCATACAAAGAATACACAAATCCTTACAAAAGTTGTAAGAAAAATGGTATGTACCGAGTTCCTTACAAAATTTCACCAAGGCCCAAAGGGCTCAACTTAATGTAAGGATTTGTGTACATACATAATTTCCTACGAGAAAACATAATTTGGCACGAGAAATGTAAGGATTTGTGTATGTACACAAATTACTACAAATTATACACAAATCCTTACAAAAGTTGTACGAAAAACGGTATGTACAAAATTCCTTACAAAATTCCTTACAAAATTTCACCAAGGCCCAAAGGGCTCAACTTAGTGTAAGGATTTGTGTACATACATGATTTCCTACGAGAAAACATAATTTGGTATAATTTGGTACAAGAATGTAACTCCTTACAAAAGTTGTGTATGTACACAAATTAATACAAAAAGAATATACAACTCCTTACAAAAGTTGTAAGAAAAATGGTATTTGTCTAAGGATTTGTTCTTACAAAAAAATTTCACCAAGGCCCAAAAATGGGGCTCAACTTAGTGTAAGGATTTATGTAAAAACATAATTTTCCTATGAGAAAACATAATTTGGTACAAGAAATGTAAGGATTTTTGTATGTACACAAATTACTACAAAGTATACATAACTCCTTACAAAAGTTGTAGAAAAATGGTATGTACAGAATTCCTTAGTAAATTTCACCAAGGCCCAAAGGGGCTCAACTTAGTATAAGGATTTGTTTACATACATAATTTCCTACGAGAAAAACATAATTCGATACAAGAAATGTAAAGATTTGTGTATGTACACAAATTACCACAAAGTATACACAACTCCTTACAAAAGTTGTAAGAAAAATTGTATGTACCGAATTCCTTACAAAATATCACCAATGCCCAAAGGGGTCCAACTTAGTGTAAGGATTTGTGTACATACATATTTTCCTAGGAGAAAATATAATTTGGTACAAGAAATGTAAGGATTTCTGTATGTACACAAATAACTACAAAGTATACACAAATCCTTAAAAAATTGTAAGAAAAATGGTATGTACCAAATTCCTTACAAAATTTCACCAAGGCCCAAATGGGCTCAACTTAGTGTAAGGATTTGTGTACATACATAATTTCCTACAAGAAAACATTATTTGGTACAAGAAATGTAAGGATTTGTGTATGTACACAAATTACTACAAAGTACACACAACTACTTACAAAAGTTGTATGAAAAATAGTATGTACCGAATTCCTTACAAAATTTCACCAAGGCCCAAAGGGGCTCAACTAAGTGTAAGGATTTGTGTACATACATAATTTCCTACGAGAAAACATAATTTGGTACAAGAAATGTAAGCATTTGTGTATGTACACAAATTACTACAAAGTATACATAATTTCTTACAAATGTTGTAAGAAAAACGGTAAGTACCGAATTCACTACAAAATTTCACCAAGGCCTAAAGGGCTCAACTTAGCGTAAGGATTTTTGTACATACATAATTTCCTAAGAGAAAACATAATTTTGTACAATAAATGAAAGGATTTGTGTATGTACACAAATTAATACAAAGTATACACAAATCCTTACAAAAGTTGTAAGAAAAATGGTATGTACCGAATTCCTTACAAAATTTTGCCAAAGCCCAAAGAGGCTCAACTTAGTGTAAGGATTTATGTAGAGACATCATTCCTACGAGAAAACATAATTTGGTACAAGAAATGTAAGGATTTGGGTATGTACAAAAATTACTACAAAGTATAAACAAATCCTTACAAATGTTGTAAGAAAAACGGTATGTACCGAACTCAATAAATTTCACCAAGGCCCAAAGGGGCTCAAGTTAGTGTAAAGATTTGTGTACATACATAATTTCCTACGAGAAAACATAATTTGGTACAAGAAATGTAAGGATTTGTGTATGTACACAAATTACAACAAAGTATACACAAATCCTTACAAAAGTTGTAGAAAAATGGTATGTACAGAATTCCTGAATAAATTTCCCCAAGGCCCAAAGGGGCTCAACTTTGTGTAAGGATTTGTGTACATACATAATTTCCTACGAGAAAATATATTTTGGTACAAGAAATGTAAAGATTTGTGTATGTACACAGATTACTACAAAGAATACATAACTCCTTACAAAAGTTGAAAGAAAAATGGCATGTACATAATTCCCTACAAAAATTCAGTAAGGCCCAAAGACGCTCAACTTAGTGTAAGGATTTTTGTACATACATAATTTCCTATGAGAAAACATAATTTGGTACAAGAAATGTAAGGATTTGTGTATGTACACAAATTACTACAAATTATACACAACTTCTTGCAAATGTTGTAAAAAAATGGTATGTACAAAATTCCTTACAAAATTTCACCAAGGCCCAAAGGGGCTCAACTTAGTGTAAGGATTTGTGTACATACATAATTTCCTACGAGAAAACATAATATGGTAAAAGAAATGTAAGGATTTGTGTATGTACACAAATTACTACAAAGTATACACAAGTCCTTACAAAAGTTGTAAGAAAAATAGTATGTACCGAATTCCTTACAAAATTTCACCAAGGCCCAAAGGGGATCAACTTAGTGTAAGGATTTGTGTACATACATAATTTCCTACAAGAAAACATAATTTGGTACAAGAAATGTAAAGATTTGTGTATGTACACAAATTACTACAAAGTATACACAACTCCTTACAGAAGCTGTAAAAAATGGTACGTACAGAATTCCTTACAAAATTTCACCAAGGCCCAGAGGGGTTTAACGTAGTGTAAGGATTTGTGTACATAAATAATTTCCTACGAGAAAACATAATATGGTAAAAGAAATGTAAGGATTTGTGTATGTACATAAATTACTACAAAGTATACACAAGTCATTACAAAAGTTGTAAGAAAAACGGTATATACTGAATTCCTTACAATATTTCAGCAAGGCCCATATGGACTCAACTTAGTGTAAGGATTTGAGTACATACATAATTTCCTACGAGAAAACGTAATTTGGTACAAGAAATGTAAGGATTTGTGTATGTACACAAATTACTACAAAGTATACACAACTCATTACAAAAGTTGTAAAAAAATGGTATGTATAGAATTCCTTACAAAATTTCACCAAGGCTCAAAGGGGCTCAACTTAGTGTTAGGATTTGTGTACATAATTTCCTACGAGAAAACATAATATGGTAAAAGAAATGTAAGGATTTGTGTATGTACACAAATTACTACAAAGTATACACAAGTCCTTACAAATGTTGTAAGAAAAAAAGTAAGTACCGAATTCCTTAAAAAAATTTAGCAAGGCCCAAAGGGACTCAACTTAGTGTAAGGATTTGTGTACATACATAATTTCCTACGAGAGAACATAATTTGGTACAAGAAATGTAAGGATTTGTGTATGTACACAAATGACAACAAAGTATACAGAAATCCTTACAAAAGTTGTAAGAAAAATGGTACGTACCAAATTCCATACATAATTTCACCAAGGCCCAAAGGGGCTCAACTTAGTGTAAGGATTTGTGTACATGTATAATTTCCTACGAGAAAATATAATTTGGTACAAGATATGTAAGGATTTGTGTATGTACACAAATTAATTCAAAGCATACACAACACCTTACAAAAGTTTTAAGAAAAATGGTATGTACCGAATTCCTTACAAAATTTCGCCAAGGCCCAAAGGGGCTCAACTTAGTGTAAGGATTTGTGTACATACATAATTTCCTATGAGAAAACATAATTTGGTACAAGAAATGTAAGGATTGGTGTATGTACACAAATTACTACAAAGTATACACAAATCCTTACAAAAGTTGTAAGAAAAAATGGTATGTACCAAATTTCTTACAAGATTTCACCATGGCCCAAAGGGGCTCAACTTAGTCTAAGGATTTGGGTACATAAATAATTTCCTTCGAGAAAACATAATTTGGTGTAAGAAATGTAAGAATTTATGTATGTACAAAAATTACTACATAGTATACACAAGTCCTTAAAAAAGTTGTAAGAAAAACGGTTTGTACTGAATTTCTTACAAAATTTCAGCAAGACCCAAAGGGACTCAACTTAGTGTAAGGATTTGTGAACGTACATAATTTCCTACGAGAAAACATAATTTGGTACACGAAATGTAAGGATTTGTGTATGTACACAAATTACTACAAAGTATACCCATATCCTTACAAAAGTTGTAAAAAATGGTATGTACATAATTGCTTTCAAAATTTCACGAAGGCCCAAAGGGGCTCAACTTAGTGTAAGGATTTGTGTACATACATAATTTCCTACAAGAAAACATAATATGGTAAAAGAAATGTAAATATTTATATATGTACACAAATTACTACAAAGTATACACAAGTCCTTACAAAAGTTGTAAGAAAAATGGTAAGTACCGAATTCCTTACAAAATTTCTGCAAGTCCCAAAGGGACTCAACTTAGTGTAATGATTTGTGTACATTCATAATTTCCTACGACAAAACATAATTTGTTACAAGAAATGTAAGGATTTGTATATGTAAACAAATTACTACAAAGTATACAAAAATCCTTACAAAAGTTGTAAGAATAACGGTTTGTACCAAATTCCTTACAAAATTTCACCAAGGCCCAAAGGGGCTCAACTTAGTGTAAGGATTTGTGTACATACATAATTTCCTACGAGAAAATATAATTTGGTACAAGAAATGTAAGGATTTGTGTATGTACATAAATGACTACAAAGTATACACAAATCCGTACAAAAGTAGTAAAGAAAAACGGTATGTACCGAATTCTTTACAAGATTTCACTATGGCCCAAATGGTCTCAACTTAGTCTAAGGATTTGTGTACATACATAATTTCCTACGAGAAAACATAATTTGGTACAAGAAATGTAAAGATTTGTGTATGTACACAAATTACTAAAAAGTATACACAAATCGTTACAAAAGTTGTAAGAAAAACTGTATGTTCAAAATTCCTTGCAAAATTTCACCAAGGCCCAAAGGGGCTCAACTTAGTGTAAGGATTTGTGTACATACATAATTTCCTACGAGAAAACATAATTTGGTACAAGAAATGTAAGCATTTGTGTATGGACACAAATTACTACAAAGTGTACACAACTCCTTACAAAAGTTGTAGAAAATGGTATGTACAGAATTCCTTAATAAATTTCACCAAGACCCAAAGAGGCTCAACTTAGTGTAAGGATTTGTGTACAATCGTAATTTCCTACGAGAAAATATAATTTGGTACAAGAAATGTAAGGATTCGTGTATGTACACAAATTACTACAAAGTATACATAAATCTTTACAAAAGTTGTAAGAAAAACGGTATGTACCGAATTTCTTACAAAATTTCGCTAAGGCCCAATGGGGTTCAACTCAGTGTAAAGATTTGTGTACAAAAATAATTTCCTACGAGAAAACATAATTTGGTACAAGAAATCTAAGGATTTGTGTATGTACACAAATTAATACAAAGTATACACAGCTCCTTACAAAAGTTGTAAGAAAAATGGTATGTACAGAATTCCTTACAAAATTTCACCAAGGCCCAAAGGGGCTTAACTTAGTGTAAGGATTTCTGTACATACATAATTTCCTATGAGAAAACATAATTTGGTACAAGAAATGTAAGGATTTTTGTATGTACACAAATTACTACAAAGTATAAACAAATCCTTACAAATGTTGTAAGAAAAACGGTATATACCGAACTCAATAAATTTCACCAAGGCCCAAAGGGGCTCAAGTTAGTGTAAAGATTTGTGTACATACATAATTTCCTACGAGAAAACATAATTTGGTACAATAAATGTAAGGATTTGTGTATGTACACAAATTACTACAAAGTATACACAAATCCTTACAAAAGTTGTAAGAAAGATGGTATGTAGTGAATTCCTTACAAAATTTTACCAAGGCCCAAAGGGGTTCAACTTAGTGTAAGGATTTGTGTACATACATAATTTCCTACGAGAAAACATAATTTGGTACAAGAAATATAAGGATTTCTGTATGTACACAAATAACTACAAAGTAAAAGAACTCAAGTAGAAGATTGTAGGAGTTTAACTAACAACTAAACTAGAAAGCAATAAAGTAAAAGAAGATGTAATCAAATGAGAGAGATAGGCCAGGTTATCATGAGTTGAGGTGTGATAGCCGATTGGATCGTCTTGGTAAAAGAATGCAAGGGCAACTCAGTTGCCTTGGCAACTAATCGATGGTTGCCTGGGCAACTACTTGGGCGTCTGGGCAGCAACTTCAAGGTTCGGCGGAGCGTTCTTCAGTGGTTTCTTCTTATCCCTAAGTTGAAACTCTAGCTACTTGTGCATGCCTTGATAATACATCCCTGCGTGAATCAAGGGTGAACAACAACCAATCTTGCGCTCCTCTTAGCCGTTGTAATCCTTAACTTATACCTATGCCAGATTAATCTTCACCATCAATAGATTGAATAAAGACCATACTCATTTGTTTCTTGAATCTAACTCTCCCGATATTAGATAAATAGATGAAGTTACGAGATTCTCTCCCAATTCATTCGCAAACAATAATAAGAACCAAGAATGAATAAACCTTGAATAGAAAGTGCAAACTTTTATTACCTAAACAAAATCCAATTGTTTCTCACAACCACAAAACACAATAACCATAGCCTAATAGATTTAGTTCATGGCCAGGTTCCAAAGAAACACAAGATAAAGAATTCCAAGCATAAACATAATTGAACAAGAAAGAAAAAGATGAAGAATGGATGGAGCTTTGTCGAAATCTCCATTGCCCTTGATATTGTCAAAAATTCTCTCATCTCTCCCCCTCAAAGTTGACGGCTTGGTCCTTAATTTATAGGGCTAGGTCAAAGTCTTTTTTGAGGAGGAAGTTAAGTTGGAATTAAATTATCTTTAAAGAATATAATTCTTTATTATATTTAAATTCTTTCTAGAACTTCTCCTATCTTCTTGGGATTTAATTTCTCTTTAACCTCTTCATGGAAATCAAACTCTTTTGGGATTTAGCTTTGTTCCACGTCATCTTGGGCTTATCTAGTCATCAATTTTGACTACCATATCATCTTATTCCTTGTCAAAAATTGCCCTGGCAACTAGCTCGGCATCTCCTTCATGCATTGCCCTGGCAACTAGCTCGACATCTCCTTCATGCATTGCCCTGGCAACTGGTTCCAGCCTTGCTTTGGCAAGTGATTCTGCGCACACACACAAAAACACTCCAAAGCAGTATCTTTTTCCATAAAATTGAGCAAAATATGAAATCAAGCTTGTCCACCAAGGAAACGTTGCAAACATTCATGAATGACTAATAATGCAACTAATATGAGCCTAAGTCTAACAATAATATGAGTAAAAAGGGTAATAAAAATAGTACTTTTGAACACTTATCATACCCCCAAACTCGAACTATTGCTTGTCCTTAAGCAATGCAAACTAACAATTACCTACAAAGACTTTAATCATCAAAGACATGCTTCAAACTTGAATTCAACCCTCGGAACCGTGGCACAAAGCATGATCACCTTTTAAGTTTTTGAATAACACAAAAATTACCCAGAATCGAACTATAATGCTTGTGACAATGTGTGTGGGTAGTTGTGTACAAGTTGCTTTTCAAGATTCTATGTGAACAATAGGCTTTTATCAATTTAATTATCGGGGCATTTATTTTTATTTTCACTAGATCCAATTTCGGGCACCTATAGCAAAGTAAGCAATTTCTCATTTTATTTTAGTCGACTAGAGCCAATTTTGGGCACCTCTAGCGATTCTTTAATGTGCATTAACTACTAGAGCCAGTTTCGGGCACCTCTAGCAAGAAAGTGCATTTACTACTAGAGCCAGTTTTGGGCACCTCTAGCAAGAAATTAACTTTTAATTTTCAATTTAAATTTACCCAAATTTTAAGCAACCTAAGTTCACTAAGTTTCTTTCAATCAACAAGCCACAACCGTGTAAAAAAATCAGCATCATAGTAAAATTCTAAGTTCTTTTCATTCAATCCTAAAATTAAAGGTTCTTTCAATTAAGTGCAGCAGCAAAAATTCATCATTGGATATTCAAAAAGTCTTAAGCAATTAAATCCAATCAAAGGCATGGCCAGTAACATATGCACCCTATATGTGATTGCTAAAGATGAATGCAACTAAACATGAAACTAACTAGAAACCAACACCCCCCAAACTCGAGAGAAGCATTGTCCTCAATGCATGTAAAAGTGAAACAAACTTTAAAAGAAACTAAATAAAATGAGTTAGTCGGAGAGGTCGTCACCTCGAGTGATAAGTTTCCTTCGTGCCGTTTGCTTGATTCATTTTCCGATCGGTGGTTGAATGCTTGTGGCCGGTACCACGTGAATAACATTGCTTTGATTTGTTCCATGTTTACCGAGGCAGATTCACTTGCCTGGGCTTTAGTAGTTGCTGAAGCCATTGTTTTTGCCTAGGCATCGCTAGTTTCTATTGCCGTGGCAACTGCTGAGGTAGTTGCAGGGGCATCCTCTGTTGCGGTTGCCATGGCAAGTAGTCGGTAGTGAATTTCCTTAGCATGGTGGTTGTGAGTCTTGTTGTGGAAAAGAAAAGAAAATAAAGAAAACCTGGAAACTAAAGATAATGAAGAAAAATAAAATAAAATATCTCTTAAAAATAAAAATAAAAATGAAAATAAAAAGAAAAAAAAAATATTGAAAGGAGAGCATGCTCATGCATCTCCTAAGGTGACCGCTTCTTTGTTACGTTCCACATGGGCACCGTTGTAGTGCTTCAATCTTTATCCGTTGACTTTGAATTCATGTTTTTCAGTGATGGACTTGATTATCACGGCACCATGGGAGAATGGTTTGACAACTTCGAATGGTCCCGACCATCTTGATTTTAGTTTTCCCGGGCCACGGTAATAGTTTATTGTCATGCTATTGCTTTGTTTTCTCCTTGTAGATTAGTGCATTGTTATAGGCGAGTGCACAAAATTATTCTATCTCGTTGAGGTCCAACAAACGTTTTTGTCCGGCACTTTCCCAATCCATATTCACGGTCTTGATTGCCCAATATGCCTTGTGTTCGATTTCCACCGATAGATGGCATGTTTTGCCATAGACAAGTCGGAAGGGAGACATACCTAAGGGTGTTTTGAATGCAGTGCAATATGCCCAAAGTGCATCATCTAGTCTTACTGACCAATCCTTCCTAGAGGGATTTACAACTTTCTTGAGTATACCCTTCAATTCTCGGTTGGAAATTTCTGCTTGCCCATTGGTTTGTGGGTGATATGCCGTGGCAATCTTGTGTGACACGCCAAACCGTTGCAACATCTTGGCGATAAGTCTATTGTCAAAGTGCTTGCCTTCATCACTGATAATTGCTCTCGGCATCTCAAACCGTGTAAATATATTTTTCTGCAAGAATCGTTGCACGGTCTTGGAATTGTTGTTGGGAACTGCAGCTGCCTCAACCCATTTAGACACGTAGTCAACGACAAGTAGAATGTAGAGGTTGTCGAATGAAGATGAGAAAGGTCCCATAAAATTGATCCCCCACACATCAAACAATTCTACCTCGATGATGTTTTGGAGCGGCATTTCATGTCGTCTAGCGATTGTAATCACTCATTTTCACTTGTAAATACATATTAGTATTGCATGTATATTTATCATATTATATGCATGAATGTTACTAATATATATATAAGGTGTGGTGTGCATGTATATTATAAGTAATGTATGTATACATATTAAGGGTGTATGTATGTCGTGTACGTATCTATTTAGTACGAGTGTATTTGTTTAGTGTATATAGATGTTATGTTAATTATATGTATGATTATACGTACGTATGCTAGAATATTATATTAATTAATGTTTGTATAATATAAGTATACGTTTTCGTATGTATGTGTATTGCTATTATAATACTAATTATATTATTATTAACATAGTTAGGCTGATAAAATGAAATATAAAAAAAAATTATTAAATATATTAAACCCAAATAAAAATGAAGTCCAAGTCCAATTACAAGGCCCGGTTGGCCCAAACCCAAATCTTATCTAATTACAATTTTGGTGTGCAGGTAACTGTGGGTCGTTGGATCAAGATCTGATCCAACGGCCACGATACAACCAAGAAGTCAAAAATATCTGCCAGCCGTGTGTTCTACACGTATGGACCGTTCGAGTGCCACGCGCGCGTGTGGTTCACGCGTGGACGCTTTAATATCCCACGCGCGCGTAAGATCCACGCATTCTGACTCCTCGACTGCGGAGCTCCACGTGTCAAGATCTGGAGCCGTCTCATCAAATCGAGGCTTCATCCAGGTCGTTCGTCCTTCAAGCCATCTCGACCGTTAGATCAGATCTGATCTAACGGCCGAGAACGCGTCTGGCCGCTGGCAGAACATCCATACCGCCACCGCGCCGATATTCAGCCCCCGTTTTCAGAACATGCCCAAGACAACAAGCAAAAATTGTCAGTTCAGATCTGAAAAAGCAAGATGCAACTTGCAACAAAACGAAGACAATGATATATATGAAACGGGGACTTTTGTAACAAAAAAAGGGGGAGAGGTAACAAAAACGGAGAGTGGTAACAAAAAAAAGAGAGAACAGAGATCTTGTAATACAAAAAAAAAACAGAAAGTTGTAAACATTCAAGGAAATCGAAAGAAAAGTCCAGTGGTAAATCCTCTTTTCTTTTTTCTATTTTTGCATATACGAAAGAAGAAAACAGAAACAAAAAAAGAAAAAGAGAGTCGTCTTACCATCGACGTTCGTGTGTCTCCCTTCCTCAGTGACAAGCCTTTCGGCTTCCCCAAGCCAGAGATGGTGAACTGAAGGAAGGGGAAAGCCCCTGGTAGTTTTGTTTTAGGTTTAAAAGTGTTTTTTTTTTCGTATTTCCTAGATCTAGGGCGAATAGAAGTGTATCCTCTGAATCCACCCTCGGATTCGTGTCGAGGATGGAAATGAGGTTATTTTGGTGTCTTTTGGAGGCTCGCCGGCGCTGGTTAGCGACGGCCGGCGGCGGAGAATACGGCGACCGGCCGCCGGATTCTGGGTTTCATGGGGTAGTTGAGAGAGAATGAAGAACAGATGGTTCTTGCAAAAAATGAAAATGAAACGAATGGCCAAAAATTTGATTTCAGCCTAAAAAGAGGGTTTATATAATTGTTATTATTTCGTTAAATGGGAAAATCACACACTTAACTATCCCGCGTTTTCAATATTTTCGTTTTTGTCTTGTCGCATGGTATAATTACAATCCCAGTCCCCCTGATATTTCAAAATCTTGTAATCCAGTCCTTAAATTACACCGATTCAGATTTTTAAATGGTAAAATTACCCTCTTAACCATCCCACGTTTTTGAACTTTTCATTTTGGGTCTGCCCCTTGGTCTAATTACAGTTTTGATCCTTTTAGGTTTTGTTTGTTTTTCGTCCCTAAATTACATATTATTGTTCTTTAATTTCTGCCACTGACTTTTATTTTTCTTTCATTTTAGTCCTGTTTTCTTTGTAAATATTCATGTTCGTATTATAATCGTATATGTTGATATTCTATTGTTTTATTTTATGTCACTCGTATATGCCTCGTATTTTATGTTTATATTTATATGTGTGTTAAGCTTATAATAGTCATGTATTTTTTATCCAGTTATTCGTATTAAAACATGTTATGTTCTATTTGACTAAGTAAAACAAAGATGTTCTTGTATTTTTGTACGTATTGTATGTTTTCTTGACTTTTAGGTTACGTGTTAGTGTGTCTTCTTTTATGCATAATATATTGTTCCATATATGTTGAAATATGTTTTATTACTAGCATGTATGTCCTTTTGAAATATTTGTTTATCTATATACGTAATTTTTTCCTGCATTGTTATTCGACTTGTTAAAGTTGTTGTTATCTATTATTTAGAATAATATGTATATATGCATGTTTTAGTCTAGTATAGCATTTTATGTTAGATTAATATTCTGTTATGTGAATATTTACTGTCTTTAAATTATCTGCCATGTTTTATATTTTTGCCACTAAGATTGCATATCGAGATATAAATTGTTAATGCGGTGTCCTTTTATCCGAGCGTAAACGGGGCCAGTATCAGGCGTAGTGATAGTGGTTGAGCGTTTATTCTCGGATAACGGGGTCCTTAAAATTTATTCGCAATTATGACTGAATTTTAAAATAATCTTCACTTTAATCCGGAAAATCCAATATTAATAAAGCGGTAATTATTAAAGTACCAATTTTGGGCGGTGTGGGGGTTCTAATCCTTCCCCATCCGTAACCGACTCCCGAACCCAATCTTTTTGAATCTCTAGTTTTATGGTGTCCGGCCTACCTAAGTGGCCGGTGGTGACTCCATTTGTTTAAATGCGGTTTCTTTAAAACCCCACAGAATAAATATTTTATATCCAAAGAATCACAAACACCTTTCAAAAGCACTTCAAAAAAACCGCCTCATTTTTATTTTAGTGATGAGAGAAAAGAAAAGACATCGCTACAGATGGCGACTCCGCTGGGGACAATTTTTGTTTTTTTAAAAAAAAAACAAATGAGAGTCAAGCTTTTAAAATAATTACCGCTTTACTAATATTGGAAGTTCCGGATTAAAGTGACTATTAAATTAACATTCGGTCATAATTGCGCGTTTATTTTAACGCATTTAAAATTTGGCATATAAACCTGTCTTTCTAAGTGGGGGGAAAACGCTAATGCTTTCGTGGAGATATCGTTCTCCCGTATGGGCATAGCAAGTACCTTCGGGGCTCGAGTACCTTATGCTTTCGTAAGGATATCGTTCCTTCGTACGAGCATAAGCGAATGGGTCCCCCTGAATTGAACCCGGTTGAAAGGAGCCTATAATGGGTGATGATTGGGGGCCTTGCTACTCTTAGTAGAGGACAGCAAGGACAATTCGGGTACCTCCTAGCACCAACACTGCATGTAGAGAACATAGAAACCCACCCTGTTAGAGCCATGCGAATAACCTTAGGTATTTTAGACAGGATAAATAGGGTTGTTTTGTGTGTTTATTCTGTTTAATTTTGTCATTTTATTTATATATTTATCAATTTTATCTGGTACTGACTTGTTTTCTTTTCGCTTTTGTTTTTTCTCATACATCATTGCATTTGCATCACATAAAGGTACTGGATCAAGTGGTTTGCATGATCAGAAAGTCTTTCACCATGGAAAAAAGGTGTCTTAGGAAAGAAGAGCTTAATTTGTCAGTCAGACATTGGTCAGAGGTCAACCAGAAAATCCAAGGGGACAGTTTGCCGAACAAACGCGTAATAGCAGGATACACCTATGTGAGTCTCCAACAAAATGACTTATAGGATCTTCAAAACATTTGGGAAAGATGGGACCGAAGACTACAAGACTTGTTCTGCAATAGTTATGGCGACATCGCACAACTGTTATATGTTCGGATTAACCAGCCCCTACTCCGAGCTATAGTCCAGTTCTGGAATCCGGCTTTTTGCTGCTTCACCTTCAATGGGCAGGACATGATGCCCACGGTAGAAGAATACACTGCTTTACTTAACCAGAAAAATATTCAGGAAGATTGGATCTACGCGAAGCCTCCGAGGAATCAGAATTACACTGCGAAACTCAAAACCTTTGCGGGAATGAGTGCCGATTGGGTTAGTGGCCTCCTTCAAATCCGAGGAGACAATACAGTCTTTGCATGGGAAAGTATTCGGGACATCATACCGACACATCCAGACGAGGCAAAGAAAATGGACTTGTTCGCTTTAGGAATATATGGCTTGGTGATCTTTCCAAGAGTACTCGGGAACATTGACATAGCCATTCTGGATTTGTTTGAACGGGTGAAACGGAAAGCAAACCCAGTACCAGCAATCTTTGTCGAGACTTTCATTTCCTTAAATGCTAGCCGGAAACATGAAGAATGACATTTTCGAGGATGCGCACAGCTGTTACAAGTATGGATTCAGAGTCACATGTGGAAGACGCCGACAAGAGTCCTGCCAGGGATATCCTTCCAAGGTTTTTCGCCTTTACGAGAGTACTTAGCAAAAGAATGGCGAGAGGATTTGAAAACAAAAATGTGGACCAATTTCTTCAGGAACATTCAAGATGAAGATATAGCATGGAGGGTCTCATGGCTCGGTAAAGTTAATTATTTTCTATACAGTTGTGGTGACTTCAACTGGTTGATGATGTTGGGATTGCATGGAGGGATCGCTTGTGCTTCGCTTTTAGTATCTCGGCAGTTCGGATCACGACAGTTCATTCCCAATACCGCCGGATTAAGCCAAACTGAATTTCTTTTCAAAGGGGAGTTCAAAGGAAAATTTCAGACCATCATGAGGGCCTGGGATCATTGTTACCGGATCAGGGTGGAAGGAGATACCGAGCACATGACTACCCCAGATTACGATCTTTGGAGACGTTTGAGGGTTAATAATGTGATTCCCGAATCTGATCAAGGACCAGCGGTGTCACTCGAAGAGCTTACAAGGGTGGTACCGTCTGAAGCCGACATCTTAAGGAGTGAACTCGAGGAAGTTAAAAGGAAAATGGATATCCAACAGACCCAATATGCGAGCGAACTCTATAAGGCAAGCTTAGAGGTTGACGAGCGGGACGGGATCATTAGGCAATTGAAGAAATTAAATGCAGATTTAAGCGACAAGAACACTCTTTATCAAAAAGATGCCCTTCTATTACAAGCAAAAATACAAAAGGCCGGTCGGAGTCAGTTCATAGCTGTGGAAAGAGAAAGAATGAACGACATCCGTTTGGTGGAAGAAGAACGAGAAATCAACAAAAGAGCGATTGAGAAAGAAATAGAAAGCTGCCGTTTGGCTATGGAGGAAGAAAAACGGTCCGCCAAAAAGGCCATTGATCAAGAGAAAGAAAGATCCAGGCAAGAAATCAGCAAGGGAAAACAAGCTGTCCATCATGAGAGAGAAAGCGTCGCCGTATGGAAAAGAAAGTCCATAAGTAGCCGAAATAGACTGTTAGAGATGCAAAAGCTGTACGATGACACTATTCAAAGGCTGGAGCAAAGCCAAAGTCAAAATGGCGAATTAAAAGGAAAGGCTGGCGGAAGTCGAACACTCACTTCAATGTCTTGCCCTTGAGAATAACTTCATTGAGCTGCAAGAAAGAGAACGCGGTGGGTGTGTTACAAGCACGAATTGGGTCCCTCAAGCAACTGTGGAGGATTACAAGGAAAGAATTAATGTGTTCGAGGAGGCTGCAGCCGGAGGGGACACCTATTGGCGTAAGAGATTACGCGACGCTTGCTCGAATGGTACAGAGACAGAGACCAAGATTTCACGCAAACCTAATGGTGGACATACAGCGAGTCGCCAGCATTTGAATGATTTAGGCTGTCGAAGGCCGAGACACTCAGACCTTTCATAGCCCCGGAATGGAAGAAGCTCCTAGGTTCCTCAAGCTGCTCAGGGCAATTGGAAAATTAGGAGATAGAGCTAGAGTCTATCTATAGGACTGTGTTGTAATTAGATCTTTTGTACTAGGGATCTTTACTTTTTAACACGAACTTTGTTGTAATCAAGACCCTTTAATTCCCGTGGAAGTAGTTCAAAAGGGTGATTACTAGCGAATCGATACCTTATCTGCATACATTCTTGCATTTGCATCATAACATTCGCATCATTGTACATGCATTTATTTTTTGCAACCATATTAACAATATGAATATTGTGGCGTTGTGTGTAGTTAACCCGAATCATTCATCACCTATATTTTACCCGGCTACAAAGAAAGCTCATGGAAGAAAGGATAATTAGTCTAGAAAGAGGGCAAAGAGAGCTCGAGACAAGGCTTGAAGAGGCCCGCAGAAGCCTTAGTGATCAGATTGCGCAATCACAAACATCTATAGTATCTCGACATAACCGCATTCTTTGGCAAAGAGTCTTGGAAAAAGAGTAGAAGGAGAAAATGTTCAAGAGCCAGAAGGTACCCCGGCTCACTACAAGGTTCAACCAACTGCACCAAACCAGGCTAGGAAGGTGTATATTGACCCTGCAGGAATGTCTTCCAGCTTTCAAGTAGGGGCACCTGAGACTCAACCCCTCGATACTGAAGCACTCTATGAAGAAGAAGTGACGAACCTAAACATGGTCGAAAGGATCAGGAATGAGGTGGAAAAAAAGTGGGAAGAAAGATTTCACCTCATGGAGGAAAAATTTAAAGCGTTACAATCAAATGAAGAATCAGGAAATGACGCTAGCGACCTAAGTCTGGTGTCTGATCTTGTCTTGCCGCCAAAATTTAAAACGCCAGAGTTCGATAAATATGATGGAACTACATGTCCTTCTGCACACATAACGATGTACTGCCGAAAGATGGCGGCTTACCATAAAGACGAAAAGCTACTGATCCATTGTTTCGGGATAGTCTAATCGAGCAAATTACGTTGGTATACTCGGTTGAGCAAGGCAAATGTTAAGACATGGAAAGATCTGTCTAAAGCATTTGCTTTGAGCAATACAAACATGTAATGAGACATGATCCCTAGCAGAATTATGTTAGAAAATATGGGGCGAAGTCAACGAAAGCTGCGGACAATACGCTCAAAGGTGGAGAGAAGTGGCGCCCAAATCCAGCCACCTATCCCGGAGCATGAAATCACGCCATTATTTGTCAATACTCTGAAAGGGGCACTCTTTGATCGCCTCATTAATAACACAACCACGTTGTTTTGCCGACTTAATCGGGGTCGGGAGTCTCTCGAATCGCAATTAAGAGAGGCGGGTGAATTGATGGTGGGGAAGGGTCTCGAAAGTATAACAAGAGAAATGAAGTAAACACCACCAGCACCTATACCGCCCAAGAACTTCACAGTTTCACAGCCCACAAGCACTGTGGGAAAAACACAAAACTCGAATCAAAGAGATGAGAGAGTCACGAAAAAGAGAAAGATAGGAGAACTTTCACTCCCTACCTGTTTCGTACTCGAACTTTATTCCCGGTTGTATGAAGCGGACTGGTCCGGCCATACATCGTTACTCCTGTCAATCCGCCCTTCCCGCCTTGGTATAATCCAAGCGCGCATTGCGACTATCACGGCGGTACCCCTGGACATCCCACTGAGAACTGCCTTGCCTTCAAAAAGCTTATGCAGAACTTAATCGATTCCGGGATATTAAAGTTTGAAGAGCCGAGCGTAGCCAACAACCCGCTGCCTAATCATGGGAGCAGAGGGGTAAATGTCATAGAAGAATGCTTTACCAGGAGGATAAAGGATGACGTGTCAGAAATCAAGTCTCCTTTACGGTGGGTATTTCAACAGTTATGCATGGCTCGTGTGATCGACAAAGGCATAACAACAAGGCAGAAGGAATGTGGAAAGTATTGTGAACTCCACCAGACTGAAGGGCATGATATCCAAGAATGTGACGAGTTCAAGAAATTGGTGCAGAAATTGATGAATGAAAAACAAATAGAATTCTTTGAGGAGCCCATAGGGAAGAAGGGGTCGGACGTACACATGACGGATAGCCCCAAAACTAAATACGGGAAGGATAGACCTTTTATCATCTCTCCCGGGATTGGGAATGCAGTGTCTCCCAAAGAGAAACCAGCAAAATAAGTCCCAAGATCATCATTTCAGCACCATCTCCATTCCCATTCAAAGATATCGACAAATTCCACGGAATTATCTTTAAAAATGTGACCATGCGGAAAAAACTGAACACGATCAGGTAAAAAAGCCTCTGTTGAAAGACCAACAAAGCGAACAATGTGAGCGTTGGTGAGGCAGGCCATTTCACAAGGAGCGGCCGATGTTATTCCTCCAAGGCTTTGAAAGCGGCTGAAAAAGATAAGGGAAGAGTACAAAGATTAGCCCACGCGGATATTTGGAGAAGAACCTCCCCAAATATAAATGAGCGAATCGAGGCCCGTGCCAAAGAATTTCTAAAGTTCTTGAGACATAGCGAGTACAACGTAGTGGAACAACTACGAAAGCAACCGCCGGGATCACAGTCTTTGGAATTACTCTTGAGTTCGAGAGAAGCATCGGGAGACGCTATTGAAAGTCTTGAATCAAACTTTTGTGCCCCGGACATTTACGAACAAACTTGGACATGATAGTGGGGCATATTATCGCCTATAATCATATCACGTTCGGTGATGATGAGATCCCGAGAGGAGGAATGGGGTCTACCAAAGCCCTTAACATCACTACCCACCGCAAAGGTATGTATTACAGCGTCTTGATCGACAACGGGTCAGCATTGAATGTCTTGCCTATGGTAACCCCGCAAAAAATTACCAATAGATGGTTTCACCTAAAGCCTGCCACAACTCAAGAAGAGCCTTTGATGGTACGCAAAAAGGAACAATGGGGAAAATTGAGGTGCCCTTATTGATCGGACCAACCAATATGTGATCGATTTTGTGGTGATGGACATAAAACCATCTTACAAACCGCTTGTTGGGAAGGCCGTGGATTCACTCCGCGAGAGTTGTCCCCTCATCATTGCATCGAAATTAAAATTTGTAGTTGAAGGCAAATTGGTCACGAGAGAGGCGAGCATGAATTTGTCGCCAAAGACATCGGACACCCCATACATTCAAAATGATGAAGATCTTTGCGAATGCCTGCTCGTTCGAGCATTAGAACTAGTAAATGCCACATTCGTTTCGCAGAGGAAGTCGGATTCCCTACCCGGGTTATCTAATTGTACCAAGATGACCGTCGCAGAAACTCTCGGGGAGGAGCCAAAATAGGAAAGGGGTCAAGTTACCAACCAAGTGTCCAACGTAAGAAAGAAAGAGGAATATAAGAGGAAGGAAGAACAAAGAAAAGCCGGATCTAAAGAGAAGACATTCTATGGAGACCGATGTCCTTTCCTAGTTTGAAAGCCACTTTTGTCTCCTGAGGGTTCTACCGGCCAGTCAAGATGTTGGAGAGGCAATGAAGAAAAATGATGAACTTAACGGGAGGAAGTACTCAAAGAATCATTTGAAGGGATGTACATCAACATGATAGCTGAAAAGGACCGAGGCAGCAAAATGTTGACCAATATCCGCCCTTGCCATCCCGGGAAACACTTTCGATAACTGGAGCTGCATTGATCTACCTGTATTTTTAGGAATAGATCGAGTAATGCTCCAAATCAACCTTTTGTTTTTGCCCATAAACAATGGGGATCTCTTGTATGGGGCACCTATGTTAACTTTTTGATTGAAATGAAAATATCCCCACTTTTTAAAAATGACCAAAGTCTCATTTATTCCATTCATGCATTCTTCATATTCATTCCCTTCATATAAAGCCGTCTCTTTTCCCAATACGATTCATTCTCATTTAATGCAGTCGCTCATGATTGACGATATGAATGATACGGATCAATCACGAGTGAATTTTGAATGCCACGAGGTCTCGAGAGGGAATTGAGGAAGGATATGATGAGATAGAAATTGAGATCCGGAAGAGTTGAAGAGAATGGTGGACAACGAAGAAAGGCGGATCATGCCCCACCAAGAAGAAACGAAATTGTCAACTTAGGGATCAAGAAGAGAGAAAAGAAATAAAAATAGGAACGACGATTTCCTCAAAAACCAAGCATGAACCGATAGCCATACTTGAGAATTCAAGGATGTCTTCGCTGGACTTATCAAGATATGCGAGGTTGAATACCGACATAGTGGTGCACAAATTGCCAACAAAATCGGAGTGCAAACCAAGACAAAAAAAAACTTGGAGAATGAGACCCGATATGTTGTTAAAGATCCGAGAAGAAGTGAAAAAGCAATTTGATCTTTGGATTCTTGGAGGTAGCCAAATACCCCGAATGGGTTGCAAACATTGTACCAGTACCAAAGAAATATGGGAAAGTTCGTATGTGTGTAGATTATAGGGATCTGAATCGAGCCCACCCTAAAAGACAACTTCCCTTTACCACATATTGACACGCTGGTTGATAACACCGCAGACATTCATGGTTTTCCTTCATGGACGGCTTCTCGTGGGTACAACCAGGATAAAGATGGACTCTAACGACATGGAGAAGACCACATTCATAACCATGTGGGGCACTTTTTGTTATCGAGTGATGCCGTTTGGGCTAAAGAACGCGAGGCAACATACCAAAGAGCAATGGTGACTCTTTTTCGTGACATGATGCACAAAGAAATAGAAGTATCGTGGGGACGATATGATTGCCAAGTCCCGCAGGAGGAAGAGCACCTACAAAACTTGAGAAAACTATTCAAAAGACTACGGAAGTACCAACCGAGGCTCAATCACGCCAAGTGTACCTTCGCCGTTACTTACGGAAAACTCCTAGGGTTCGTAGTAAGCGAAGAGGGATTGAGATTGATCGGATAAAGTGAAAGCCATCCAGGGACCTTTCACCACCACGCACGCAGAAGGAAGTCCGCGGTTTCTGGGAGGCTGAATTATATCTCTCGTTTCATTTCCCAATTAACCAACCAATGCGACCGGTCTTGGACTTCTTAGAAAAAAATAATCTGGCGTGTGGGATGAAGAATGTCAAAGAGCCCTAGAAAAGATCAAAAGGTACGACAAATGCTCCAATTTTAGTAGCACCAAGACAGTCGACCACTAATTCTCTACTTAACATCTTTGAGAATTCAATGGGATGCGTCTTTGGGGCAACACGATGAGTCAAGAAAAAAAGGAGCAAGCCATCTATTACCTAAGCGGAAATTCAATGATTGCGAAAACGCGTACCCGCCAAAGGAAACCGTGTTGTGCTCTAGTTTGCGCTACCAAGCGGCTCGGGACGGTACATGTTGTACCATACTACCTGGTTGATATCAAGCTAGACCCATTGAAGTTCTTAATGGAAGCGCCAACACTAACGGGAAGGATGGCCCGATGGCAGATGCTCTTATCCGAATTCGACATCGTATATGTTAATCAGAAAGCCGTAAAGGGGAGTGCCGTTGCAGATTTCCTAGCTAGTCGTGCTTCGGATGACTATGAGGCATTGAACTTTAGTTTCTCAGACAAAGACTTGATGTGCATTACAACCGAAGAAGAGGTTTCAGATGATAAGTCATGGAAACCTTACTTCGATGGAGCCTCCAACGCCCTCGGACATGGGATAGGGGCAGTGCTAATTTCACCCGAGGACGTCTATTATCCTTTCACCAGCAGATTGGAATTCTTCTGCACAAACAATATAGCTGAATACGAAGCTTGCATCATGGGATTGAACTCAGCCATCGAGAGAAAGGTTAAGGAACTTCGAGTGTTCGGAGATTCGTCCTTAGTCATTTACCAATTGTGAGGGGAATGGGAAACCAGAGACCCGAAGTTGGTCAAATATCACGAATGGATCTAAGAGCTCACCAAAGAGTTCGAAAAGGTCAGCTTCAATTACCTGCCCCGAGAAGAAAATTAGATGGCAGATGCATTGGCAACCTTGGCATCCATGTTTAAAACAAACACCGGGGCAGAAATGAAGCCCATTGAGATGCAGACGTTTGAAAAGCCTGCTTATTGTTGTAATATGTCAAGCTTCGAAAGTATCCAGAAGGGGCAAACGACAATGACAGAAAAACGCTCAGGAAAATGGCAACAAAATATGTCCTAGATGGGGAAATCCTATATAGGAGAAGTCATGATCAAACATTGCTGAGATGTGTGGATGCCCGGGAGGCGAAGGAGATCTTAGCCGAAGTACATGACAGGATCTGTGGAACGCACGCCAACGGGCTGTCTATAGCCCGAAAAATTATGAGATACGGTTATTTCTGGTTGACTATGGAGGGAGATTGCATCGATTACGCCAGGAAATGCCACAAATGCCAAATCTATGCTGACAAAATTCATGCACCCCAATCGCCTTTACACACCATGAATTCTCCGTGGCCTTTCGCAGCGTGAGGCATGGACGTCATCGGGCAGATTCATCCGAAAGCTTCCAATGGACACCGTTTCATTTTGGTCGCCATAGACTACTTCACTAAATGGGTAGAGGCAGCGTCTTACGCCAATATTACCAGGACTACAGTTTGTAAGTTCTTAAAGAAGGAAATTATTTGTCGATACGGATTGCCAGAAAGGATCATCACCTACAACGCTTCCAATCTGAATAACAAAATGATGACGGATGTGTGCATTCAATTCAAGATAACACACCATAATTCCACAGTCTATCGTCCTAAAATGAATGGAGCAGTGGAAGCAGCAAACAAGAACATAAAGAAGATCATAGCGAAGACTACGAATACCTACAGGGATTGGAATGAGAAGTTGCCTTTTGCCCTTTTTACCTATAGGACGTCCATTCGCACATCAACAGGGGCAACACCCTACTCCTTGGTGTATGGTACCGAAGCAGTACTCCCAATTGAGGTAGAGATCTCGTCTCTCCGGGTCTTAAACGAAGTAAAATTGGAAGAAGCTGAATGGGTGCAGGCCAGACTCGACCAGATAAATCTCATTGATGAAAAAAGACTAAAGGCCATTTGTCATGATCAGATGTACCAAAAGCGGATGGTGCAGGCATACAACAAAAAGGTGCGCCCAAGAGAATTCAAAGAAGGGGATCTGGTACTCAAGAAAATCCTCCCTATCCAGAAAGATTCTCGAGGAAAATGGATACCCAACTGGGAAGGACCGTACGTCGTAAAAAAGGCATTCTCAAGAGGAGCCCTGATCCTAACAGAAATGGATGGGGACGAGCTGAAAAATCCCGTAAATTCTGATGCCGTCAAGAAGTACTATCTCTAAAAAAAATGATGATGAAAAATAAAAAAGAGAACAAAATGGAGAGCTCAGGGCGAAAACCCGAAATCGGGCGTCTTGAAGCAAAGGAAGGACCCGAGTTGAAAACCCGCAAAGGGTGGCCTGGGTAAATTGAAAAGTTGAATATCCGAAGAGAAGGGTATCCCCATGAGCATCATGAAGAGGAGGCTTCAGGCAAAAAGTTCTACACCGGTTGACAGGATCATGTATCATTCATATCGAAGATAATGAGGGATCTTGTATTTAACTCATACGTGTCATACCTTTCTTTTTAAGATATCCCAAAGCCCTTAATCGTAATAAAACCGTGTTTTTGAGCATCCATTCCCGGCCTTATTATCAATTTCAGTCAAATAAGATAACATAGACTTATAATGAAACAAGAGATTTCGGAGCATTACTATGATTTAACCTTGAAAATGCAGGTGATCAAAGAAAACGATGTTAACTCCGTCCTCTAGTTCCCTACATAATGGCTAGGGAAGGCAGGAAGCTTTAAACAACCAGGTAGGATAACCAATGGCACATGTCCTATCTATTCAAGGAAGGCATACGAGATAACAAAAGAGATCTCTTTGGTGAAAACCCAGAAGGACACACCTCAAAAAAAAACTCTCTAAAGTGAAAACCCGAAATGGCACTTTAGAATTCCAGGTCGTAATTGGAGAAAAAGGAAGGTTGAGATGGTTGAACCTGACAGTGAAGCAGGGTATCAATGCCCGTAAGAAAGGAGAAAGCGAACATCAAGATCAAATAAGGACCAAAACAAGCCTACCAAGATATTGACACTCATGCATCATCAATAGTCAGACATCACTAGGATTAAGAGCATGTCAATTCATTTGTCATAGCATTTTGTTTTCATCTCAGACAGGTATCTGCAGATTCAAAGAGACATCGATGGCTATCACGGTGTTAATCCCGAATGAGAAGACAATGTTTTTACATACAAAAGGCACATGTTTTCAAGCTCCAGAGAGAGGTTCTATATAGGAAGAATCCTCCGCTCCGAGGCTTGAAAGATGAAAGTTCTATATAGGAAGGATGACAGACTCGGGGTGAAGACTAGCGATTCTATATAGGAAGGACTCCCGATCGAAGAATTCACCCATGACACGCAAGATTATATAGGAAATCTGTTTGTGTCGAAAGTGAAGAGTTCTATATAGGAAGGGCTCAGAGCTTCAATGTCTTAGAGTGAAAGATTCTATATAGGAAGAATCCGTAACTCAAGATTTCAAGACACCGAAAAGTTCTATATAGGAAGGACCGAAGCGGCTCCAAGGTGAAGACTCATGATTCTATATAGGAAGAACTCCCGATCAAAGGAATTCACCTATGACACAGGGTTATATAGGAAACTGTTGTGTCGGCGAAGAGTCTTATATAGGAAAGGCTCCAAGCTTCATTGTCTTAGAGTGAAAGGTTCTATATAGGAAGAACACAGTAGCTCTGAGATTTCGACGCATAAAAGTTCTATATAGGAAGGGTTTGCGGCTCCGAGGTTTGAAGACTAGCGATTCTATATAGGAGGAACTCCCGGTCGGAAGAATCCATCGATGGCGCAAAAGGTTTTATATAGGAGAAACCAGCGTTGAAAGGCGAAAAGTTCTATATAGGAAGGACTCCAAGCTTTACAGTCTCGAAGTGAAAGGAAGGACTCATAACTCGAGGTTTTGAGCGAAGGGTTCTATATAGGAAGAGCCCTGTAGCTCCAAGATCGGAAGGTGACGAAGCTCTATATAGGAAGAACTTACGAGCCTGAAGATTCAGCCAAGGAAGAGCGGAGATGTCAAAAAGAACACGTTTTCCAAAAGCTACAAGCGAGGAAGTCGATAAAAATGAGTGCTTATGAATCTTTGCTTTGTTTCCCATTCCATGAGAACAAGCAAAGAGGGGCAAATGTAATCACTCATTTTAAACTTGTAAATACATATTAGTATTGCATGTATATTTATCATATTATATGCATGAATGTTACTAATATATATATAAGGTGTGGTGTGCATGTATATTATAAGTAATGTATGTATACATATTAAGGTGTGTATGTATGTAGTATGCATATCTATTTAGTACAGTGTATTTGTTTAGTGTATATAGATGTTATGTTAATTATATGTATGATTATACGTCGTATGCTAGAATATTATATTAATTAATGTTTGTATAATATAAGTATACGTTTTTAATATGTATGTGTATTGCTATTATAATACTAATTATATTATTATTAACATAATTAGGCTGATAAAATGAAATATAAAAAAAATTATTATATATATTAAACCCAAATAAAAATGAAGTCAAAGTCCAATTACAAGGCCCGGTTGGCCCAAACCCAAATCTTATCTAATTACAATTTTGGTGTGCGGAGGTGTAGCGTGGGCGTTGGATCAAGATCTGATCCAACGGCCACGATACAACCAAGAAGTCAAAAATATCTGCCAGCCGCGTGTTCCACACGTATGGACCGTTCGAGTGCCACGCGCGTGTGGTTCACGCGTGGACGCTTTAATATCCCACGCGCGTAAGATCCACGCGTTACGACTCCTCATTGCGGGCTCCACGTGTCAAGATCTGGAGCCGTCTCATCAAATCAAGGCTTCATCCGGGCCGTTAAGCCCTTCAAGCCATCTCGACCGTTAGATCGGATCGATCTAACGGCCGAACGCTGTCTGGCCATGGCGAGAACATCCATACCGCCACCGCGCCGATATTCAGCCCCGTGTTGAGAACATGCCCAAGACAACAAGCAAAAATTGTCGATTCGGATCTGAAAAAAAGCAAGATGCAACTTGCAACAAAACGAAGACAATGATATATATGAAACGGGGACTTTTGTAACAAAAAAGGGAGAGGTAACAAAAGCGGAGAGTGGTAACAAAAAAAAGAGAACAGAGATCTTGTAATACAAAAAAAAAACAGAAAGTTGTAAACATTCAAGGAAATCGAAAGAAAAGTCCAGTGGTAAATCCTCTTTTCTTTTTTCTATTTTTGCATTTACGAAAGAAGAAAACAGAAACGAAAAAAGAAAAAGAGAGCCGTCTTACCATCGACGTCCGTGTGTCTCCCTTCCTCAGTGACAAGCCTTTCGGCTTCCCCAAGCCAGAGATGGTGAACTGAAGGAAGGGGAAAGCCCCTGGTAGTTTTGTTTTAGGTTTAAAAGTGTTTTTTTTCTCGTATTTTCTAGATCTAGGGCGAATAGAAGTGTATCCTCTGAATCCAGCCTCGGATTCGTGTCGAGGATGGAAATAGGGTTATTTTGGTGTCTTTTGAGCGGCGGCCGGCGGCGGAGAATATGGCGACCGGCCGCCGGATTCTGGGTTTCATGGGGTAGTTGAGAGAGAATGAAGAACAGATGGTTCTTGCAAAAAATGAAAATGAAACGAATGGCCAAAAATTTGATTTCAGCCTAAAAAGAGGGTTTATATAATTGTTATTATTTCGTTAAATGGGAAAATCACACACTTAACCATCCCGCGTTTTCAATATTTTCGTTTTTGTCTTGCCGCATGGTATAATTACAATCCCAGTCCCCCTGATATTTCAAAATCTTGTAATCCAGTCCTTAAATTACACCGATTCAGATTTTTAAATGGTAAAATTACCCTCTTAACCATCCCGCGTTTTTGAACTTTTCATTTTGGGTCTGCCCCTTGGTCTAATTACAGTTTTGATCCTTTTAGGTTTTGTTTGTTTCTCAATTTTGTCCCTAAATTACATATTATTGTTCTTTAATTTACATATGACTTTTATTTTCTTTCATTTCAGTCATGTTTTCTTTGTAAATATTCATGTTAATATTATAATCGTATATGTTGATATTCTATTGTTTTATTTTATGTCACTCGTATATGCCTCGTATTTTATGTTTATATTTATATGTGTGTTAAGCTTATAATAGTCATGTATTTTTTATCCGATTATTCGTATTAAAACATGTTATGTTCTATTTGACTAAATAAAAGCAACATGTTCTTGTATTTTTATGCGTATTGTATGTTTTCTTGACTTTTAGGTTACGTGTTAGTGTGTCTTCTTTTATGCATAATATATTGTTCCATATATGTTGAAATATGTTTTATTACTAGCATGTATGTCCTTTTGAAATATTTGTTTATCTATATACGTAATTTTTCTGCATTGTTATTACGACTTGTTAAAGTTGTTGTTATCTATTATTTAGAATAATATGTATATATGCATGTTTTAGTCTAGTATAGCATTTTATGTTAGATTAATATTACATTATGTGAATATTTACTGTCTTTAAATTATCTGCCATGTTTTATATTTTTGCCACTAAGATTGCATATCGAGATATAAATTGTTAATCACGGTGTCCTTTTATCCGAAAGCGTAAACGGGGCGATGTCGGCGTAGTGATAGTGGTTGAGCGTTTATTCTCGGATAACGGGTCCTTAAAATTTATTCGCAATTATGACTGAATTTTAAAATAATCGTCACTTTAATCAGGAAAATCAATATTAATAAAGCGATAATTATTAAAGTACCAATTTTGGGCGGTGTGGGGTGCTAATCCTTCCCCATCCGTAACCGACTCTCGAAACCCAATCTTTTTGAATCTACGGTTTTATGGTGTCAGGCCTACCTAAGTGGCGGTGGCGACTCCATTTGTTTAAATGCGGTTTCTTAAAACCCACGAATAAATATTTTATATCAAAGAATCACAAACACCTTTCAAAAACACTTCAAAAAAAAACGCCTCATTTTTATTTTAGCGATGAGAAAAGAAAAGAAAGACATCGCTCTGTGATATTGCCCGTCCTCTGGTAACGATCACATTGCTTGTAAAACTCTTGGACATCTTTGTACAATATTGGCCAATACAAATCGGATTGCAAAACTTTGGCCGCGGTACGTGTTCCTCCAAAATGTCCTCCATAGGGTGAAGAATGGCATTGCGGGAGTACATTATCTTTGCTGTTCTTGAGGATACATCGTATAACTTGATATGCACATTGTTTAAACAAAAGAGGCTCGTTCCAAAAGTAATGCTTAGCATCTTGGCGGAACCGCTTCTTCCCTTGGTTAGTAAGGCCATAAGGTAAGATACCATAAACAAGAAAATTAACTAAATCTGTGTACCAGGGTATTGCCGAGGCATGTGCTGCCGTGGTGACTGCTCCCAAGATTGCTGAGGCGTGTGCTTCAAGAGTTGCCGAGGCATACGCGTCCATGGTTGCCGAGGCGTGCGTATCAGTGGTTGTCGAGGCGTGCGCATCAAGAGCTGCTACGGAATCGAGGGTTACCGAGGCATGCGCATCCATGGTTGCCGAGGCGTACGCGTTAAGAGTTGCTGCGGCGTTTAGGGTTGTCGACGCATTCACATCCATGGTTGCCGAGGCAACTAAAAGTTGCTTATCTGGGAATGCATCGCATATTTCTAAATCTGTGTCCTCCTCCCTATTGCGTTCTAAACGTGATAAGAGATTGGCCACTTGATTTTCTATTCCTTTCCTTCCTTAATTTCAATATCAAGTTCTTGTAAAAGTAATATCCAACGAATTAAACGAGGTTTGGCATCCTTTTTAGCAAATAGATACTTAATTACTGAATGGTCTGTATGAACAATTACCTTTGTACCAATCAGATAGGATTGAAACTTGTCAAATGCAAAAACTACAGCTAGTAACTCTTTCTCCGTTGTTGTGTAATTCACTTGAGCATTATTAAGAGTTTTACTAGCATAGTTTATCACATGAAATGTCTTACCTGTACGTTGGCCTAGGACTGCTCCTACCGCGAAATCACTTGCATCACACATGAGCTCAAAAGGTAGCGTCCAATCTGGTGGAACGACAATGGGTGCCGAGGCAAGCTTTTCCTTTAGGGTTTCGAATGCTTGGGCGCAAGAATCATCAAAATTACTTACCACCGTTATACCTCTCTTTTTCGGTACACATTGTACATGACTTACCCATGTACTATAAGAGATAGGGTATATGATGACGATGTCTAGCCACTTGATGATTTCTTTCATTATAACCCCTTTCATGGCATGATTCAGTCTCATCTGGGCCTCAATCGAATGTTTGTGGTCATCTTCCAACAAAATCTTGTGCATACACACTGTCGGGCTAATTCCCTTCAAGTCGGCAATTGTCCACCCTATTGCCTTCTTGTGTAGCATCAACATTTTGATCAGCTTCTTTTCCTGCTCAGGCTGTAACATAGAGGAAATAATTATGGGCAATGTATTATCGGTTCCCAAGTAAGCATATTTTAGTTTCCCTGGCAACTGTTTCAACTCAAGAATCTGTGGTTGTTTAATGGAGAACTTTTCGAGTTTACCTTCCTTACAGAGTAATCGGTGGTTCAAAGTATGTACCTAGTCGATTAACTAACCAATTTGCCTCTTCTTGTTGTTTCTCATCGATCGGTTCTTCATACTCCTCAGGTTCCTCTTGATCGGCAATGTAGTTGCGAGGTAAAATAAATTCCTCGTCGAAGTTAAACTCTATCGTGGCATGAAGAAGTTGGCATTCTTAGGATCATCGGCATGACTTAGTGTTTGGAACACATTTAGTTTAACTTGTTGGTCATTCACCCTCATTGTGAGTTCTCCTTTTCAACATCGATCAAGGTTCTCCCTGTTTGCTAGGAATGGTCTCCGAGAATGATAGGTGCATGTTCATCTGCTTCACAATCCAAAATAATAAAGTCAGCGGGAAAAATAAATTTATCAACTTTTACCAGTATGTCTTGATTTTTTCCCTCTGGATGCACATAGGATCTGTCGGCTAGTTGTAGCATAAAGCTGTTTGTAGGTCTTGTCTTCGATTCTAGTTTACGGAAAACCGATTTAGGCATCAAGTTTATGCTGGCTCCAAGGTCACATAATGCTTTCCCGACATAGTGGTTTCAATGGAACAAGGTATTGTGAAACTTTGGGATCCTTCAACTTGGGTGGCATGCGATTGTGCAACATGGCCATGCATCCCTCTATTGCGGCAACTATTTTAAACTCTCCTAGCCTTGTTCTCTTGGACACAATGTCTTTAAAAACTTGGCATAGTTCGACATTTGTTCAATTGCTTCAACCAATGGCAAGTTGATGTGGACTTGCTTTAGGATATCAAGAAACTTCTTGAATTGATATTCTTGCTTTTATCACTTCAACCTTTGTAGGAATGGTGGTGGAAGTCGGATATCTTGATCCTTTCATTGGTCTAGAACCTGATTGATGGCATTGTTGGGGCAAGCTGGGTTGTCGAGGCATTATCAAAATGGGTTGTTGTGGCATGCCTATCGCTGGTTGCGTGGCATGCCTTATCGTTGGTTGCGAGGCATGCTTATCGCTGGTTGCGAGGCATGCTTATCGCTGGTTGCGCGACAATTCTGGTTCAACATCGAGGCTTTGCCGTTGAGTTAAATCTTGTTCTTTTTGTGGAGTTTTGTTTGATGGCGAGCTTGAGCCTCTTTAAGTTGTTGGCCACTTCTAGTGGTGATAAGCCTTACATTGCTCATGGCGATTCCTCTTGCGACTTGATATCGCTAGGTAAACCTCCTTGCGGTCTAGTATTCAGGTTTTGAGCAAATTATCCGACTTGATTTTCCAATGATTTGATTGCCGCCTCTTGGTTTTGCAATCTCATCTTGGTCTGTTAATAAAAGCATCAATTCTTTTTATGAAATTACTATTCTCAGCCATATAAGATTCAGTTTTCAACATAAAAACATTGAGAGAATTTTCAAAGAACTAGATGTTTTTCGGTTGTTCTTTGCGACAACTGTTGTAGTGACATATTTTCTTTGGAATCCCGATGCTTGTGCATTCTGATTGTTACAGTTTAGAGCATTGTTGGGATTACTCCATGAAAAATTTGGGTGCTTCTTCCAAGCTAGGATTATATGTATTGGACATCACATTGTTGTTCGGTTGTAATTCCCCACATAAAAAGCTGGATTCGGATTCTGCATACATTCGGAAGAATCATGGTTACCACCACATAACTCACAAAAGAATCCATTACCTTGACCTCATGTGTGTTGTTTGGTTTTGCATGTTCTGGACCATCTTGGTTAGAGTGGCCAATTGTGCGAAATTGAGTCTGATGATCCCAGTTCATGTATTGTGGCTTGGCATCTAACTCCTCTTCTTCTAGCATATGGGAATTGATAATCATTCTTGGCAAGCATGTTTAGAATTTGCATTGCTTCCTCCGGTGACTTATCTAGGAGTATGCCGTTTGCCGAGGCATCTAGCATCATCCTTGTTGGTGTATTCACAGCGTTGTAAAACATTGTTACTTGTGTCCACACTGGGAATCCGTGTAGGGGGCATTTGTGTAGAAGTTCTCTATATCGCTTCCAAGCCTCGTACATGGATTCATCATCTGTCTGCCGAAAAGAAGTAATTTCGTTATGAAGCTTATCATTCAAATTTTTAGGATTAAATCGAGCAAGGAAATCACGACAAAGATCGGTCTAAGATCCTATTGATCCGGCGGGAATACTATTCAACCATGCTTTTGCCTATCCCTCGGTGAATAGGGAATAATCTTAGTCGTAAAACATCGGGGTGACTCCTTGTATTTTGAATGAATTGCAAATCTCGAGGAAAGATTTAAGATGTTGTCGTGCATCTTGATTCTTGAGCCGCCAAATTGACCAATTGTGTTGATCATATTAAACATCACGGTTTCAACTCAAAGTGGTGGCTTCAATTTCAGTGTGACAACTCTGGATTAAGTCCTTCAAGATCTTCTTCAAGATAGTCTCGAATAGTTTTGTTTTGTGCAAGAATCACTCCTCCTCTGCTTTGAACATCTTGATTCATATTTCCATCTTGATTAGCCATTGCTACTCTTAACCTTTGTCTAAGTCTTTTGCAAGGTTCATTCGATTTACGGATCAAAGGGATATTACAGGTGTAATCGGTCTCATACTGTCATATACCAATGCAAAACCAAAGTTTGTTAACCCTTTGAATCTTAAACAAGAAAAATAAAAAGTGCAAGAAAATAAAAACAAAGTTGCTATTGCCAATCCCGACAACGGCGCCAAAAACTTGTTGCGTAAATAAAAGTGCTCATGATTGTGCAAGTGTACACGTCATAAGTTATAGTATAAAGATATATCGTCTCCACGAGGATTGGTGCCACTTCAAAAATCTAATCTCTTGCACTTTAAAAAAAGTAAAAACACAAGTAGAAGATTGTAGGAGTTTTAACTAACAACTAAACTAAAAGCAATAAGTAAAAGAAGATGTAATCAAATGAGAGAGAATAGGCCAGGGTTATCGTGAGTTGAGGTGTGATAGCGATTGGATCGTCTTGGTAAAAAGAGTGCAAAGAACAACTCGGTTGCCGTGGCAACTTACTGCAGCGGGTTGCCTTGGCAACTAATCGATGGTTGCCTGGCGACTAGTTGGGCAACTACTTGGCGGCTGGGCAGCAACAACTTCAAGGTTGGCGGAGCGTTCTTCAATGGTTTCTTCTTATCCTAAGTCGAAACTCTAGCTATTTGTGCATGCCTTGATAATACATCCTGCGTGAATCAAGGGTGAACAACAACCAATCTTGCGCTCCTCTTAGCCGTTGAAATCCTTAACTTATTCCTAAGCGGATTAATCTTCACCATCAATAGATTGAATAAAGACCATACTCATTCGTTTCTTGAATCTAACTCTCGATATTAGATAAATAGATGAAGTTCTGAGATCCTCTCCCAATTCACTCATAAACAAGAATAAAAACCAAGAATGAGTAAACCTTGAATTGAAAGTGCAAACTCTTATTACCTAAACAAAATCAATTGTTTCTCACAACCACAAAACACAATAACCTTAGCCAAATAGATTTAGTTCATGGCTAGGTTCCAAAAAAAACACAAAACAAAAGAATTCCTAACATAAACCTAATTGAACAAGAAGAAAAAGATGAAGAATGGTTGAAGCCTTGTCGAAATCTCTCCTTGCTCTTGTCTCTTTGAAAATTCTCTCTTCTCTCTCTCCTTGCGACTACCATATCATCTTATCCCTTATCAAAAAACGGCAACCACGGCAATTGCCTTGGCAACATCTCTCCTTCATGCATTGCCACAGCAACTGGTTCCATCCTTGCTTTGGCAAGTGATTACGCACACATACAAAAACACACCAAAGCAGTATCTTTTTCCACAAAATTAAGCAAAATATGAAATCAAGCTTGTCCACCAAACAAACAATGCAAACATGCATGCATGACTAATAATGCAACTAATATGAGCCTAAGTCTAGCAATAATATGAATAAAAGGGTGAATACAAATCCTTACAAGAGTTGTAAGAAAAACGGTATGTACCGAATTCCTTACAAAATTTCACCAAGGCCCAAAGGGGCTCAATTTAGTGTAAGGATTTGTGTACATACATGATTTCCTACGAGAAAACATAATTTGGTACAAGAAATGTAAGGATTTGTGTATGTACACAAATGACTACAAAGTATACACAAATCCTTACAAAAGTAGTAAGAAAACGGTGTGTACCGAATTCCTTACAAGATTTCACCATGGCCCAAAGGGGCTCAACTCAGTCTAAGGATTTATGTACATGCATAATTTCCTACGAGAAAACATAATTTGGTAAAAGAAATGTAAGGATTTGTGTATGTACAAAAATTACTAAAAAGTGTACACAAATCGTTACATAATTTGTAATAAAAACAGAATTCCTTACAAAATTTCACCAAGGCCCAAAGGGCTCAACTTAGTGTAAGGATTTGTGTACATACATAATTTCCTCTGAGAGAACATAATTTGGTACAAGAAATGTAAGCATTTGTGTATGTACACAAATTACTACAAAGTATACACAGCTCCTTACAAAAGTTGTAAGAAAAATAGTATGTACCGAATTCCTTACAAAATTTCATCAAGACCCAATGGGGCTCAACTTAGTGTAAAGATTTGTGTACATACATAATTTCCTACGAGAAAACATAATTTGGTACAAGAAATGTAAGGATTTGTGTATGTAGAAAAATTTATATAGAGTATACACAGATCCTTACAAAATTTGTAAGAAAAATAGTATGTACCGAATTCCTTACAAAATTTCACCAAGGCCCAAAGGGGCTCAACTTTTAATGTAAGGATTTGTGTACATACATAATTTCCTACGAGAAAACATAATTTGGTACAAGAAATGTAAGGATTTGTGAATATACACAAATTACTACAAAGTATACATAAATCCTTACAAAAGTTGTAAGAAAAACGGTATGTACAAAATTCCTTACAAAATTTCACCAAGGCCCAAAGGGCTCAACTTAATGTAAGGATTTGTGTACATACATAATTTCCTACGAGAAAACATTATTTGGTACAAGAAATGTAAGGATTTGTGTATGTACACAAATTACTACAAAGTACACACAACTGCTTACAAAAGTTGTAAGAAAAATAGTATGTACCGAATTCCTTATAAAATTTCACCAAGGCCCAATACGGCTCAACTTAGTGTAAGGATTTGTGTACATAAATAATTTCCTACGAGAAAACATAATTTGGTACAAGAAATGTAAGGATATGAGTACTTAATCAAATTTATACAAATTATACATAAATCCTTACAAAAGTTGTAAGAAAAATAGTATGTACCGAATTCCTTACAAAATTTCACCAAGGCCCAAATGGCTAAACTTAGTGTACGGATTTGTGTACATACATAATTTCCTACGAGAAAACATAATTTGGTACAAGAAATGTAAGGATTGGTGTATGTAAACAAATTACTACAAAGTATACACAAATCCTTACAAAAGTTGTAAGAAAAAAGGTTATGTACCGAATTTCTTACAAGATGTCACCATGTCCTAAAGGGGCTCAACTTAGTGTAAGGATTTGTGTACATACATAATTTCCCACGAGAAAATATTATTTGGTATAAAGAAATGTAAGGATTTGTGTATGTGCACAAATTACTACAAAGTACACACAATCACAAAAAGTTGTAAGAAAAAGTATGTACCGAATTCCTTACAAAATTTCACCAAGGCCCAATGGGTCTCAACTTAGTGTAAGGATTTGTGTACATACATAATTTCCTACGAGAAAACATAATTTGGTACAAGAAATGTAAGGATTTGTGTATTTACACAAATTTATACAAAGTATACACAAATCCTTACAAAAGTTGTAAGAAAAATAGTATGTGCCCGAATTCCTTACAAAAAATTTCACCAAGGCCCAAAGGGGCTCAACTTAGTGTAAGGATTTGTGTACATATATAATTTCCTACGAGAAAATGTAATTTGGTACAAGAAATGTAAGGATTGGTGTATGTACACAAATTACTATAAAATATACACAAATCCTTACAAATGTTGTAAGAAAAAAGGGTATGTACCGAATTTCTTACAAAATGTCACCATGGCCTAACGGGGCTCAACTTAGTGTAAGGATTTGTGTAGATACATAATTTCCTACGAGAAAACATTATTTGGTACAAGAAATGTAAGGATTTGAGTATGTAAACAAATTACTACAAAGTTCACACAACTCCTTACAAAAGTTGTAAGAAAAACAAGATGTAAATAATTCCTTACAAAATTTCTCAACTTAGTGTAAGAATTTGTGTACATACATAATTTCCCTGAGAAAACATGATTTAGTACAAGAAATGTAAGAATTTGTGTAATTAGACAAATTTATACAAAGTATACACAAATCCTTACGAAAGTTGTAAGAAAAATAGTATGTACCGAATTCCTTACAAAATTTCACCAAGGCCCAAAGAGGCTCAACTTAGTGGAAGGATTTGTTTACATACAAAATTTCCTCTGAGAAAACATAATTTGATACAAGAAATGTAAGGATTGGTGTATGTACACAAATTACTACAAAGTATACACAAATCCTTACAAAAGTTGTAAGAAAAAAGTGTATGTACCGAATTTCTTAAAAGATGTCACCATGGCCTAAAGGGGCTCAACTTAGTCTAAGGATTTGTGTACATACATAATTTCATATGAGAAAACATAATTTCCTGAAAAACATAATTTGGTACACAAATTACTACAAAGTATACACAAATCCTTACAAAAGTAGTAAGAAAGTATGTACCGAATATCTTACAAAAATTTCACCAAGGCCCAAAATGGGTCAACTTAGCTTAAAGATTTGTGTGCATACATAATTTCTGTGAGAAAACATAATTTGGTTCAAGAAATATAAGGATTTGTATATGTACACAAATTACTAAAAAGTATACAGAACTCCTTGCAAAAGTTGTAAGAAAAATGGTAAGTACAAAATTCATTACAAAATTTCACCAAGGCCCAAGGGGCTCAACCTAGTGTAAGGATTTGTGTACATACATAATTTCCTACGAAAACATAATTTGGTACAAAAATGTAAGGATTTTTGTATGTACACAAATTACTACAAAGTATAAAAAAATCCTTATAAAAGTTGTAAGAAAAAGCGGTATGTACCGAACTCTTAACAAAATTTCACCAAGGCCCAAAGGGCTCAAGTTAGTGTAAGGATTTGTGTACATACATAATTTCCTACGTGAAAACATAATTTGGTACAAAGAAATGTAAGGATTTGTGTATGTACACAAATTACTACAAATTATACACAAATCCTTACAAAGTTATAAGAAAAATGGTATGTCTTAGGAATTCCTTATAAAATTTCACCAAGGCCCAAGGGGCTCAACTTAGTGTAAGGATTTGTGTACATACATACATAATTTCCTACGAGAAAACATAATTTGGTACAAGAAATGTAAGGATTTGTGTACGTACACAAATTACTAGAAAGTATCATAAATCCTTACAAAGTTGTAAGAAAAAATGGTATGTGCCAATTCCTTACAAAAAATCTACAAGGCCCAAAGGTGCTCAACTTAGTGTAAGAATTTGTGTACATACATAATTTCCTACAAGAAAACATAATTTGGTACAAGAAATGTAAGGATTTGTGTATGTATACAAATTACTTTAAAGCATACACAACTCCTTACAAAAGTTTTAAGAAAAATATTTGTTAATTAATTTTATTTTTTTAACAACTGCTACGCATAGTAAATACAAAAAATTACTAGATGAATGGAGTCGAGTATTGGGTAAAATACACAAATAGTCACTAAATTATTTAAAAAATACAAAATGGTCACTAAACTTTTAAAAGTTATGTAATGTGCATTAAACTTTAATTTTTGTTACAAAATGACCACTGAGTCATTAACTATTGTTCATTGAATGATGTGACAGTTACGAAAATTTGAATAATAACACGTTTAATCATTTATATTTACACATTCAATCACTTTAGTCATAATTTAAACCTCATTCTTAATTTCTAAATTGATTGAATGTGTAAATATTGAGAATTAAATATGTTGTTTTATAAACTTTCGTAATTACTATGTCACCCAGTTAACAACACTTAATGATTCAATGATCATTTTCTACACGTGTTCATATAATAATACTTGTTAATTAATATTATTTTTAACAACAGATACACATCGTAAAGACAAAATATTTATATTCGATCCTATAAAAATAAAAACATTTTATTTTGGGAAAATATATGATGCACTGGCGATGGAAATATTTTGTTTCCACAAGCGCCCTAATTTCAGGGGTCAGAAATCTAGTTTCAAGTTTACAATTTAGGGATTTAGAACTTAGAGTTTGTTGTTAGAATTTAGGGTTTAGTTATAGGGTTTAGCGTTTAGAGATTAGTGTTTAGGTTTTAGGGTAATATGTAAAAGATTTAGGTTTTTACATATAACCCCTAAATTCTAACTTAAACTCTAAATTCAAACCACAATTCTTAAATTCTAAGCACATAAATCTAAACTCTTAAATTATAAATTCATCCCTAACCCCTAAAATTAGGACGCTTATAGAAACGAAATATTTTCTTAGCTAGTGAATGGTATAAACTAGGTGAATCAAGTTGAGTGCAATAAAATAACAAAAATACGCTAAAAATTTGAAGAGTAACTGCGTAATTTATCCTTATAATTATATGAAAAAAAATGAAAAAGAAGGCGGGGTTAGAGAAGAATGGTCCCATATGAACAGTTAAACTCTGACCATCCTTTTTGTCGTTTTCGTTTTCTTCTCTAATTTTTTTCTCTTTCCTTTGGCTCTCTTTAAAACCCCCCCTCCTTTCACCTCTCTCTCTCTGTATATACTTTGTTTAAACATTACATATCTACATAGATAGATATTTTGGCTTCGTCTATCTTTCAATCATTCTTTTTTTCTCATCTATTTATCTTTGTTTTGGTGGGTTTGTTTTTCCGACTATAAATTTAAACTTTAAATTTTAAATTTATTTAAATTTTAAACAAATAAACCTAAACTCTTAAACTATAAATTTTAAATTAAATTTTTAACTTTTAAAATTAGGGTAGTTGTCCAAACATAATATTTTACCGCTAGTGACTAAATAAATTGAATTGAGTGCAATAAAAAAATAGAAATACGCTGAAAATTTGAAAAGTAACCACGTAATTTATCTTTACAATTATATGAAAAAATGAGAAAAAAACAAGATTAAGGAGAGATGAACTCATATGAACAGTTAAAGTCGACCGTCTATTTTTGTTGTCTCCGTTTTCCTCCCTAAACCTCTTTTCTCTCCTTTTTTTTTACTCTCTTCAAAAATCCCTCCCCCTCATTTTTCTCTCTGTATATTTATATATTTTGTTTAAATATTACTACATATTTACATAGATAGATATTTTCGCCCCGTTTATTTCTTAATCTCTCTTTTCTTTTCCATCCCATTTATCTTTGTCTTTGTGGGTTTGTTTCTCAGAAAGGAAGTGTCTCTTATTGTTCAGAACAAAAAGATGGCCCTTAGAACGAGGAATCAATCAGACACGAAAAGGAGGGTGAGAGGTCTCCAAGTACAAAGAAAAGACACCCCAAGAAACCAGATTATTAAAACAAGGGGTCGGGGGTAGGCAATACGAAGTACACACTCACTCACTCTTTACTCTTTTTAGTTTCCTTGTTGCTATGGGGATGTGTTTGTGAAGGTAAGGTTTGTTTCCTTTCTTGGGGTTTCTTTAAACCTTTTATTTTCTTGGAGTTTTCAGCCATGGCTGGTAGCAATGAAGTCAGCCACAATGAATCAAAGGTATTTTTCTCCTTTTGATCTCATGGGGTTTCTTTGTTTTTTGATTTCTAGCAAGTTTGTGTCATGGGGTAATTTGACTTTCGTTTCGAGTTTTTAACTTAGGTCGTAAAGATTTGGCCTTTTTTTCTTCTGTTTCTGGGTTTAATTATGAGCTTTTCTTGACTGAATAATTTATGGGGTTTTGTTTCTATTTGGGGAATTTGAACTTGTGTGTTTATCTACTGCTCCTAATTGTTTGGATTTCATGTTATTGTTCTTTTGCAGAGGGTTGTTCCTTTGAATACTTGGGTACTCATTTCCAATTTCAAGCTAGCATACAATCTACAGCGCCGTCCCGATGGAACCTTTAACCGAGATTTATCGGAGTTCCTCGACCGTCGAGTCCCTGCCAATATCAATCCAGTTGATGGAGTTTTCTCCTTTGATCATGTCGACGGTGCCACCGGCCTTCTCAACAGGGTTTATCAGCCATCTTCTCTGAATGAGGCTCAATGGGGTATTGTCGACCTCGAAAAACCTTTGAGCACCACCAAGATTGTTACGGTCATTGTCTTCTTCCATGGTGGAAGCTTTGCTCATTCCTCTGCCAATAGTGCTATCTACGATACCTTCTGCCGTCGCCTTGTTAGACTTTGTGAGGCTGTTGTTGTGTCTGTAAATTATCGCCGATCGCCCGAACATGGATACCCTTGTGCTTATGATGATGGTTGGGCTGCCCTTAAGTGGGTTAAATCGAGAACTTGGCTTCAAAGTGGAAAGGATCTCAAGTCTATGTATACTTGGCTGGTGATAGTTCTGGTGGCAACATAGCTCACCATGTAGCCGCGAGAGCGGCGGAGGCTGATGTTGAGATATTAGGAAACATTCTTCTTCATCCGATGTTTGGCGGGCAGAGGAGAACAGAATCCGAAAAACGATTGGACGGGAAGTATTTTGTCACACTGCACGATCGCGATTGGTATTGGAGAGCATATCTACCCGAAGGAGAGGATAGGGACCACCCGGCTTGTAATCCGTTCGGCCCTCGGGGCCGAAGTCTCGAAGGACTCAAGTTTCCCAAAAGTCTCGTTGTTGTGGCCGGTTTGGATCTTATTCAAGATTGGCAATTGGCATACGTTGAAGGGCTTAAAAAGTCCGGCCAAGAGGTGAAACTTCTTTTCTTGGAGAAGGCCACCATCGGATTCTACTTCATACCGAATAACGATCACTTCTATTGCCTCATGGAGGAGATAAAGAACTTTGTGAATCCTAACTGTTAATAGTCCCTACTTTAACCATAACTACAGGCAGCATATAGGTAACGAAGCTTGACAAAATTCACTAGGTTTTTCCCTTTCAAAGTGACATTGTGTACTTATATATAGCCTAAGCAGTGGTGGCAATGGAGTTCTTCACCTGTGGTTCCAACTTCCGAAGCTTCCGACCGCGCCACTGGTTATAAAAACGCTTACCCCAGTCTGCTTCCGATGACGATTTACGGAAGATCAAAGTGTAAGGGGTAATGTTTGATGAATGGATAGCATTAATTGTATGAACTTGAATGTTATATATATACTGTATGTCCTAGGGTTAAATATAAAGATTTTGTAATTTGATTGGCTTGCATCTAATAAAAACTTTGTTAAAATATAAATTAAATGATAAATTTGCTAAATTATTATTAAATTTTTATTTAGTATACATTTTATTTTTTAAACTTTTTATAAAATTCAATTTATTTAATAAAAATTAAGCGATTTTTGTCATTCTTTGTTAAAAATTCACGAAATTATTGAATATTTGTCGGGCAACAGGTTTCTTTTTAAGATTCTTTATTAAAAAAATTTCATCTAACTGAAAAAATAATTTTTTTGGAAATAAGAGGCATCTAGGTTATTAACAAGAAAGAGATCGACAAAAAATTATATTAGCTAATCGGTTATAAAAAATATTTTTGGATAAAGATAACTAAAGCTATCAAAGATTTGAAAATAGTGATTGATAAAATTTAAGATTAAAACATGATTTTTATATTTCAAAAGTTTAAGTAGAAAAACGTTTAATTTATAAAAATTTTTATAAAATTTCAATATTTTTTTCTTGAATACCTTAAATATTTTATAAAGTTTATAGATAATCAAATAAATTTAAAAATTTTAAATTATTAATTAGAGTTGGGCTTCAAATGCAAGATTTTAAAAAGACAAGGGCCCAAGGATGATACAACGAATTTGTGTGGCGATTTTTCCACATATTACAGACATTAAAGGCAACTCAAAAACTCATATTATTTATTTTCCTTGTCAAAACTAAAGCTTAATCCCAAGCTAAAACCCCCCAACCAATTAATGACTTTAAAAAACAAAATTAAATATTTTTTGAACAGAAAAAAAACAAAGTTAAAATATTAGTATTACTGCTTATGCCCAAATGACGTTTAAAATGTCAAAATCCTAAGGTCTCCTAGGCAATCTCACCTTGCAATTTTCTTCTTTGAGGACAAAATTACGAGAAAAATTTGGGACATTTATATTCTAAAACAAATAATAAATAACATTGATAATTAGTATATTTTATATATTGTTTTGTTTATACTCTATATAAATACTTTTAAATATTTTTAGTATTTATTTTTTGAAGTTTGTGTTTATCGTATTTTTTAATTCTATTAGTGATAAAAATTTAAAAAAATATACTTACAAAAGCTTTGATAAGTAGTTTAAAAATATATATTTTATAAAATTTAATTAATTAAAAATTTAAAAATTGGTTTTATTTTATTTTTAGATAATTTAAAATCGTATTAAATAATACAAAGTATTCGACATAAAAGAATAATAAATTTAACTTTCTTTCCCTCAGCGAATTTTTATTGAAATATACTTGTTCTTAAATGTATTATAATAAAATAATATTTATTGTTTGAGAATTCTCCAAATGATATATTCTGTCTCAAAATGGAAAAAACTTATAGTTGATAGGGCGCACCTTGCAGGTGGCACAATCTTTAAAATTGCTGTCGATGCGTTTTAATTTTAAGCAAATTTTGTTATGATTTTTTTTAGAGAAAGAGTTAAGGAAAATAAGAAGTCTAACCGACGGTAAAGAATTGGAAATATAGTATGGAACTTATAAAAATAAGTACTAAAACTTGTTATTGACGAAAAATATTAGATTTTTGACAATATTTTTACGGTTAATTTTAATTTTTTGCAAGTATCGATGCCCCGATGCTTATTTTGTAGTATCGATGTAATTGTTTGATAAATTTTTCAATTTGGGACAAAAATATAAATCTTACAAAATAAGTATCAATCTTTATGGCAGAAAATATTAGACTTCTTGATAGCATTTTTTGGTGATTTTGAGTTTTCTTTAAGTATTGATACTTATTTGGTAATTTTAATTTACAAAATAAATATCGATATACTTGAAAAATTCAAAACCAGCGAAAATGTTATCGAAGTCTAAATATTTTGATTCAAATAACAAGTTCTAATATTTCTTTTGTAAGTATCGATACTGATCACAAACTAAAAATTTATGTATAAAAGAAGTATCAGTACTTTACCAAAAAAACTCAAAACCAACAAAAAATATTATCAAGAAGTCTAACATTTTCAGTTAGAACAAGTTTAAATACTTTTTGTAAGTTTTGATACTTTTGTTAAGAAACTGAAAGTTATCAAAAAATAAAGTATCAATATGTAAGTATTAATACTTATAGAAAAACTCAAAAAGTAGCAAAAATGTTATTAAAAAATCCAACTTTTTCAGTTCAAATACAGAAAAATTTCAATCTTATTTTTTATAAATTTAGATGTTACAGTCTTTTATCAAAACATATTGTCTGCCATCCCATACTCACAGGGAAAAACAAGAAAAATTTAAATGGGTTTTGCATTACCAAATCCGATAATGAGTAGATGTGAGCTTTTCACTCTTTTAAATATAGATGAAAATCGTTTGACTTTAATTATGGCTTTTCATGTATAAAGTATTAAAATTTAAATTTAAAATTTAAAGGTAGAGTTAGTGATTATAATATAAAAAATTAGGGAGTAGTGTGTATATTATTTTTAAGATGTAAGTTAAGGTTTAGAATTTAAATTTTAAAGATGAACAAAATTTAAGCTTTTAATATTTTTAGTGTGTGAATTAATACAGGAGATCATGTAGAAAGAATTTTTATTCTTTAAATATATTCTTTTAAGCATTTATAATTACAGAGAGATTGAAGACAAGGCCTCATTCACGCATGCTGTTGTCTGATTGCGTTCAATATTATTCTTAACATGTGTCCTCGAAACATATTACGCATGGTTTAAAATTTTTGGACAAAATTCGTTCATTTTAAATTTTTTTTCCCCTTACTTTTTGTTTTTTTTTCCCATTTTGGCCTTAAATTGTGTCATCTCACTTAAAAAATATCAAAAAAATACGTTTTTTCATCCAAAAACCATTCCAGTAATTTTGTATATAAACAAAAAGCGCGCCATATCATTTTATCCCTTAACCACAGAATAAAAAAAAAAATTTTTTTACCTGTTTTTTATTATATATATAATAAGATCCGGGTTTTCCAATATAAAAAGTTCTTAAATTTTTCAGTTTATTGAATTTTTGACGGGAAAATAAATGAAAAAAAAAATTTAAAGATTCTTTTTTAAAATGATATATAAATATTAGCATTTAAAAAAAAAAAATTAATCTTAATCATTTATTTTATTTATCTAATAATCCCATAAAAAGTATAATAATTTTTTCTTTGTGTGTAAGTTTAGAAACGGATATCATTTAAAAATTAGTCTTTAAATGACCGTCTTTTTTGTAATAATTTTCTATCGGTGATATTTAGTAAAAAAAAATGGGAAAAAAAGACAAAATGGGAAAAGAAATATGGGGATGGTTAAAATTTAGGGGGGTTTTTAAAATAAAGTCCTCAAAATAGTGGTTGAAATATTTTGGGAAATTTAACCAAGGACCACTTTTTTTAAAAATTTTTTAAAAAAATCTGTTGGGTTGCTTTTTTAAAAAAAGGGAACAGTAAAATGGTAGGGAAAAGCTAAGCCTCGGATAAAGGGCAAGCAACATGGAGCCCCATTATCTAACTATTATTTAATGTCACCCTTTTTTCATTCCGTTTCTAATTTCATTTTTTTTTTGTTTACATGGGAAATTTAAAACAATGCTTTAAAGTTTTATTTTATTGTACTCCCTTGTCTTCTTATGGATTTATTGTAGATTAGCTGTTTCTTCTGTCTTTGGTATAAAATTTTCCCAACGCCCCAGCACTTCGCTTCTTCTTCTTTCTTTCTCCCCTTTTTTTAAAAAATTTCAATTACGACTTTTTGGGCAAAATCATGTCACATAGTTTTTTATATAATTTAATGTGGACACTAATTGCCCGACAGCTTTTGTCCCCTTTACCCTTTAATTATATATATATATTGAATAGTCAAAAAGGGAATTTAAGATAAATTTTTTTATAAATATTTTTAAACCTTTTAAAAATTGCTATATTTTGTAAAATAAAATAATTTAAACTTTTTTTGAAATGAACATTATATGTTTTTTTGGGCACTTATTAAATTTATTTTATATATATTGAATGGTGATCAACTATCATTCAAATATAAACAATATACAAACATGAAACGAAAAAAAAAAAAACAATAAAAAATAATTATGGCAAAAACAACAATTTTGGGCACAATCCAAAAGAAACCATCGATAAAATAAAAAACAGAACAACAAAATCGAATCAAAGGAAAAAAATTGCTCCAAAAATCAAAACAGAAACACAAGACACCAACAACATTCATACAACAATGAAGAACACACAATAGGGGAAAAAAATAAACACCAGCGGGCACAATGTCGGCATGAAAAATCGAGAAAAGAACGTACTGAAATTCATTCTTCACTCCATGTCGCATTAGGGGTCAATGGATAGGAAAACAAATTTGAAAAAAATGTAGAGAGGGAGTCCTGTCCCCCGTTCAAATTTATGAATCCTCGGTGACTAAAGGGGGCAAAAGGAAAAAAAAAAATTTGGGTTAGTGATGGGAAAAAGGGAAAAGAAAACAAAAAAATTGGGGGTCAAAAATTTTCCGACAGAAAACCCCATGGTGCATGTTAAAAAATCACCGAAGAAAAAAAAATGGGGCAGCCTCCGCCATTCTCACCTGAGCCAATGAACAACCAAAACCAAAAAAAAAAATAACATAAAAAAATAAAAGAAAAAATTTTTAAACCCCCGGCCCAAAAAAAAGAAAAAGAGAATACGGGGGTGGGGCGACTCTATAAAAAAAATTTAAAAAGTCGAAAGAACCGCCCACTCAAACTTCCCAAAAAAAAAAGATAAAAAAAATTTTATTTTGAGAGTTCTCTCTCTATATATTATTGTTTTTGACTAACGAAAAAATTTTAAAAAAAATTTATATTTTTTGGGGGTTGTTGGTTTAAAAATAATTTTAATGGCTGAAATTAAAACACTTAAATATAAATAATTCACCTTTTTTTTCTTGCAAAATTTTCTTTATTACATATTTAATATCGATCCCTTTTTTTTCACTAGTCCAGCGATTTAAGAAAAATTTGTAGAACTTTACAATTTTACACAAAAAATAGTTTTTATTAGATTTATTTCACCGTGAAACGTTTTTTTTCATTAGTTGTTGACTTTAACCGTGAATTTTTTTACTTCTTTTTTTATAATTAAAGCTCAAGTGCTAAACTATTAAAATTTTTGTTAAAAAATTAGATTATATATTTTTTTTAAAAAACATTACTAATATTATCAATATCACATTTTTGAAAAATTATAACACACGGAAACTTAAGTACCGATTGTATTTTTTTCTTATTTTTTTGGGTGATTCACTTATTCACGTTTAATTTATCTTTATTCTCATCATGATAAAAAAAAAAGTACTAATAATAATATTTTTATTAAAATTTCATGAATTTTATTCTTACTCGTTTTTGGGATTTTTTTCAATTTTGAACAAAATTCCTCCCAAAAATAGGGATTTTTTATCTTGATCCATTTATTACATATTTTAACTAGACAAATAATTATTTATTTTTAGATAATTTATTTGTTATTATTCATCAAAAAACCCCTTCTATACAAATCCTTTACATCCAAATATACCTAACCTCAACCTCCCAAAAAGAAAAAACATGTAAAAAAACAAAAATTAAAAAAAATCCCACTCTTTCAGCAAGGGGGTAGAGGAAAAGGGGAAACTTAAAACATCCAAACTTTAATCTAACAACGGAGCCTGCTAACGATTTCATTGATCTTCTGGGGGGTACCCCCCCTATTCCCCCATTTTTCTCCTTCCCAAAAAGGTAGAGATAACATCACCATGCAATCCCAACGCTAGCAACTTTCAAAGACTCCCCCTTCTATGTTCTTAAATTACCCATATTCATCCAGCAAGATATTAACATATTAACATGGCAAAACCTGCTTTACTTCCCCAAAAACCCGCCTGAAAAAATCACAGTCAAAAAAAATGATCTCTTATTTCGGGGTCAGAACCCTAAAGGGTACAAGATGGATTAATCTGCCCCCCCTAGCATAAACCCTTCAGAAACCCTTTTTTGGCAACCTATCAAAGGGGGGCCAACCAGAAACAAATGAATGTCGAGGGTTTTTTAAGCTCCCCAAAAAAAATCTTGAACCAAATTTTCCCTCTATTGCTTATGCCCAAGGACTTTCCATACTTTCCTAATTAAAAATTTTTACCTAGTTCCCCAAAAATTACATAATCATCCCCCAAATTTCAAGATCTTCTTCCCAAACCCAGCTATGACTGCTTTTAGAGGGGCTTGCCCAAAAAAACACCCCCTTTAACATATAACTCTCAATCCCGGCATCCCAAAATGAACCAATTTGGGCAAAAAATAGCCACAAATAGAAAAAGGTTTTGGGAAAACAGGGCCCTTCGGGTTGGGGGATTTGGTTCTATTTTATTAAGGGTTTGATTAGTTTGGGGAAAATTAAATACGGTTTGATTTTTTAAATTGGGGTTGGGGCATTCGAGTTTAGTTTTCTTTTTTGGGGGGGTCAAAATTGGGTTTAATAGGGGATTGATTTTGTTTCAATAGGGTTTTTAGGCCGGATCATTTTTTACAATTATAAAAGCTTTATAAACCCGTTTTTTTCCCCTTTTCTTTGTGTTGTTGGCGTTCACATCAAATCTTTTTTATTTCTTTTAATATCACTTTTAAAGTCCTTTGGGTTTTTGTTTAAAATGGGTTTTGGATTGTACAATTGGTTAAAAAAATTAGATCGGGCCCATTTTTTCAACTAAAAAGGGGGTTTGGGTTTAATTTGTTTTGGGTTTTAAAATCATTTTGGGGTCAATATGATTTTTAAATTTAAAATTAAAATTGGTTGATTGAAATGCCACCTCTACCCCCAAAAGCCTCATCATACATGCTCTATTCCATACAAGAAATGTTTTTAACCCCAAGTCTACCTTCACTTTTTGGGATGGCATATTCTTTTTAAACTAATTTTCAAACATAGAAAATTTAAACCCATCAAGTTTCCATAGAAGCAAAATTACACAATTTTTGATTTAATTATAAGGTAGTATTTTTTTCATACGCGTTCTTAATCCTTTGACAATGTATATACACGTAGACAAGGTGATTTGAACTTTGTCCCCCCAAAAACCAAAACAAAAATTCCTATTTTTTGAGACCGTTGGTTCTATTTCCAATTAATTTGGAATTTTTTTCCATTAAAAAAAAAAATTTTGGGAAAATTTTTTTTCCGAAGCGTTAATTGTTTAAACCATTAAAAAAAAACAATTAAAAATTTTTGATCCATAATTTATTTGTTTATATTTTTTAACGAAGTGTTATAATTTAGTTCAATTTGAATAATTATTAAAATGAAACTCTTTTTTTTGAAAAAAAAATGAAATTATTTTGTTTAATATTTTAAATTATTTTAAATTTAATAAAAAAAAACATTTTTGAAAAAATTTTGATAGCAAAAAAGAAATTATTTTATGAAATTTTACAAAAAAAAAATTCAATTTAATATTAAAATTTTAAAATTATTAAAAAAGAAAATGAAATCAAGATAATTTGGTAAAATTTTTTTCCCAATTTAAAATTTTTTTTTTCATTCAAATGCCCTTTATATTCATGTCAAATAAATCAAATAAGATAATATAACATTCTAATAATTACTTTAAAAAACTTTCCCTAATAATTTGTAGAAAGAACTTTTGGGGGGTTTTTAACCTTTTCGTCTTTGTTTTTCCGTATTTTAATGATCATAAAATTTTAAAGACTCATTAGAAACCCCCATTCTTTCTCCTATAATTCCCTCTCCCCCATTTTGGGTAGGTTTAAAAGATATAATTAAAATTTTGGGAAAAAAATTTAAAAAAAAACATTATAATAATTTATCAAAAAATTTTTATATTTTTAAAAAAATCATATTCTCAAAATAATTTGTAAAGGTAATTTAAACTCATTAAAAATTTTTGTAATGGCAAGTATATATCAAATAACTATGGACTATAGATAGGGATCGACATAAGACAACAAGAATAAAACATTAGAAAATTACAGAAAAAAAAAATTTGGAATTATAGAAAAAAACCTAAGATTTTAATGAAAAATTTTTTTCCATTTTTTCCCAAAAAATTGAAAAAAGTAAGATAAAACAACACGTGTTTTTAAAAAAAAAAATCGTACGAAAGTGAAAAGGGTTTGGGGGCCATTTGAAAAAAAATTTTTCGAGCTTATTCTAACACTTAAAGGGGTTTAATTTTCTTTTACTCAAATATCGCCGTTTAAAAATAAATTTTTTTAATAGGCTTTTCCAATTTTAAATAAAATTTATCGTCATTTTTTAATTTTTAAAATTTAAGGTTTTTAAATTTTGTGTTTAAAGTTTAAAAAGGGGTTTTTAAATTATATGGTTTTGAATTTAAAATTAGTGTTTAAAATTTAGTGTATAAGGTTTAGGTTTTAGGGTTAAGGGTTTAAAAAAATTTGGGAAATTTTAATTTATAAAATATAAAAAAAATCTTGTGTAAAATTAGTTTTATCAAAACATTAAAAATTTTTTCCCAAAAAAATTTTCAAAAGAAAACAATTATCAAATTTTCATTTAAATTTCTTTTAAAAAAAGCATTTTTTACCTCTAATTACTAATAAAAATAGCATCCCTTTATATCCCTAAGATAAAAACTTACCTATTTAATGGAACATGTCTTTTTTGTAAAGTGATAAAAAAAACAAAAATCTTCCCCTTTAATTAGTTTTTTATTTAAAAAGTTTCTAGATTTGTTCTTGAATATATAATTCCTTTAAAATCTGAGACTTAATCTTGAAAAAAAATTCGGTTTTTCAAAAAACGTATTGGATCAATGAGGTTCGCTTCAAAACCATGGAACTTGTCCCGAAAAAAAGTTTGATCAGATTGGAGAAATGTTTGATCCCAAAGGGTTGGGTTTACGTTTTTTAGTGCTAATGGGACGAGTGAAAAATTTCCCCCCTCGAAAGTAACTTCTCCGTAAATGACCCACAATGATTAAACTCTTTTTTTTTTACTGCTTATCTCATATTTTTTTTTAAATAATTTTACCTAGGAGAATGAAAAGGGGAAATTTATTTTTAAAAGGTATTAAACTCCCCAAAAAGAGGTGGGGGCTTTTAATCAAAATTTTTTAAATTCATTTCTGAATCCTTCCCATTTTTTATATTAATTTAAATTTTTTAGAGATGAGAAAATGCTTATTATTTGTCAATTAAATTAGTTCTAAATATAATTTGTGTCATTTATCATTAAAATTTAAAATTTAAACAAAATTAAAAAAAATAATATAAAAATTTATCTACAAAATTTTCTCAAAAATTTTATTCCCCAAATCTAAAAGTTAAAATAAGAAAAGATAATTTACAAAGTTTTTTTACCCTTTTCTCAAATCTAAAAAGGGATTTATTGGAAAAGCTCGTCTTTGTTCCCCCGTATTTTTCCCTCATGGGGTTTTAAATTTGACATTAGCCAACAAAACTATCATATATATGCTTTTTCATTTGATTCACAGCATTACCCCCAACCTCATACAATCAAACCCCAATCAGAAAATGGTCTCTGCAATATCAACTTTTAGTGTTCCTTTTCCCTACTAGTACTACCTCATTTTATTCCACCCCGGTTTAAAACCACCCGGGTGCAAGGATTTTTTTGCTCCAGCTGAAAAACAAAACAGCAGGAAGGAATCGGTTAAAAAATGTTGTCGGAGATGAAAAAGGATAAACTCAACTCTGAATAAGCACTTTTTTTTCAAAATGGAAATCTCTTCTTACATCATCAAAACCATGCAAAAAGATAATAGTTTGTGTTAGCACAGCGGTTTCTTACAACCACCCCGAACAAGGTTTGAAACTTTTTTTCAGCAAAAATTTTGTGTTACCCGTTGCAGACATCGCAACACCTGTCCCCCCATCATCGGTTGCAATTGTATAAACAACAGGAAGGCCAAAAAAAAAAGGCAAAAACTCACCC